>JAUYWH010000001.1:21514871-21577122 GCA_034779795.1 Ctenopoma multispine
CTATCTATCTATCTATCTATCTATCTATCTATCTATCTATCTATCTATCTATCTATCTATCTATCTATCTATCATGAAACATTTGTGAATTCATCTGGTTCACTTTTAAAGACTTTTAAAACATGATAAAAAACAGACATTTACCTGTCAACTGAGCACCTCTTACTTTAAAGAAACACAGTGCGCCTTTGTTCCTGTAACAGACTGAAACGTCTCTAATGAGAAGTTAATTTTCTATTGGAAATTGCTGAGAAAACAACTAAACCTATAATATTAAGACGAGGCAGTAAAATGGGCCATTGTCAGAATAAAGGATCAAAGTGGGTTTTCTGTTTTTCACAGTTTCATCAGCTGTAAGAATTGACCCAAACGTTTAAAACCATTTTGTCATTACCATGGAGACTTACTCGATTCTCATACTTACATTATAAACAACACTAGCTGCCACAGTATTATATTCTCATTATATTCCCTGTTACCTGAGCTTTGTGTTTACCGCAGCACTGCAGATCTCTGTTGTTATCTGAGAAACTAAATGAGAGCGACCACAGAGCGAGAGGTCATCATTGCCTTTGCCCCCAAACAACTGTATTACCTCCTCAGGCCCTTTGGCCAAGTTTAGGCCAGCAGATGACTCCAGTTGTCGCCTCCCCCCGGGAGGGGGGGGCAAAGGCATCCTGTCTCACCCGGTGGCCTGCAGTTGTCTCATCTTTCATAGAACACAATTCACGATAAAAGGCAGGAAGTATCCACGGGGATCAACAGATGCAGGGAAAAGGTACAAAATGGCTTCCTCCTGAGCTGACCATGTGGCTTCTGAGCCTCGAATCAACACACATCACAATATCATGTTCTGTGTCACTTTGATGCTGTGCCTCGGTGAATTTATCTTCTTGAGAAATGACCTGGGAAACAGTAAGCGAAAGGTGATGTGGGCACACGTGACACTAGAGACAAGTTTGTTAATGGTGCACATGCAAAATCCAAACTGGATCAGTGTCAGTGGTTTTGATAGTGTGTGTAGAAAAGTTAGATTGCTTATTCTGACAGAGAAAACTTTCTTTTTTTGTGAAGCACAAGCAGAGAAATGATTTTGGAGTGTGGACGGTGGAAAGAGAGAAACTTGCTGAATGCCAGAGTAAATAAATAAAGTAAATAAATCGGTGGATAATGTGAAGCAATTGTAGGGGTGTGCATAATCAGGGATTTGGAGGCAGCTCACTCTGCTGCTCATCTTCTGACTACAAAACCAGACCCCTCCACCCCGTCTCTCTCCCTCTCTCGCGCTCTCGCTCTCTCTCCAGCCGGCGATAATCTGTTCCAGTATACTTGCCATGAAATGAGCGATGCAGGACTCGTAATGCACTGGACAGGCAAAGCCTAACAGATAACATAAGTCCCCTTCTCTGCCCCCCTCCTCCGAAGCACCCCTTCCTCCCTGCCATTACCAACCCTCATCCCCCCCTTCCACTGGTAAATCAAGGCCCCTCAGCTGTAAACAAGAGGACGAAGATTTGCTTCATTAGAGTTGTTTTCCGTCCCCGGCTCTTCATCTGATATATAATATCTGTGGCGAGCTGTCTCGTTGCTTTTACGCTTTACGTCATATTTCATCTTGACCCTCCCTGACCTTTGCTGTCAGGCGCACAACGAGAGGCGGCCACCGCCTCGTTTTGTTCTCCTCTCCTGTTTAAAGTTGTGATTGTCATTTGGCTAATGTATGCGTGCATACACACACACACGCGCGCGCGTGGGCCTCGAAGCGAACGCCTCGCGGAGCTGACAGTGGTGGTCAGCTCGTCTCACAGGCTGGAAGAAAGCAGCGTGTTTTTTGATGCTGATGAATATATAATGTTTGTATTATTTTTCTCTTTTCTTCAGCTTCTCCTCTGCTGCAGCTGTCTGCCTTTTAGTCCTCTCTCTTTCCTGTAGTTCCTTTGATCTGGCTTTGGTTTGAATGTCATACCATGTGGATGAGTTCACACTAGATGAATCTCACTCCACAAACACTTAAATAAAGGCACTTTTTTCCCCACAAAATCCATATGTTCATGTGCTTTTCTTTAAACCGCATACATTTCACTCCCACTCACTGACTATGATAAGTAGTGTAGTCACATCTCTAACAGGAAATACTGAGCCTAACAAAGAAAAACAGATGCTCTTTCATATCTGTACGGTGGCCTAATATGTGCTACAAGCTAAAACAAAAGCAGTAGAGCTTTAACACAATGTAGGACTATTTATTGTGACACTGTAGCATGAGGCGAGAAAGACTGATAATAAAAAGATCTTCACAATGCCTGTTAAATTTATTGTGCAGTTGAAACTGTCACCCTGATTTGAAAGTATGCAGTCCTCCAAAGAAAACAATCCAGGCCCTACAGCATTTCATTTGGAATCTGTGTAAATGTAGATCAAAAACTTTACGAGGGCGAGGAGTGTATTCATCTCTGTGAGCGACAATTACATTCAACTGTTGAAGGGGACCTCCCTGGCAGCGTGTTTGACAGCAAACAGCAAACAGCCCCGGCTGTGATCGATAGACTCCCGGCCCCATGTCTTCCCAAGTGCCTTGTGGTTTTGGAGGTTCGGAAAATCTGCCACGAAGCAGGGCCCTCCCATTTCGTCTGAACCAAACATTGTCCGGGTGGCTCCTGCTCCCATGCTCCTCGCTCGCTGGAATGCCGGCGTGCCGAGGATAACAGGGCTTCCTAAGATCCGACCGGGACCTCTCTAATTTGGGCATCCACTCCTGCCACTTCCCCTGACCAGAAACCATTTTAAATTGGTAGCCACGTAGAAGCGGGCATTCCCCTTTTTCCTCCCTTTTTAATGGTTTTTTCACTTTCTCTTTTATTTCTATCTGTCTAATTCCACCTCTGTCTTGGCTGAAACTAGAAAGCAAATTTATTTCCGCTCTGTATTATTGTCCATCATCTTAAATCGTGGCATTCATGTACAAACACTAAACCCCACCGCTACCAGCCACCACTACCACCACCACCATCAATGCCACTCTACACACACACACAGACACACAGACACTATCAGTGACATGCACAACACAACAGCAGCCATGCGTTAGCGCTCTCCGAGCTGTGTGCGTGTGTGTGTATGTGTGCATGAACAGGTTGTTCCTGCCAGTGAGCGCTGGGAGAGTGACAGACCACCCACCTTCTCTGGCTCTGCTTATTGATGTCAGTTTGGCGTCAGTGGGAGGGCAGTTAATGGGATTTCACTATCAGCACCTCAGTGTAGCCACCATGTCAGCTCTCCCACCTCCGTAGCGCTACGCACAGTCAAGCAAGGTAAAACTGCTCGGCTTGGATTGCTTAAGACTGACTGTGAAAGGCATAAGACGTTCAGCACAACATAATGCAGTTTTCAAAACAGACACTGGAAAGGAAATAGTGACGCACAGGCAGTGGAGGTGCTGTGGTCCCAGAAATAAACCAAACTGTAAGTGAACTTTCAAGGTCACCTTATCGTACAACAACCTGTCCGGCAGCATTGGGAAGTTACACATAATTCAACTATGATTCATGTCAGCTGCTGTTCATTAACAAATAGTACAGTTCAGTGATCTAACAGGAGACTTGATAATTCATGACCTTTGGTATTTGCTTCAGACTGGACAGGAGACATTAGCTCGATGCAGGACGAGGAAAAGTCTAAATAGATTTATGTCCAGGAATGACACAGGCTACACCTTGTGCCACCCTGCCAGAGTTGTTGGCTTAAGATCATAAATGATTGTAGAATCTTCAGCATAAGGAGAACAGATCTAATTACTATAATTAATCAAAATGAATAATATTTTTTATGTAAATGTATTAATGTGTATTCATACTTGTAGCAGGTAGATCCTCCCTGGTTTGGAAAGAAGCACATTTTTCTTTTCTTCTTACTTTCTTTTTGTCAACTCTTTCTTAGCTGGACATCATGGTGATTTGCAGATTTTGGTGCAGGTTTGAAGCTACTCCACCCTAATTCAATTTGTATTTATTTGATTGATTGATATATATCAGTGTACACTGAGACGTTTGGGACATATTCAACTCACACATTCAACCTCTAAATAACTTTTATTACAGTGCACTAAAAATGCAGACAGACCATAACATTTTATTTTTTAAACATTAACATGATCATTGTTATTGATATAATATATGATCATTATTTTTCCAATCTATCCTATTCTGCTATTCTTCTTTCCTCATGTCCTCATGCCAGTGATCAACTGAGTCAAGTCCGAGGCTGCTGAACAGTTTTCTCTGTGTGCGTGCTGAAAATGAGTAATTAAAGTATTATAAGTTAAACAGGATTGATTTTGTTCATACACGTGCACATTGTTATCATACATTTGCTCTAAATGTATAGATTGACTGTTGGCATTATCAAGTGTAGAAAAAGTGAACTATATCTGTGTCAATCTCCAAAAGGATGGAGTTTGTGAATGGTGACGAATCACTTCAAGGTGTTAAGAAGAGTGTCTGCACTGAGTGAGCCTGGAAGAAACAAGCACCTCATTACTGCAGCTAGTCACTATTCCTTCACCTGGCACTGTCACCGCTACACTTTTCTCTTTCTCTGTGCATCTCACTTTGTGCTTTTCATTTTTCAGCCTTCTATGGCACTTTGTTTTGCTGTCTTTCAAAGTTTACAACTATTGTCTGAAAGTTCACACTTTTAGTTTGGTTGCAGCACATTTTCTCTTCTTCTTTTTCCTTTTTTCTTCCTTTCTTCCTTGTGTGTTGCTCCACATCAGAGATCGAGAGAGGGGCCTTTTGTGTCTGACTTTGCCCCAAAGGCAGTCGTCTTGCTAGGCAGATTAATAATTACAGAGTACACAACATTGGGGGAAACAATTTCAACATCTTTGATGTCAAACATGAGAGAAACCAAAATTACAAAGGCAAAAAAAGAAGACGAGGAAAGGTCTTTAAAGATGGTCTTTCTTTCTGTCTCCTTGTCTCTTGCCAGTATTTCCTGTCACTGTTGCTTTCTACTGTTTTTCAGAGCTTTAAAAACATTAAAAGACAGAGGCATCTGCCCCTGAAGGGCCACATTTGAGAAGTGGTATGGCAGCTTCTCTTTGTGACAGTGTCACAGAAGATGGCAAGAAGCTATATATAATGTTTCATAGCCTTCGGTCCATCTGTTTACATGCTGATCACAAAACTCATGTGATGCTGTTTGTTTTGTAGAGCATTAGGATAAATAGAAACCACGGCCAAATATAGAAGGACAGAGCTGTCGCGTTCATGAGTTATGATTATGGCTTGTAATTGAAAGGTTGAGTGTTCACTTTCCTTTGCTTCACTATGAAACTCCCTATAACTGAAAAAGCCATGGATCATTGGAATGAGAATTTACAGCCTCTCCTGTCTTGTACTTTACGAAACCAATACTTTTTTTGTCTAGTATAATACAGAGTGATTGGCCTCAGGCCGGCCTCCAAACACACATGATTACTGTTCCCTTTTAATAATTATATTGACTGAATATCAACAGATTACAAACAAAGCGACCACAACCACAACTGAAATTCAGACATGTTTCCTGTAGGTCTTGAAAATCCCTCGTGACAAAAGCCAGCACTTCGCTTGGATTTATTGAGGTCGCGCTTCTTTCATAACTTCATTCCCCCGGTGGAGCCGGAGTCACACCCAGTGAACCAGTGCGCAGTCTGCGTCCGCTTTAAATGCATCCAATCACAACAAACAACAACAATAACACCTGTTGGTGTAACATAATGCAATTGGACAGCACCAAAAAGGATCAGTCTAAAACACGAGAGCATCAATCACGGCGACGTGATTGATGCTCTATCACAGACACTATCTTTATATGCTAAACAAGTGATGCAAAATCCGCACATGCACTGCAAATATCATGCGGTTTGATGTGAATGTGGGAGCAACACTCACAGCTTAAAGTGATCAGTTCTGTTCATGTTTCTTACATTTTAATTCCTCGCACGACTCACACAGTCGAGTGGTACATGTTCATACGTTGGGTAGAAGCACAGTAACATTCTGTCCAGGATTCACAAAATCACTGAATACAATTCGCAGTTTCTGACACATTTCAAGTTCATAACGTTAGTCCAAATCAGATTTCAGGGGAGAGTCGGAGGCAGCGTTGACAATCTGAGTGTTAAACCTGCTGCACTCGTAGCGTCTCCACTCCCGACATTCTGGATAGACAGCAGTGAATGTGACAGGTGTCAGTATGGAAAGACTCCTTCTTCCTTTAAAAAATAAAATAAAAATAAAAAAAGCTGGGTAGTGTTACACCGTGTGCTTTATGTGTGACAACAGGAACTGAGGTGTCAGAAGCTAAAACGACACAGAGGAGAAGCTGCATTGTACTTGAGTTGTGGCAGCGAGCTCCCTGTTCGACGGATGTTGGCGTGTCATCGCAGACGCACGGTATTTGCTGAAAACACAACAGCCATCTGGAGCGGCTGTGACAGTTTTGATGTGTCTTCTGTTTATTTACTGTATTTGTATTTGAGAAAACAACAATAGAAACTTATTGGAACATCCTGTCATATGGGCTACATGTGATTGTCAGTTGTGACCTAGTCACAAGGGTTCAGCACTGATTTGATGGTATTGGTTACTAAACACAGGCTTTGAATTTATAGGTCATCAACCCATTTCTAGCAGCAGTAAAGCTCCAAAAGTCCAGTGTAAGTATAGTTGCCCAGCACCAGTCAATAGACAAAGCTGAATGGGTGAATATTGAACTTATAGTATATTGATCAAGTGGTCAGAAATGTGACCTCAGATTAATGCTAATGTTGATTCATTCCTGCTGTATGTGTAAATAAGCAACTGCTTGCTTATTATAACTTTATACGTTTTGTTATGCTGATCCCAGGTGGCCAAATTCAAAATGCATCATTTATTTGACATGTTCACTTAAACTGCAACATGGCAATGGACGTGTTATTGGATGTTCCACCATCCAATACAGTCATGGGACACACAACACACAGCCTGTACTAAAACTGTGGTACTATATCAGTTAGAGCAGAAGTGTTTTTGCCACATTTCTAGTTAGTGTCAGTGCACTAACCGTAGTGTTAAAGGCAACATCTTCTGAGGCTGCTTCCCAATTTAGAAGCTGCCAGTCGGTTTCTGATGAACACATGTGGACTGCTGCTGTGTTTAAACCGCTTTCACCAACCACCCGACTATGTTACAGCTCTGCCAGTTTTTTTCTTTAATACGAAGATAGTGATTGGTGCAGCTTTAAAATGAAACTGATTAAGAAATCATACACTCTCTGCCGTCACAGACTGATGAGAAAACGTCTAACTCCGTAAATAAAAGCTCAAATTAAGCGCTCCAGGCGTGCTTATGTGATGCCGCATTTAATCGACGTCAGGTAGCAGTGATGATGGGAAGTAAGTCAGTTTATGGGCAGTGTGGGCAGCTGTTCACTCAGCAGGTAGGAGCAGCAGTGAAACCACACGGAGCAGCGGTGTGTGTGCGGGGCGGTGAGGGAGCTGACAGGCAGCAGCAGGTGGGAAAGAACAAGGTCCAAAGTTTAACAGTGAGACTGTAGTGAGACACAGAGAGGTCGATTTGAACATCATGACCTCTCATGCCTTCGATACCTCTCATACTACTCATGGTTCAAAGTAGCTGGTATTCAGGATTTACACATATCAATAAATGAATTTTCTTCACTCTGAGACACAACACATCACAATTAATGACAAACTCTGATGATAAAAACCTATTGTAAAGATCTATACACAGCATTTTATGTAGTGGGTACAGTTGAAACTAAATTCCAAATTCATATAAAGACAAACTGTGTGATGTATTATAATCTTCTTTACAACCCTGAATATAGTCGTCATCCAATATCTTATGGTGTTTACTGGAAGAGAACAGACATTTCAAAAAACAGGAACAGTGTTGATAGTATTTATTTGTAAGGTTTTGAATATGAGAGTATAGGATATTTTAAGTGCCTAATTATGTATTAACAACATGTTAATATCTAATATATGTAATATATAATACATGTTAGTCTGCAACTTTAATAACTTGTAACTAACATTTTTTAACTCTTTAATTCTTAGTTGCTAGTTTGACGGAAAAAATAAATACACTTAGAATTTACATAATAAATATGATTTATTCTTAATTATTAATAATGATTTTAATTTATTTCATCCTCAAATTCAGCCACTTCTTCCTGCACTGAAGGTTCTACATTCATTTATTTATTTTAACTCCTCCTGACTCTGGCAGGGTGGCACAAGGGGTAGCCAATCATATTTTGGGGGTGGGCCGTGCCACTACTAGTCCCCCTGTGGCCACACCCCCTGATCAAATTCACAGTCTCCCTGCAGATGCATTCTGTTTTAAGGTGCATAAAAAATTCTCTCTATGAATTTGCTTTTTTTATTTTAAAAGTTGAGCTGCTGTAGAATAACCTCTGCTTCACTTAAAGATGTGTGTGTGTGTGTGTGTGTGTGTGTGTGTGTGTGTGTGTGTGTGTGTGTGTGTGTGTGTGTTGGATCACAACTGGGGTCCACTGGTTGTGATGTCATAAAACCCTGCCTGTAGGTGTGGGATTTATTGTGAGCAGTGAGAAACTTTCCCACTTCAGCTGGTGAATGTGAATGCAGTCTTCTAGTGTCGAAAACACGAGTGAAGAAAACAAAACAGTTTTGATGGGCTGGTTTAAAAATATAAGGTAATATAAAAGGATGTTTGACAAATTGGTTGAGTTGATATTGAAATTTATTTTTGGAGTCTTGCATGCTGATGTACAAGCATCATCTGTTTCTAGAAACTAAGAGGAAGAAGAAACAGATAGAGCAGATTTTGCTTGTGAAGTTTGACATAAATAAGTCGACTTCCAGTGGTTGGGTTTAGATATAATGGGGGCAACGAGGAAATGTGTCAGCAACGTTAGTCACACTCTGAAGCTTCCTCACACTCCTCAGAAGCTCAAACTGAGGCACAAATGATTGACTGCGAGGCTGACATCCACTTCCAAAGAAGGGTTTGTGATTGCGAAATTCCTGGTTTTTCCCTGCAACGGCTGACGAAGACATTCTGCAAAAATCCCACAGCGACCTCGAGGTGGGGGGAAGGGGCAGACGATGCCATCCAATGAGATCCTTAAAAACATTCCTCTATATGGAGAACACCTTTACTTTTGATGATAAGGGATGAAAGTCTCGATTCTTCTGACTCATTTCCCTGAAAAAACAAAGTGTGAAGAAGCAGAAAAGAAAAGAAGGAAAAAAGAACTATGATGCTGAGACAAACAACAGGGATACAGCTGCATTTAATTTCCTGCAGCATGCTGTTTCGATCACAAGGTCTTTTCAGATGCACCAATTGAGCTGAGGTTGGGAATGGCCATGAATCTCAACCAGTCTGATCCCTCTCTAACGAGGGCTACATGTAGGAATGCCGGGTCTCACCCCACACCTTTTCCCTCACGGGCTTTTGCAGGATGATAAGGATGAAACAGCAGGTTTTAAACCATTTTCCATCCCGTGTCGCCAAAACCTGAAATTAATACACAACCTAATTTCAATCATAGCAGAAATTAAAAAGAAATTCCACTAGAGAAAAAAAACCTAAAAACTTTCCATTTCAGTTTTTGATCATGCCCATTCTGCACTTTCACTGCACTGATAATACAAATAAAAAAATATACGGTGAACTTTCCATCCTTAAGCTTTTTGATATGTTCCATCTGGTTGTAAAGAGGGATTGTTTTTGTATGGCCTGATGAAATTGCAAACATCCCAGTGTAATTATTTCAAAAAGCATCCTGTTTTGAATAAAATTGTGCTATGAAGGAAACTGCACGCTGGTAAACAACAACATTCTCCCCACATGGCCCTGCTTTTCCTATTAACCGCCTTTACTTCAAGTCCAGGACCTGTTTTTCATAAGATCGTGAAGAACACGTCGTCCGTCTTGTGATGGCAAAATAGGAATATCAGCAGTCAACGGAGAATCTTGTGAGCCTTTGTGTATCGAATGTCCCTGGACCTCATTAACTGGTGTCCTTATTAAGAGTCTCCTTGCTATCCCCTGGAGAAGCCTGGTGAGAGTCTTCCTGTGTCACATCCCCCTCCCCATCTCTCGTTCATTCCCTCTGTTTGTCTCTTCCACTACGTGCCCTTTGAACTTCCCTCAGTCTCCAGTCCCACATCAAAGCTTTGATAGAGGCTTCCTCTTTCCTCTTCTCAAGGTGAAGTACCGGCTACGTGTGCATGTGTGTGTATAAGAGAGAGATGGTCAAATCACAGCTGTACATGGTATCTGCCTGTAATTAATCATTACTTTCTTCACCGTGAAACAGCTGGGAGCTTGTTTTGTCATATATTTTAGTTATATATTGTTTTGTGTAAGAGCATTTAATATTTAAATTAATTTTTATGAAGCACTTAAACCTAATGTTTTTTGCGATTTGCATAGAAAAGATACATCTGTGATCTGTGATTGGTGTTCACGGTTCTTTTTATGTAGCATGCTGTATAACAGAAAATAAAGTCTGTTCCACTGCCGATACTGAGCAGAGCTCTCTACTGTCATAATATAGTCATTGTACGGGGTGACAGCTGCTGGCAGGAATGACTTCCTGTACCGTTAAGTGGAGCTGGAGAAGTCTATGACCAAAGCTGCTCCTGTGCTTGACCAGCAGGCTGTGGAGAGGATGTGAACTCGGTTTGTTCAGCATTCTGCTCTTCGTTACCTGCTCCACGTCTCCAGCACAAAGCCAGACTTCCTGATCAGTTTGTTGGTGTCTCTGGCTCTGATGATGCGGCCCCAGCAGACAGCAGCAAATCATATTGCACTGACAACAAAAGACTGGCAGAAGATCTACAACATCTTGTGGCACACATTAAAAGACTTCCTCAGTACGTAGAGTCTGCTCTGTCCCTTCCTGTAGACAGAGTCTGTGTTGCATTTTGAGTCCAGTCTGTTGTCAAGGTGAACTCACAGGTATTTGTACCCCTCCACTTGCTCTTCCACAGTGGAGACGGAGTTAAAGATGACTCTATTTCACAACCATCTCAGTACCAGTCTCTCCAGGACATTCATGACGTGGGAGGTGAAGGCGACTGGTCTGTAATCATTTAGAGCAGATGAGCGTTTTGGCAGTGGGACCAGACATAATGTCTTCCAAAGTCTTGCCACATGCTCCAGTCTCAGGCTGAGGTTGAAGAGGTGCTGTAGGATCCCACAGAGCTGCTCAGCAAAGGCCCTCAGGACTCTGGAACTGACTCCATCAGGTCCTGCAGCCTTATTGTAGTTCAGCATCTCTAGCTGCCGAAACCCAAACCTGACACAGGACTCTAAACTCAAACCTGCATCTGTGGTTTGTCACTCTCCATCCACCACAACCACTTCCTTGCAGCTTGCAGCAAAGTGCTTTATGTTGTATCACTTTACTTGCTATAAAAACATAATCACAGTTGCAGTTTTGTTGCACAGGAGCAGTATTTTCATTTTGCAGCCACATGCAACAATCTTTCATGAATCCAGCAAACAGATCAGAAATAGCAAAAATCATGACAAACTAAGAACCATTAAAAATCCACAGTTGACATTTATACTCTTAGGTAAAAAAAAAAGACACATACGATTTTTTTATGTTTTGAGTGAGTATTGAGTGATGTATTTCTATTTCAGTGTTGTGAAAGTAAAAAATATCAACAGATAATACAAATATTGTAAAATTTACCCCTCAATCTACAGCAAGAACCAAATACAGTATTTTTGGGTTCATGTGTAACTGGACTGAAGTGAAACCAGGTGAAAAGCAAGTGCCACATGCTGCTGTGTGCACTGTGCTCGCAGTTATAGTTGTGAGGTTGAAATGCCAGCCTCATGTCAGTGCAGCAGAAATAGGTCAAGCCTAACACGCACAGATACGCACTCACATGCACACAGATAGATGAATTACTCATTCTCTTTCATGGCCTTTGTAGATGGAGGAAGCGGATGCCAATGCAAAGAGATCAAAACCCTCCGTACGCAAGAAACAAGTGTCCTCCCCCCAGCAGCCGAGCAGGAGGGAGGAAAAGTCGCTCAACAGGTTTGTGTCACTTCTGTAACTCCTGCAGCTTTTAACCGCACGTCCTTGGCTGCTCCATCCTGCCAGGTATCTGTTTTTGGATCCTTTCTTTGTGGAAACGTCTGTGCTATCTGCGCATCAATTTGAAGCCGCTTTTCCTCTTCCGGTGTCTGTGGAAAACACAATCAAAGAGAAAAATCAATGTATCCTCAAGCAATAAAAAAGTCAATAACTTTCATAGAATCTATATTTAGTGCGGAGTGATGTAGAAATTCTCAGCTCTGCCCGGCTGCAATTTGCAGGATAGATCCAATTTTTCCACATTCATTTATTCGTCATTCATTATTTCACAAACGGTTGCTTAAGGATCACACATCTGTCAAAGCCTTTTTAATATTTGTACATCTTACTCAGGTATGAAGGGTATGTGTATATATGTGGGTATGTTTATATATGGGAGGCAGTGGTGGAGGTGCTGCTGCTGATGGTAATGGGACAATATAAATTTTCTAAGAAGATTGCTTGTACCATTTATTATCCCGTGAATTTGTCTAGGTTCATTACTGCTTTCATTATAAAAACTATATTACATCTTGGACTTATCTAATATTAGTATCACCTAATCTTGATTAATAATCTTACCTCATTTCACTCTGTGATTGAAACATATCATGCAGATGACTGTGTAATATATGCAGAAAACTCTTTTGTTGTTTGGGGGTAATGGTTTCTTTTGAAGGAAGAATTCCTCATTAAAATTCTACCTGAAGCTTTATCTCTGTGCCTGTGTAGTTAGACATGTATACAATGCAGCACCTCCACCCTCACTGGAGAAAATGCATTAACCAATCACCATCAGAGAGCTGCTGCAGGAGGGATTCCCTAGCAACAGCTGGATACCTGTTGGCCAAACAGTGCCGCTGACATCGATTCCAAGCCGCAGATTCCTGTCTAACTATCAGCTACAGCAAGTCTGACAGAATATTATGCATGTTTTAAAGGAGGAAATCCCTCATGAGTAAAAGTTTGGGTTGGGATGGGTGGGGGTTCGTCTTTCCAAATTATACTTAAGATCTAAAGCCAGTTTATAATTTCACTGTAATAAATGTGTCAAATTCTTGATTGAACATCAGGCAACACAAGTACAGGGTCATATAAATCTCTTCTGCTCCACATGTCTACGCACACAGAGACACCCACATCCTTGTTTTTCAGCAGTTTTAAATGTACCATCCCATTTACTGACCCTTAACAGTAGTAATCATGGCTGGAGTTGAGCTTCATTTGATATAAACTTAATCTACGTTAGCAGTAGGTGAGAAAGTGCATATCATCGATATAATTAGGTGACTTTGAGCAATAGTCAGTGTTGTTAATTTAAGTAGTTACTGTCACCCAGAACTCATCTTTCCTTAGATCTGACCAAGTAGTTCTTGTGTCTCAACCTGGCACACTCTGTGTTTATTCCTATAATATGACCAACCCTGCTGCCTTAGAGGTGGTGTATAACCCACATCTGTGCCACCAATAACAAGAAAAAATGGCCAATGGAACAGCTTTTCACATGTGGTGCATCCACATATTCATATATTGTCATGTAAATATTTACTTGTTTCCACAAGTGAAAATAACCATTTTAGATGTTATTTCATGTTTATTACATTGTAAATATGAGTAGACAATAGATCTTTTAACTGAGGAGGAATTTATTTAATTTAACAACGTTATTTACTCTGGATGATCTACAAAACTGGGTTTAAACAGATGTCTTCTGGATCTTCTTCCTGCAGAGCAGCGCAATTTCCATTCACCTCCACTAAGGTGTGTGTGTGGGGGACTTTTACTGGCAGATACCTCAGAACCTGGGTCCATAAAACCAAAAAGCTGCTCAGCTGGGTACCACTAGAGCTAAGTGCAAAAATGAAGCTTTTGTGAACTAGCCCTTTAACCTGTGTATTTCTAGTGCAAACACCACTTCTCTGAGCTGAGCAGGTCTTGTGGTCAGAGTGCCAGGAGTAACAGTTTAAACAGCTGAATGTGCAGTCCGTCCCACCCAGTGCTGCTCCGTCTTAATATAGTTTCAAACTGCAGCCATTTGTGGCCCTTCACTGCTAATAGCATCCCCTTAAATGAGCTCCCATTTCCTCATCTCATCTGAGCCCAGCATGACTCACAGATAGGCCCTCGTAAATTCCCTGCCTCATCTGGCTCCTTTTAAGTCTATGTCAGACTGTCCATAATCGCTCTGTCAAAATGGCATCCTGTCACCGCTGCTTGTTATGAGGTAGCACAGAGCAGGAGGCTGAGACATTCCAGAGTCGGAGCGAAGTCTAGCGAGCCTGCCAGCCCTCTTCATGTAACATGAGGAAATGAGTTTGTGTCAGGACTATTTTGGAGATGCTTTGAAGTCTTATTTTACCCACTTTGCCTCCAGGGGGACAGCACAGAAAGCAAAGGGGGGCTGGGTAGTACGATGTGGGGAAATCTGCTGAAATGCCCTGATAACCTAACTGTAGTAGTGATCTCGTGCCTGGGTGGTCAAAGCACACAAGAAGGCATCACCAGTCAAGCCTACAATGTGTGTCACTGTGTCACACGTTGCTTTGGCATATTTGTGTAGTAGGATTTTGTCTTTTCATGCCAAGTGCAGTACTTATGTTTCTTTCTGTGTATGCAAACATCCTTAAGAGAACATTTCATTATCCTGAGGTCTTTATTACCCTGTTTAATTTATGCATTGTTTGCATAATAATATAATTTCTAAGTCAATTATAATCCTGTTCTCCAGTATACACTCAGTTGGCAGTTTATTAGGTACGCCCAGCTACAACTACAGTCCCACATTAAATTGTGAAGGATGTTTTAGAGAGGTGTTAATCCAACAGACACACAATAGATGAAAAAAATAACCAGACACATCCCAATTCCACTACTGAAAAAGACATTGTTATTATTATATTGTAAAAATTTGTAGATCAATAGTGAGCAGAGGGTCTGTCGATATGAGCTTAGAGCGACTGAGTCCTCAGTGGAGAGAATGGGGGGGCGATGTTCCTTAGGCGGATCAAACAATGATTTTTATTCACTCACAGGCAAACACACACTAGGGACTACCTTAAATTGCTTCACACACTGAGGTGCAGTGCATGAAAAAGTGGCCAGTCAGCAGCATCTTTACCGTGAACACAAGTTTTTGCAGCAGTAAAAAGGCCAGTCTCGTCTCCACAATCCATTTTATTCTGTAGAATGAGAAGTACCAGCAGTGAAGAACCACATAACACTAACACGACCTCAATTCACACATATGTGCATGCACACACACACAGTCTCACATATGCACAGGCTCTTTGGTGAAGACTGCGGATGCTTCCCACCCCCTGTTGTGTCCGGAACGATGTTCCTGGAGTGGGGACAGGGAGAGGGGCATCCAGCAGTGCTATTTGAGCGTCCCTGCCAGCGCCAGACAACTTCACTATCCCTGCCCTAGCAGGGGGCGATAATCACATCAAGCTCCCCTGACAAGAGGCATTGAATTCAGCTCCGGTCCCCTTAAGAGTCTGGCATCCAGCAGACTCTGCTGAACGTGCTGCTGACGTTACAATGAGCAGGTTTGTGTTTTCGTTTTTTCACTCTTTGGCATCGCTTTTGTGTTTTGTTTTGTTATTTCTGTCTCCTAAATGTATTTGGGTGTCACTGGGGCAAAAATCTGAATTGGCAGAATCTAGTGTTACCACCTTTGCCCTGTCAGAAATGTTATTGTATTACTGTCTTCTGTTTGTCATGGTAAATTCCATATAATATCTGTCTTTTGTTAGTCTGACCTGGGGAATATTTCTTAAAATTCCTATGGGAAATTTAATGTTATTTACATATGTCATGTGGAATTTATCTAGGTTTTATACTCCGATAGTTACAATCGAAATGGTCCAATCCTGTCACTGACTTTACACAAACAATAAAAGGCTAAGACTGACACTACGCTGACACAGGTTTACACAGAACTCTAACCCATGCTGGGCGGTGGTCAGAAAAGAAAGGATGCTATCACTTTAAGAGGTCCATGTATTCTCCCAAACCACGCTCGATCAATTTTTGCCGGCTCCTCTGGTTAGCAGTGGTATTATGACTTTTTTTTTTTCACTTGTCGGCTTCTGCTGTTCTGTACCCATGATTCCGTGTAATAGTCTTACGTAAATCTGATGCACATGTTGAAATCTCTTAGTACACTCTGGCCTTTCAAGGATTGAGAGAGGTGTTGTTTACGTTCTGTGAATACCCGATTACCCATTTCACATGGCTATTTTTGGAAAATGCTGTCCACTCATCAAGACGTAAAATAATGAGGACTAAGCGGGGGAATCTTTTTTTCTCTTCTGAAATCCACCAAAACAGATGAGAACCATACTGGACTCTTTTAAGCAGCTTTGTGGGCCCGCAGAGCTCCCCTGCTAACCAGGGAGCCTGGCTTCCAGCAGCTATACCCCATTCATCACCTACTTTCAATGGCCACTACCAAGCCGCCTCCAGCTACAATACCAGGTAGGGTGCCGGGTGGTTCACAATGTTTGAGGGATTAGCAATCAAAGGAGTGCGGAGGCTAGGGCCCTCCGTCCTGGCTCGCCATTCACTCCTAGCAGGGGAGAAGAGCTCCAGCAGCGGCCAAGGTCATCATCTCCAGCTCGGCAGGAGGTAAGTGGGAAAGAACCCTGGGAACCAGCCGCCTGCTCTGTGCTAATCGCAGGCTAGCAGGCTAGCAGCACAGCAGGTGTCTCACCCGCCAAACATTCATTTGTGCAGCGGATAGCATGGCTGACAACAAGATAATGCCTTGCTTTTACTTTCCTCTCACTTTCTTCTGTTTTTCTCCTTTCTCTCTTCTTTCCGTCTTTTGTTGATTTCTTTTGCTCTGTTCCAGCCTGAGTCTGTGGGAATAGTTTTTTTTCTTTCTTTGAATTAAACTGTATGCTGACTTAGCATAAATGGAAACTGGTACAATAGTCCTTTTAGTCTAGCGTAAGTTGCCCTCAAATTATCATGGGAAGGTTGTGTGTGAGGAGTGTTGGAGTACAACGACAAAGGCTATTTGAGGATGGAAAGTAAAATGCATTTCTCAAAAGTTTCTCTCAAGTCACTACAGTTTCAAACAAACCTGGCCAAACTGCAGTTCCCTTTGTAAAACTTCTTTTTTGACTAGAACGTGATAATAGGACACAGGACAAACTTTATTTTTTCAAAGTTAGAAGTTCCTCTTGGATTTGCTATCATCATTCCGAATCTCATGTGATGGCATAGTGATTACCGCCATCATTTTAAGCTGATTTGGCATCCTGTGGTGCGAGACATTGGGTTAAGAAATCCGAAAAGGACAGCTGGTTGCAGACTCACAGATTGTGGCAAAGTGGCCTATACATTCACCAACATCGCAAACTGGACAGATTAGCTTAGCCTGCTTGGTCTGAGAAAGGAGAAGCGAGCGGTGAGGTAACGATGATGTAAAATTAATTGTTGCCGTTTTCCAGTCGGAGGCAAGAGAGCAGCCATGCCCTGCCACCCCACCCTCCCACAAACACACCCCTGTTGGGATATTGGCAAGTTGTCATGACGACAGGGATGTTCTGCTGATGAAGTCTCGCTCAGCTCTGTCCAATCAGATCGTGGAGCTACTACCGCAGCGTGAACAGCGGAGGACGCACCTATTCCAGTTGCACAATGCTGAGAAAGGACAGGCGAAACCCTGGACCACCAACGGAAAATTGGCAATCCGGGGGAGGTTGTCAATGGGCCGCCATGGGTCGAAAAACACAAACAGCGGGGGTTGTGGATACAGGGGCTGCCAGGTAGGGGGTCTCCATCATATCTGATGTAGTTTGAGCTAATTTGTGGCTGCTGTTAATACAAAGTATTGGTGCGTTATTTATTTTCACTGTTGGCATGAAGCTATTGAGCATTGACAATAATGTGGCTTATATGGTGTTTCAGGATGTTGGTTGTAGCTGTCGGGGTGCTCTAGGTTCACTTTTACAAAAAGCAAATCACTCCTGCAGGTGGTTTTTACAAATGTGCAACAGCCGCAAGAACACCAAAAAGCAAGGGAAATTTTGTGAAAAGGGGGCAATGTCATGTAGCATTAACTTTAATGTAATTTTGCATTCATTTCACTGCGGGATGTGGACCAAGAGTAGAAGAGGCTAATATGCAGAAACTGCAGGTAGCAAAGTGAACGAAAAACTCTCCTGGTGTTATTTTGATTCAACCCTTTCATTCCAAACCCTGGGGAGGATTTTTCTTTTTATCTTGATGCTGGATGACCAAAGGAGAAGCTGGGGCTCTTTGTAGCTCTGTGAAAGATGGAGGGCTTGGTGGGGGCGCGCTCTGGTTTTTCTCCAAGCACTGCAGGTAGCCATTACGGTCATCGTCTTCTTAAGCTAATTATTACTACCTATTGAATTGTGGCTGTTAACTATTAAAAGTTAATTTCAATGCTGTTCAAACCTGTTCTCAAGGATGATCTATTTATTTTAGTAGTTCTTTTAAGGACCAATCCCCTCATATCCTTACCCCTACCCTGATTAGTCCTAGTCCCTGTCTCTGTGGGATGCCATTCGACAGACTGACCCTCAATAGTGGTTGTGCTTGACTCCTCAAACTTGAGAATTAGATGTAGTCTGTCAGCATGGCAAAACCACCTTTCTTAGCTCCTGGCTGGATATCAATTATTCTTTTTGAAGTGTTCCCTTTAGTGGGACATTTCTGCAAATCACGGGTCCTTAGTTGAGTTGATCAGCCCAGCGGGATGGTTTGGCCATTGTGTTGGTCAAAACACTGGTGAACCAGATGCTAAATAACATTTAAAATTGGAAAACTATATTTTATACCTGAAGGTCATTTTACATATGTGATAAATATTACTTACATTGCTATCCCATGCAATGTTTTATTGTTTTCTGGTTATTTCACAGATTATTGGTTCCAGAAGGTTAAGTCTGTGAGACACATGATGAAATGTTTTATGCACTGCTGGTTATTTTGTTGCCATGTATAGATATTTTAGTAATTAAAAATGTGCATTAGAAACATGACATGACATGTTAGAAACATGGTTTAGCTCTAAAAGGTTTAGCTGTTTTTATGTACTAGTGCTAAGTCAACCCAGTTGTCAGAGCAAAACCCCACCATTTCTGATCTTAAACTGAGAGTAAAACAGTCTGAAAGTAGACCCCAGTAACAGTGAAACCAGCCTTAAAGTAAGACATACAGTCACTATTTCCTCTCCTTCACTACATTTAATCCAACCCAACCAAGAGCACATACGTTCACCTTACATTTAAGAACTCCATATGAGGCCTGGTTATCCTGTTTGATATGAGATATATTTGGTTGGAGCAGATAGTGTATGCTTCAGCTTAAAAACAGGGAACTGGATTTAGGCTTTTAGATGCCAAAAGCAGCTCATCATTACAAGCTGATTGCTGGACTATTATGTCATTTACGATGGCAATCAGCACTGCCAAGGGCATGGAGGAAAACATGCTTTACTTGTTTAACCTTCCTGCAACCCAACTACAATCCAAGCTAATGGCCACACTAAGCGGGATCAACTGCTGATCGTGACCTTGAGGTAGTGACTCAAAATAGAGTTTTATAAAGTCTTAAGACTTATCTAATGGATTATTATATAATTGTATTGTTTTGATGCACTGTGTAAGAATTATAGGCTGCATAAGTCCATGCTTCGCTCACTTTATTCATTAAAGCATCCCAGTGGGTGTGCATGTCATTTTGCTCAAAAAATGGTCATTTACATGGGAAACCAACTAACCCAGTGAAAAGCTGCTTATTCACGGTCACTTCCGAGTTGAAGAGAAGGGGATTTCCCATTCCTCTGAAATAACACACCACAAATATTCTGGAGAGTTTGTGGACAGTGATGTCAGATTGTTCCAGGGCAAGAGGGCTTGTAGCAGGAAAACCACTGAAGTGAGATGATTGCTGTTCTTGTGATACAGATTAGAAACATTTTGGTGACTGGGCTCAGATGTGGTGAGTTTTGCACCATCCTGTTTACTTTCTGACCCTCAGGCTTGGGGAGATTTTAACAACATTATGTTAACTGTGAATGATGTCACATTTCACTTCAAAACAAATAAAGACATGATGACACACAGAACAAGTCCTTGCTTACAAAAGTCTTTAGTGTTTAGCCTTGTTTTCATTGTTTCGCACATCTTTTCCCAACAACCTAAAGCTGGCTCAGTCAAAATGTCAAAGATGCCAAAAAGGCCCCTGGCAAACCAAATCCAACCTGCTTTAAACTTATTTATGAAATTATGTGATCAGTTACCACTGTTGTGCAGACATGTCGCAAAACATTGGAACAGAGATAATAGGCTGATGTTTCATTGACTGAAATCAATTGTCAGAGACACATGTGTCAGTAAATGTCATCATGAGGTTGATTGGACCACCCAGAGGTTGCCCATTAAAAGCCATGCGGTTTCCATTGAAGAAGTTCCAGGGTTGCAACCCAACGGCCATTCCCCCTGCCCACCAACCCCACAGATGCAGAGCCTGTGATCTATGACTGGGGTCCCCTTCTGCAAATTACTGTGTTTAAAAAGAACCTGAGCATAGACGAAAGAGAAACAAGGCCCCCAGACTGCAAAGAAGGAAAATGTCATTCCTAACAGTTAGCCCGCATTCCTCCCAAGAAGAAATGAGAAGTAGAACAAATCATGCGATGACAGTCATACAGCAGACCCCGGGCTGTCTATTATGGTCTATTATGACCATGTGAAGATGGGGGGAGTAGTCTGTGCAAATTAATTGCCCATCACTTGTCAGTGAAAGGCAGAAAAAAAATTAGCAGTGTGCAACTGTCTCTGAGAAGCTGTCAGCCAAGGACAATGAATGTTTCCCATTCCTTCCCCACCTTCCTCCTTGTGATTTAACAGAGAGAGACATGGACCACAGACAGAGCTGCAAGGGAGCGTACAGCAGCAGCAATGTGGTCAGGTTGTAAACACGCAGACATGAAGAGGAAGAACGGGATTACAAACAGGTTTGATCTCCTCGGGGCTGTCCAGACTGGCTGACAGTGGAGGAGGGGAAAGTGGAGGCGGTGGTGGTGATTTGGGCTTCTTTTTATTCACTTCTCCCCCGTCAACTGCCTCTCTCTTGCCGGTAGCGTTGTCATTCGGACAGTCCGGATACGGCTGCAAGTCCGGCATTTAAAGAAGCACTGCAATAAAGCAAGACACAGACAGGCAGACAGACGAATGCACCTGGAGGCTGAAGCGTTCAAGAACAGCTGAGACCCACCAATTTATTAACAGCTCAATTTTCAATAGAGTCATAACATGCATTGTTTATTATTTTCAAGGCCCCCAAAAAAGATGCTACTCTCATTTTTTTAACCAGAATAATCAAAGGACAGCCCAAACTACCTTCACTGCTGAACAACTCAAACTGAATCCCTTATTCTAGTTTCTATTTCTCAAATGAATTAAAAGCTTGTTCTAATTCCGGTGAAATTGAGTTCCATTTATCTTTATCCAGTTGTAATATTATCCTCTTTGTTCATGTGCTATTGCTGTAGGAATGAGTTAGAATAGGCAGATCACGAGATAATGATGGTGGGTCTTTTCTTCCAGCGATGAAGCCCAATGTGAAGATGACACAGTCTAAAGATGAAGCAACGTTCTCCCCCGGCCAATTTAGACAGGAGAATTAAAGGTCCAGCTTAATTTAGAAAGTGAACCGTGTCCTTCAAGTTAACGTGTGCCATGGAATATCATTTGTGGCTTAAAGGCAGATGTCTCTTTAAAGTTTTTAAGAGTCATTGTACATCTAGGAGAAATATGACCGATCAGTTAAATCTTATCCTCTTCAAAAAATGAGAATTTGGAGCCCAGTGTATTTCAGATCCAGCCTGATTACTATGTGGAATAAAGCTGTGAAACTACTTTAATGATATATGTCAGCTTTCATGCATACTGAAATTAATTAATTAATGAAACATTAACGTCACATTAGCCACTGTGGAGTAACCAGATTGATCTTTGCATCTTTTATGATTCCAGTCAATATGTTCCCTAAACATATTTAATGTTTCATGCAGCAGAGCCTAAAGAAAGTTGTTTGTACTTGTGGCATAGTGCAGTCTGTATGAGATGATAAAAGAGTAATTATAAGATATAGAGAGATATTATATTATTATATATGAGATATATATTAAGATATTTAAATGTTTTAGTTAAATAGCAGATGATATGATATGTTATAAGTATCTGTATATACATTTTATTGTACCATTTATGTAGTAGAGTTACACATTCAGCCACTGTAGTAAAGACAAATCTGGTTGTTATAAAGGTTTTGAACTCATGATGGTTTTACGTATGTAAGCAGCCATGATGGCTCTCCAAAGACAAAGAAGAAGGAACTGACAAACTATAATGCCCTGCCAGTCAGCACAGACTCATAGAAAAACATACACACACATGTACATACACACATCAAATAGAGCTGGAACATCTGTCACACACTGGACCAGTGGTTTAGTTAAAAGATGAGGAGGGGTCTGATGAACGCTCTGCTATTCATTTATCTCGCATTGCTGCCCATTGGTTTTAATTATGGTTGGCTCTTTCAAGTTAGAAATAGGCATGCTTCAAAAACAGAGCTGTTCTTTTTGTGTTTTACCATTGTTTCTGTGGGACTTTGCACACAGGGTGCAAGGGTGCATATGTGTGTGTGAAATCTTTCTGTCCGTCTTTCAGTTTCCCTGCACTGTTCATCCATCTGTGTATTTGCATTTCTTCACACATTTTTGTAAATGATGAGCACTTTGTGTGTGTGTGTGTGTGTGTGTTTGTTAGCGTGCGCTTCGCCCGTGTTTGTGTAGAGCTTGTCTGCCTTATTTTCTCGGCACAGCTGCAATAGGACTGGATTGATGTGTAACCCAAGCCGGCACTTTAAAGGGCGAGAGGCCTGGACAGACGTGGTCTTGCTAGTATACCAGATGGGGCTTTATGATGAAAAGAGCATAATCCCCATCCAGGCATCACTTCCATCACTTGTGCACTACAAAGCCATTCACAGTTTTTTTTTCCTAATGCGAGAAATAATCTCTTTTTTTTACGGTCCCAGACAGAGCACAGATTTTTGTTTCTCTCCTCCTTCTTTTGCTCTCTATCTCTCCCTTCTCACATCCCTCTGTCTTTCTATCCCCCGATATCACCCTCATCTCTCTCTTTGCCCTACCCCACCCTCCCACTCTCCCTTTGCTGTTGAAGACTTGCAAATGTGGCATTAGCTAATATTCAGAGAGCCAGGCAAGCGATCGCTTTTTATTCACCAGGGTCCAACTGATTGAGCTACAGTGTGTGCATTAGAAATGAGTGCTGCGCTGGGGCTAGCAAGCCCCGTGCCTCTGATTGGTATTCAATATACATCTCACTGCAGGACATGCTAGTTTGGGGTTATGGGTTTACTCTCTCCCATCTTCTGATACTCTAGGTCTCTCTCTCTCATCCTCTCTAATTCCAGCCATAGAAAATTTCTTTTTTTTGCCACTGTCACTTACAAAGGAGACAGCAAATTGGACACAGGGGCCATTAATAGGCTGAGCTAGGCCAGTACTGCAAATATGTTTGACATATTTTTCTATTTCAGTTGCATTAAGTAGCACGGCTTTCAGATTGTCCGCTACATAAGACGTGATCCCTCCCCTCACTGCTTGGTAAAAGGCTACAGTGTGTTTTATGGAAGACGTTACAGAAAACAGGCCTGTCTTCTTTTTTTCATACTGGAAGCTTGATCACATAGTCTCTCTGCAATTTCCCTCCTCTCTCCACCCAATAATGCATGTATTTCTCTCTCATTATCAATCATCACATAGCGCACGTTTGCCCAGTTGTCTCTGAAGCTCCCTGCCCTTTTTAGACCAAGTGATTCCTTTTTAATTGTAAACCACATGCAGTCCTGCTTCCTTCAGTTGTTTTCTTCTTTCTAAGAGCTGCACTGTGACCACCAAGGGAATGATGGATTTCTTTCTGTCTTAGACTTACATCACACTTGCAGAACATGTCAGGGACTGGACTTTTACACAAAGTGTAGCCTGCATGAAAACTGACATGGCAGAAGCGGTGTGTGGCTTAAGCACACGTTAGCTATGATATCCTCGCTGGGACTCAGACGGTGACGTACACTGGAGCACCTGCACGTCAGTGGTGGATTTGCTACTGTGATTTCAAGGAACTGTTAATCACATTCAGGGAAGGAGGCCAGTGGGGAAAATAAACAGCATACAGCATACAAATACAACACATGCCTTTTTAATTCTATCCAAATAAACACAACAAAGCAGCCATGAGTGAGAAACCTCTATCTAGCCTATGTTTAGTCATAGTACATCAGGAAAAATAGCTTATGAGAAGGCTCAATACAAGGAGATATTTAAGTGGTGAAAGAACGCCGTGTCTTAGTTTCATGGGCCAGCAGACTGTTGAACACATGGATCTGTTTCCAGTTCAAACTTCCTCTTGTACTTTCCCTTGTCAGGAGAGAGAAAAAAGAGAATGGGGTGGTGCTGGTGGTGAGTCAATACTCCACTCCAACCCAAGATACAATCACTCTCACTCTCCTGCTGAAATCTAAGGGGCTATCTGTTGGTTCCTTCTTGTGGGCCTTGTTCCAGGTTTGCCTTGGCCTTCTTCCAGGTGTGGGAAGTGAAGTGTAAACAGTTTACAGATCTGCTGTGGCTGGGGAGGGCCCAGAGCTTTAGCTGGGAGGAATGTAACCTGAACACCACTTCAGAGGGAGGCAGCACTGTGAGATGGAGCATTCATGCATATTTTGTCAGGGCCTATCAGGAAACTGACCCAGCAGTTGAAAGGAGAGCCGGCTGGTGAGGACGCCTGCTGACGTCAGTGATCATAGTAGTGAGGTGGGGGGGTTCTGGCACCAACGAGGCTGCTTGGCTTTTGCCCCATCAGCTATCCCACGTGGTACATTATAGTTGATTGCAGGAGGGCTAACATTTACATTTACATAGACTGTCCACAGTTGCAGTGCACCGATAGTGGACACTGGACTGTCCATCGTGCGATCATGTTTTGCAGTGTGCATATGTGGAACATGTCTGTATGCATCACCAATCTTACTACGAATAGAAGCATGTGCTAACTTGTTGTGCAGGCACAGATCTGTCATCACTGGGATCATGTCATGGATAGCAGGATATTTGGGGCCAAACCCTGCAAACAGTCCAGTCACACTGTCCATCGAATGGAAATTAGTGTAGTAGTGCTGCACTTACATAAAGTTATTTGGAAAAGAGAGATTAAAAAACGTTTTATTTTGAGCTTTCTAATGATCCCACGATATATTGAAGGATTGCTCACCGGTGATGGTGATACGCCTTCAGTAGTGAAAGAAGAATCTGAGATATCCTGAATCCAAGTATAAATCAGGCTCTAAAAACTAATGGATACATTTCCCATAATGCAACTCAATACCATTTTTTGCTAGACTGTTTCCTGGCTATTAAAAGTAATCACCTTGCTCTCTGCAGAGTATTGTAGCACTTGGTATGAAAGCAGTTCTTTGTATAACAAGCTCACACTGTCATTTTGTTTTAAATCAGTTCATTTTTTCCCCTTTGACTGTCTTTGTGATACCAAATGTTTTATTGGTACAAGGTTTTTTCTTTAGTTTGCTCTGCACTAACTATCCACCAGTGAGTTGCAAGGGGCGGATAACATCACTCCCAAAGACTCCAGACAGATATTGATTTAAAAGTTATTAGGCCTAGATGTTGAATGGCAGCAACCAGTATAGCAATGCCATTTTTCCCTTTGTCTATGTCTCATGGCTACAGCTTGCTTGCAGACTGATTTTCCAGCTGGCTGAAACACAGTCAGCACAACATCAAACTTACTGTACATGAATTTTGATTGATTCGGATGTCTGAAAGCAGGTTAAGTATATTTAGCATTATTAAAGCAGGAAATATGCAAAATCTGAAACTTAACTTTTATTAATAATTATGACTACATATTGCAACAAACAGATAGATAATCATAACACCTGTACTCACGTGTGGCTTGCTTGCACATCACTGGTGTAATCAGCATCATGCATGTCTAAAAATCACATTGTGTAACATTATGTGGTTGTGCTGCTCCTGTTCCTGAGAATGAGCCTGCAGTTGCACTAAAAAACTCAGGAAAATGAGTTGCTGGCAACAAAGAGCTTTGAGGAAGTAGACACGTATCTCCAAGGACACATACCACCCTACAGATCAAAGGACCTAGAGGACGTGTTTGATGGGGAAACCACACTGGTTTTCAAAGCATTGTAGTCCTGCATCTCACTAGCCCACCAAGACCCATGATAAAAATTCTAATGCGTCCGCCTGTCAGTTAATTGAAGCTCTATTCTGTCCCCAGGGGGACAACAGGCTTGTCTTTAGAGAGCATCTTTGTCCTGCTGCATGCTCATGATTAATTGTTATTTCTCAATAACCTCCTCACTAACACCATTTATTGTTTGAGTGTGTTTTTGTGTCTTGTCACCAATGTCTTGTCTTGGGAGAAGACACTGATGTTTGACAGAGAAGGAGATCACAGCTAGCCACATATTCACTTGTTATATATCAGCCTACCTTTTGGGATGTAGTGTGTTGGCTGGTGAGATGTTTGTCAGTGTTGTTGTATTTGATCATGGGGTGGGGGGTGGAGGTGTGTGGATTTCAGAGTCTGTACCTTTGTTAGTCTGCATAACAATAGAATATATGTTAGAGGGCATGAGAAGGACATGAGAAGAGAATCAGCTAGAAGCAGTTGTGTGCGGCAAAGTAGAATCACTGTATATTTAACTTTGGATAGATCAATACACTCACTTACTCACACACACACACACACACACACACACATACAGAGAGAGTCCTGAAAGTCCTGTCATTCCAGAGACATGTCCTCTTCCCAAGAGACTGGCAATCTTGCAGACAGACAGGAAGTCAGCCCTGTCTGTGTGTGAAGTTCACAGAGAGGAGGAAGTGATGAGCAGTGTCAGTCGATCTGAGCTCAGCCATGTTTCTAATATGGCAGATGTGAAGCGCAGAGTAACATATAGGCATTTGATCTCTGTAAAACACAGCAGAGTGTAGCATTTTGTCTATCAGAGTTGTTTTGTTGGGAATCATTTTTGACATTCACAAACCCCGGCGTGTTTTCCTGCTTAATGTGTTTGGCCCTAGGGGGGGGGGGGGGGGGGGGGGGGGGGGGTGTCGATGAATTCTGCTGTCAGTCCTGACAAATTATTTGTTAAAACTCCGACAAATGGTGTTAAGTTTCAGTGATAGCATAGCGTGTCTGCAGCTGTGTCAGCCTGAAGGAATCGCCAGAGGCTCTGTGGATGCATGTAATACTCCAGTAATGGACACTGGTGCTTGTTTAGGGTTCAAAGAGCACTTGGATCTCTTGAACGAATCACCTCCCTCACCATGGTTCATTGCCATGGTGCGCAGGGTTTCCATAGTTTCCCGCACTCTCTCCTATCTCCAGACCAAATGACGGGTTAGGACATTTAAAGGGAAATTGCGCGCATTCCTCCATAATCGTAAGAGGTATTTACATATGCTCTCTAAATAATTATGTGGTCCAGCTGGGAGCCTCCAATGAATTTTTCACAAAAGCACTTTCTGCTATTTACATTCCTAAAATGTAATGTGGTTTACTTATCAAAGCATTCATTCCCGGGACGGAGTGCAGGCAGAAAGACACAGAGAGAAAGAAAAAGAGAAAGACAGGAGGGGGGCTGAGGAGGAAAAGTTCAAAGCGTTCGAGGTCAAGCTCGAGGGTCACTCTCTCAGTGCCTTTTCACTGCCTGCGTGAATACATAACTGGCAATTGACTTTCTAATCGGGAGGAGCCTCATAAAATATGCAGTTTAATAATAATGGTTATCATGGGTCCTTTTTTGTTTTCACACTGTGTTTTATTCTAGAAACGTCTATAGCAAGATGCATATTAAATAATGATAGGGCTGCTGCTGCTGCTGCTGCTGCTGCTTCTCTCTGGCTGCATGACTTGCCTCTGAAATACAAAAAGACAGGCAACCATTTCCCTCTACCCCTCACTCATAAAAGCCTTTCCCTGCTGGATTTTCCTCTGATTGGATCAAAGCGTTGACCTGTGTTTCCAGGTGACCTTTCCTGATCCCAGTGGTCCCTCCAGAATAGGAACCCTTGCTGGGACACCTGGGAATTACCTTAACGATGGCGTAGTCTGCCGGCTGTCACCAGGCCCTTTGTCTGTTTGATGTCAGCTCTGACACTGGCCACTGTAGCGATCGACCAGGGACATCTGACGCCCTTGCTGGGCTGTGAATAATAGAATATATCTACCTGTCTTCGGCCACTGTTGTCACCTGTGCTCCCTCTGATGAAATGTTCTCATGCTTACCTTCAGGGGTGATGTGTTCTTCCTGTCTGTTCCAGAGTACAAAGCGAGGCGTCTGCAGTCAGCCCTGGGAAAGAGCTGTCGACAAGGTGGCTCGGTTGGCAGTGCCCAAGGTTCCCATGGGGCTGAAACCTGCCTGACGTTGAGTGCCAAGGTTGCTGAGGAATGACAAGGGACAGCTGGAGACGAGGAAGTCTCTTCCGTCTGTGAGCAGACACAATGGACCATGGTCAACAGTGAGATATACCAAGTGACACTCAGTGGCCTTTCCTCTCTCATTTGCCACCATATGACTCATTTCAAGTTTTTTTGCACCTGTATTCTGCATGTATAAAGTGTATACCACTGTACGTGTCTGTTTTAAGTATGTGGTCCCTCATTTGATCAGTGTACTCAGTTGCTCATTTTCATTTTGTGCAGGTTTTCATTAAATATTTATTTGCAATTTTGATTCCACAGTATTCCTACTTTTGTGAACCTTTTGTTTTCAGCGCAGTATGTCTTATCACTGACAGTTCATGCTGTCTTTTCCTCATACCAGTGGTTCCTTACAGAGCTCTGGCCTTTCGGGCTTAGCCCAGTGATGCTTGGAAAGGGATTCCACTGCCGCTCACAGCTGTGCAGGAGGCCGACACTTTAACATGTCGATGAGGTTTTGAGGACTGGCAAGTGCTGATGCATGGATGGACGGATTCAGTGAAGTTTGTCGAGGGTCTTTGAGGGACTGTGAGAAGTAGAGAGCTGTGGTTTGGCCCGACGTATCGTTTCCGTACCTGCTGTCACTCTTCGTGGTAAACGACTAGAAGAAATATTGTTGCCAGTTGGCCGATGATGTGACGTTTTATTTTTCTAAGTTTAAGCCAAAATACCCATTTTACGTGTTTTTTTTAGGAAAGGGTCACTCACAGTCCATGATAGCAGCAATTACACATCCATCAGAGTCACATGAACTGTAAATCAGTGTGCAGGAAATGGTTTCCATCAAAGCCACTGCCCTCATGGAGCACACATGTGTGTCAGGCATCATCTGCTGTGAATTATTGTGGTCTGGGAATGTCTGTGGGTTGATCTGGCCCTCACCATTTTGTCACCATATGTCACCTCTTATACCCTGAATAATTGTGATATATTCAGTGATCCACAAAATATGAACATAGAAACTCTTTCTTGTTTTTTTTCAGGATTTATAGTATTTTTTCTTGGCCTTGATGAAACAACCAGTATTTCATTCCCAGAAAATATTAATTGCCGTCCTATATGTTTTCAATGCATGTACATAGAGTCTCCCTTTCTTCTGTCTCTTGTCTTGTTTTTATTAACACTTTCTTAATGTCTACCTTTCTCTTTTTTCTGCATCATCCTACCTACACTACCTCTCAGGTCTCGGTCTCGATCCCTAACTGCTCACTGTATCTCTAATCTGGTCATTCCTTGAATGCACACAGAAATGCTCAACAGCCGGGCGTCAGCACTTCTTAAAATGGGCTGCTGCTACCTCTGTTCCAGCTGGAGCTTTAGCACTCCCCCCAAAAAAAGAAAATCCTGGAGAGAAATAGAGGGAGAGATGAGAGTGGGAGGAAAATCCGCTAAATCCGCCAAACTCAGGAATGTATTTTCATTAAAACAAGTTTGTGTGAAGGGATTGGGAAGGTGGAGGAGAGAGATGGAGTATCGGAAATGATCAGACCCAAAAGCTCAAAGGCTAAACAGCACTAGAAGTATTAGTAGAGAAACAGGGTGTAAGGATACAGTACATGAGTAATAGACATACAGCATATGCATGGGCTAGAAACTTTATTTGGCTGCTGACTTGCTAACAGGAGTTTATCTGCTATCTAAGTAGAAAAAGACTCCTGTCTCAAATCCCTGTTTCAATGCTTGTTGTCAGGTATGTTGAGGAATAGTGTTTCTGTATGTGTGTGCATTCAAGTTTGTGTCTGTGTGCATGCCACCTCTACCACTATCTGTCTATACATGTCTTGACTTATTTCTTGCCACGGTCAGTCTCCAGGAAAGGTAATTACCAACCAAGGAAACACAGGACTTACTGGAAGAAGCTTATCGAAATACACGCAAACACCATCCACTGTCTTAAATGTGACTGGCAAGCTGGGGCTGACAGCACAGAGCCACATTATCCCTCTGTATCCCTCTCTATGGCTGGGGGACTAGCATTTGTCGATTTACATTCACAGAGAAGACATGGCCAGTTTCATTTTCTTACCCTGTCCTTTTCTCCTAAAGCTGTGTCAATCTATACTTTTATATTAACAGTGAGAAAAGACACATTGTTTATTGTAAAAGATTACTAGAGTCAAGTGAGTTACTAGAGTAAAATCCTGACTCTCCAGCTCCCTCAGCTCTCTAAAGCATTTTGGCTCCTTTTAGCTCTTTGTTTTGGTATTTACAACTTTACTGTCTCTCCATTCTCATTGTTTACATGACCTGTGTTCCCAGCATCACTTTTCAATGAAAAATTCTCATTAACCCACACAACAGCAAACAAAAGCTGCTTTTAGATTTGCCCTGGAACTCTCAGCATTACCTGGTTGAGCTGCAAATGAGAATGTAGCCCACAAAGTCCTGGTCTGAGTGTGACCTCCACTGTGTCATGTCATTACCTCCCAAATACTCTACACAGGCATCCATGCACCTCGCTGAAATTAACTGTCTCACCATGTGAGAACGTGTCTGTCTTGGACAATCTCCAAGGCGTGACTCTGCACAAGGTTCAAATATGAAAACGTCTAAAATTAGCAACTAGCTGTTGAACACAGTAGACCAGTTAATTGCACTGCCCCCTAGTGGACAAAGCAGCAGTTGAAACAGGTTGAAGGAGTGAAAGCTGTTAGCCAAGCTTTACTCATCAATTCAATTATTAAGATCGTTAAATAGAAGTTAAATGTGGGACGAAACATTCAGAGTACAGTCATACTTCCATGCAAGTGGCAGAGAAATCATTGTCAAATTATTATTCAAACTCTCAACTGTATAGTTTTTTTACAGTTTAAATGTCAGGTCTACCTCATGATAAATATGCTTTGATGGCTGGCTTGTTAAAAAAGACAGTGTCACCATGTTGCCAGAGTTCAGCAATTACTGTGGTGAGCACAGTAACTGACAAAAATTATCCCATAAAGGTGTCTAGGTAGGTATTTTACCACAGGACTGTAACATCAGATCCTGCATTTTAGCAGATGCTTCTTTATCCCTATCTTTTTCAGCACTTTTTTATCTGTCTCCAATAGCTCCCTGAGGGTGTATATTATCACCCAGCAGACTGACACCAGGAAAAAACGTATCAATCAATGTCATTCTGTGGTTTCAGTAATCCCTGTCTGTGCGTAACAGGCTGCTGAGATTCACCTTTTCCACAAGCTGACTCAGTCACATGAACAGACCCCCCACCCCATCCCCTCCCGTGCTGTATGCAGGATGCACATGGGGACCACCCTCTGGATAAAAAGAGCACATTGCTCTCTTGCATGGCTTTAAACATACACAAACACAAAGAGAACAGCATACATGCATGATTACATGTACACCAAACAGGAGGGAACACCATGTGGCAGAATAAGATGGATCTAATTTGATGACACACAAAAACACACAAATTCAAACATGTCTCCCTGAATCAGTGCACACATCTACTGAGGCCTGTATGCAGATTGTTACACATACTTCAAGCGGGATGTCATCAAAATATGAAATTCCTCTGCATCACAAACACATCAGTACAGACAGCTACACCTATAGAGAGGTATCTCTCATTAAAGCCAGCCACAGTGTCTGTTGGTTTCTCAGGCCATTGGTGGTAGCAGGGTGTAAGCTGACACCTTGATGTCGTGATGGTGCAGTTGTCAGAAGGCTACAATGTGCAGGCCAGATGAGGCCCTCCGTTTGCTCAGTATCACCTCATACAATCGTACCCCCACAAGAGGCACCCCCTGTCAATATGCCTCTGTCTTTCTCCTCCTCGCTCCCTGTCTCGGCTGGGGCGACGGAGGGCATAGAGACGGAGAGGCTGGAAGATGGAGGGACATAAACAGAGAAAGGAATGGGGCAGTGGAGAAAGATATAGATGAAGGAGACAGAAAAAAAAAGATGGAGGCTGAGAAAGATGAGAAGCAGAGAAAAGGGGGGGAGTAAAACCAAAGAGAGGGGAAGGTGGGTGTTTCTCTCTTTATTGTTGTTTCCTTAGAAAATAGCTTTAGACTCTGTGTTTGGCTGATAGCAATGCTATTGGCACACGAACACACATTATACATGCATACACACACACACACACACACACACACCTTTGCTTGCTCTACATGGCAATCACCATGGTAACAAAATGTACAGAACACAATCGGGGCGGGATATTTTTAAGTTTCAAAGGCATGGAAACGACAAAGGGAGGAAGAAACGAGAAATGGGGAGAGAGAGAGAGAGAACAAGAGTTACACCGAGCTAAGTGCAAGCAGATGGATGTGTGAGTGTGTGTTTGCGTGTGTGTGTGTCCAAGGTCAAAGCCCAGAACCATCTGTATGGGGAAAGGGGAGACAGAGGGACAGAGGATAAAGGGAAAGTACAAAGGACAGGACCTAAAACACATTAAAGGCTCAGTTCGCCTACATTACAAAAAAATCATTACCTCGCTTCTAGTTGAAGCTATTTTTTAAAAATGTCTTTCTGCCTCCACCTTAAAACAAACCAGTTGAATTGAATTGAACTTGTGGCTTCACAGCAACTTGTCTTTTCTGCAACAACTGCGCTGTCACTCTGGATAGTGCACAGAACATGCTGATTTCAAGGTGAATTGGCCCTTTAAAACAACATAAACGATGAGAAGTGCTCATTAGGACGCCGTTATTTCTCTTCTTTCTAACATAACTCCAAGTAGTGTGTGGTCATGTGGCTCATTACATGCACACACACCTGTACATGTGTCCGTTTGGCCTAAATGCAAGCATGTGCGTCTTTGTGGGCACATCTGTGTGTTTGTGTGCGAGTTCTTCCCCAAACAGCTCATCCCTCCTGTCTCTGTGTAGATTTAGCAAGGACAGCTGAGTTCATTTCAGAAGTTGAAGCAGGTCGGAGGTCAGACAACAGTGTTGGTGGCCTCTTGTACTCAGATCACCATCTAACAGTTGGCAAATAAATCAGAGTCTTGCTGAGTGATTTGGCGAGTGTGACATACCTCCCTCTCTCCCACTCTCTCTTTCACCTTTCCATCCCTCTCTCTATGTCTGTCTGTCTGTCAGTCTCTCTTTTATAATGTCTCTCACACACACACACACACACACACACACACACACACACACACACACACACACACAAACCCATATCCCAGCCAACAGCAACCCGGAAAGCTACATCTGGCCCGGATCTCCCCACTGGACACAAGCAACGCTGCCACCTTGAAAATCTCTTCCTTTATCCGTATCACTTTGGCAGCCAACTCCCTTTTTCTTTCCTTTTTCCATTTACCTATGGTTAAATAAGGTTTGGCACATCATTATTTGACTTCTTTTTCACTTCATAAAATCCAGATGTAATCACTTGTGCAGCAGCCATTCACGCACACTGGCTTAGCTACATGCACGCACAAGCATAAAAGTGTATGTTGCACCTATAAGTAGAAAGAATAAGTATGCATGTGAATCTGCACACACATGCTGTACACACAGAACCAGAGATTTATCGCTCCACCACCTTCATCCTGCCCTGCTTTCGCACTTCTTCACTGTTGTTCCGTCTTGTGGTGCATCCACGTAATTCTTTCCACATCAAAGTGTAGCTGTTTACCACTGTCGCCAAGAAACAATTGGCCTACGCAGGGAAATGGAGACAAACGCAGGGGTGAATGGAGCCACACTGAGTATGACTGACCATCCTGATGGCCCATTAAGGAGTGACATTGTCTGCTGTCCAAGCAAAGAGTATGATATGGCATCAGATTACGCTTGAAAGTCATCCCGCAGTGTCCCAGAATACATCCGGACTGAGCTCCATGGTCTGGATTGAGGTTTAGGAAAAGCACATTGTATATTGCAAAAGATTTAGCTAAACCGCTCCTGGATTTCAATTCCAGATCAGTAATGTAATGTGTTTATTTATTATTGCATTTATCATGTTTTATATACATATCCTCATGTTACGTTCAGCTGGTTTTAAAGGCATTCTTTCTTTTCATGCACGTTTTACAACATATAGTTTTCTGCTAAACCTTAAGCTGTTCCAGGTATTCACAGGGGACTTTGTGCTTTTTCTCTCTCTCTTTTTTTTCCCTCACTGGTCTTAAATTGACTGAGCTCATTTGGAAAATAATGATGTCACATTATGCACCAACCAGGAATGAGCTGAACTGAGATTAAAAAAAAACAACAACCTGATAATAGTTGTTGGATGTTTGTCATTTAAAACTGATCAACCCACACTCACACGTGTGTGATGAGGCAGTTTTTCACTGTAAAAGTCTCTGATAATAACAACTAACTTACTTTTGCTCTGTCTCATGACAAACCAATCAGATCAGTTTATATTTCAGCAGAGCAGGTTACACAATTGTATAGTGCGCTGCAGCATTTTGGACTCTGGGGATCCGTTTCCTCAGAGGGCAGCTCTGTCAAGATGATTTACAATTAGCGAAACCAAACCAACAGTTAAACCGTGTGTATTTACTTTGCCTTCGGGGTTGAATCCACTGATTGCAGCGATTCTCTTAGTAAAGCGATCTGGCTCTGAAGTTTTGCTGCTGTAAACTTGGGTGTGACACAGACCCTTAAGGCTTCAGTACGCTTCAAACAAAGTAATTGTCAAACAGTCTGAAAGCTGCTCCAGAAAACACTTTTCAGACGTCACAATTAGAGGAGACGCATCAGACAATTTGTGTAATTTGTGACAGTTTTTCTAACTTTCTAAAACCCAAAAATCTAACAAGCACTCTCACTTACAATATACTTACACTTACTAGTACAATATATGAATGATAGATGGTAGTTGGTGAAATTGGTAAAGGTAAAGTTGCCCTTTAAATGGAGGCCCCACAGGTCTCAAGCTTGTTCAAATCACCGAGCCTGTGACTTCTACCACCTTCATTTACCGGAGCAATGATCCAAACTGGAGACGACAGACCAGCGTCGTGTGCAGCTGCAGATAGGGCAGGCTGACTTTTAACCACGATGATATGCCTCCAAAGATAATTCGCCGATTCGTGTGTTTCGCTGCCAGGTTATCCCGCCACCTTCGCCATCTCCTCTCCACCCCTCCTCCTCCACTTGCTTCGTTGCAGCGTGTAACTTATTAATTTCTGTCAGCTGGTTTTCTCTGCCATTTAGAGATACTACCAAATCACATTATGTCTGTCATGGATTATGTGTACAGGCAATGCATCTCCTCGAAGAAGAAAGGGGAAAAAAAAGATCAAAGATGTTCTTACAATCACCTCTGAGTGGAAATGGGAGGTGGACATGTTTGTGTGCGTTTGCATCCCACATATGTTTTATGGGGAATGTAGATATGCACTTGGTTTCACTGACATTATACTGAATTGCTTCCTCATATTATATAATTCTCAGGATTATTAATCATTGAATACTTTTTTTAGAACACTTCTAAGTGCAGCAGGTCTTCTGTGGAGTTGCGTGAATTAAACGAGAGACGCGCGCCTCAAGTTTTCCTCAGCTGAGCTCAAAATCTAAGGCCACAGAGCCATGTTTACCCATATTTTGCTGCATATGTGTGTGTGTGTTTGTCTGTGTGTGGCAGAGGATTTGAAGCTGTCACTTTGTAATTACCTCAGCAAATACAGGCTTGGAGAGAGTTGACTGAAGTCTTCCAGTTGGACAGCCCTGGGAGAAAATGAGAAGTGACAGACCACATAACACAGCGTGGGACGTAAATAACTTTTTACCCCCCTCTTTCTCTCTCTCTTTTCGTCATAGAAACATGGAAGATACTTCAAGGATTTTAAAAGAGAGAGGCAGAGAAAGAGAGGGAGCGAGCAGCTGAAATGAGAGAATATCCCTCGCTTTCATCTTTAGAAAAAATCTCTGACATCCTCTCTCGCTTGCTTTGATGAAAGTCTTTGGTTTTTTGGTGTTTTATCCTCTTACACGAGGTGTATGTATTATAGGCCTGAGCGTGTTTGCGTGATGCACGCACGTCCACGCACGCTCACGCGTGTTGTGATGAGCCCCGGTGTGCACTGATGTCGGTTTCTCAGCAGAATGAGTGTAGGTGGTGTGAGGAATCTTGCTTTGCTTTGTGTGTGTGTGTGTGTGTGTGTGTGTGTGTGTGAGGGACTTTTTGTTATTGCCAGTCAGCGTTGGAGGGTGTGAATTTTTCATTCTGTGTCCTCATCAAGTACAGAAGTCCAGGGGTTTGTGTTCTACCCACCGGCCGCTCGGCTTCATTTTGTTGTCCAGGACTTCACTTCACCATCCTGCATTTTTTTTGTGTGTGTGTTTTCTTTGAGCTCCGGGCAGGTTGTTACCGAGACAAACAATGCTGTTGTTACAGCAGATGTGTGTGTCAGTGTGAGTCCTGCATTGATCACTGAAGAAACACTTCCACGCTGGTAGAGACTGATGCTATGTGTTCCACCTACTTCAACCCCCACATATGTACATTTACACACATATATAACACAACATTTCAAGCTTTACCATCTTCCCTCTGGCTCTATACCACCAGCGTCTTTCTTTCCTTCTCCTCCTCTCTCCTCACCCGCCCTTCTTGCACCTCCACCGCTTTGCCTGGCTCGAGTCCAGCTATAGATTGTTAATTATGGTCTGTGCGTGATGCGCGGTCTCGCTTCCAAATACTACAGCGGTGTTCTTTGGCAGACATCAAAGTGTCGGTGTTTCATTCCATGGGGATTAGTGATGGTAGTGTGTGATAATGCCCCTGCCTGCTCGCTGAATTAAACGCCCATGGCTGGGCGCAGGTACTGAGAATCTAATGAACACACACTCGCACAGGCATTCATGCACAATACATACACTTAAAGAATGGAAAAAAGATGCAGAAACGTGACACATATGTTAGAAACAGAGCGAGAACATGCTGCTCAGAAAAATAATATTCTAATGTCATGATTAAACTGTGGACTTAACATCCAAGCAAGATTCTCATCCCTTTCATCTGTCTTTTCTCAGAAAAAAAAAAGCTTTATGTTGGTCAATATGTCCACAGAGATCCACAGCACATTGACTGTCCTTCACTCATCTCACATCTTACACCCCCGTGGCAAATTGGATTTTTAAACAGCTCGTTTTTGATCATTCCCTCAAACTCATAATTGACTCTAGTTTTCTCTATCTGCCTGTTTTCCTCTTTTTTTCTTCTCTCACTGTCTCACCAGAAAACCTAATGAAACAAGAACTGCTAAAAAATATACATATTCATATATATACATATATATATATATATGTATATATATATATATTAGTATAACAAAGAGCAGTCTCTATAGCAACTCACGCCATGATTTGTACAAAGGACAAATGACAAGTGTTTAAAGGGCTGCAGGGTGTTTTAATGTTCAGTTTGTGTTTTCTCTTGTTTACTGAGAAGGTCTCTGGAGACAGCAGGAAAAACAGCCATGAAAGGAAAATTACAGAGACAGACAGAGGGAAAGCGAGAGAGAGAGAGCGACTCGTCCTTGGTGATCAGTGCATGTGCTATTGTCTGTTCTGTTTCTTTGTCCACAAGGACGAAGGCAGAGGAGAGGAAGCAAGTTTCGTTTAGAAAGAGTCTGTTGGCCCATTATAGCAAATACCTGACCACAAGCTGGAAATGGAGAAATGAGAAAAGCAGTAAGAGCTGCCCTGCTGCTGTGGGTCATACTGTATGTATGAACACAGTGGCATATTTCAACTATCACAACTCTTAGATATGTTTCCCTGTTTGACTGTAATACTGTTATGTTTCTGCATTAAATCTGTGACTCACACCTTTGTAGAAATGGAACCACACGTTGCAGACTGCCACAGCTGTGACTGGTCCACTCAGTCCAGACCACGTCCGCGCTATTCAACGTATTTATGCTCCAACTCCAATGTGTCTCGCTCCATATCAGTATCAACATATTATAACAACAGCGCAGTCGTAGTCACTTTGACTGCTCGATAATTGGGCTGTGTAAATAGTCAGCCAATGTTATCCTCTGACAGATATATCACATTCATCACAGCACACATATAAACAACAGTGTCTTTGAAACACCGGAAAGTGCTCCCCTGCCCTCTTAGGTAGTACGTTTTAAAACACATTTAACTTCTGGCAACACCCAGCATTTTGTGTGTGTGTGTGTGTGTGTGTGTGTGTGGTTGGTTAGTCAGAAATGCGCTCTGTTGCACCTGTAACTCACCTGTCACCAGATCACCTGGAGTGCACCTGTACACCACCACAGTAACATGAGTTAAGTTGAAGCACTGGACAAATGTCTGGATTTCTTCCCCCAGTAGACCTCATAGTAACGAGGTTGCTGAGTTCCCTTATTTTAGCAATTGCTTTGGTGATTACAGTAGGCCAGTAAGGTTAGACCAAGTAAGAGTTACTGTTGAAAGTGTTACCTGCATCATTTATGTGATTATTTCTGCTCTTCACAGGCTTTAAAGTGTCTCTTGCTTACTGACAACACTGTAATCCTCGCCTCTGTTTGTTGTCATGACATCCTCATCGTCTTCCTGACACGTTCCTTCTGTATACAAGCTGTCTTTATGGTCTCTTCCTGCTTTGGTGACACGGTTAGTATGTGTGTGTATATATGCGCGTGTGTGTGTGAAAGAGGGACACAGAAACCCTTCAGCAGAGACAAAGACATGACCTTTATTTGTCCTTGTGAACTGGTTTAACAGCACATGGTGGTAACGGAAAGAAAAGCACAGATAAGGACGGCAACAACAAGAGGAAGAGAGCGAGTCTGAGAGAGATAGTGAGAGAGGCGAAGATAAAAAAGGGCACACGAGAAAAAAAAAAAGAAAAAACGAAAGTCAGACAAATACCTCTCTCCACCTGTAATCACCTCCTGCAGGTCAGCGTCTGCCTCAACTCGCCACAATCCTCCAACTAACACTGAGCCAAGCCATCAAACGACTGTCTCTTCTTCGCCCCCCCTTTTCCTCTTTTCTCTTCTTTCTCTTTACACAAACAGAAAAGACCTTGATGTTTTTCCAATAATTGGCAGCAGAGGTTGACTTTTTTTCCTCCACCCCCCCCCTCTTTTTTTTCTGTTTATCTTTTTTCTTTCTATTTTTTTGCTCTTCCTCTTCCTTTACAGATGAATAGTTGGCCCAGGATCAAAGGCAGACCCCAACCGGCCACTCTGGCCACCACATCGGGGCGTTGGGTGCTGGCGTGGGGCCAGGTGCTGCACATGGCCGGGGACAAGCCATGCAGATGGGGCCTGCAGATCACGCCTCCACCCCCCAGTCTTGTATACGAGACTTCAGTGGCTAAAGCATCGGAGCTTGCTCTTCCTGTAAAATGATCTAGTCTTGTGCGACTGACTCCCTTTTTGTTTCCATCTGTCTTTTTGTTGGCCTTGTGTTTCTCTCAGTCAGTTTGTTTACTTCCTGAAACTGCCCTGTCTTTGTTTCTTTCTACACCGATCTTCTTAGCCGATCCTCCGTGTTCCTCTTCGCTATCCCAGAGTGCCGAGTGCAGAGAGACAGAGAGAGAGTCTGGCGGCCTGTGCAGCGGGAACAGAACAAGCTGAGGTAAACATCTTTCCCCAATGGACAGGACCGTGTTTAAATGTTTGAGAAGACCCAACTAGGGTTTAGTCGAACACTTCCCTCTACTTTCAACAGCTCTTGTTTAAATTTATATATATGCGCTACAGCCAAGTCAGATGTGGCAAAGGCCAGTACAAATAAATTGAGGTAGAGGACACAAAAATTGGGATAGTTAAAACAAATGAACAAGCCCTTGCAGTCCAAATATATATGCAACACCCAGTTTGCTTTTCAGCCCCTTCAACTGACACGTTAGCAGAATTTCTCTGAGGGTTGTCGGACTCTCGGATTACAGACAGACGTGATTCACTTCATGTCAAAAGATCACAGTGAGAACATTGTTTGCTCACAAATCATCTCTTTCAGAACCCTGCTTATAAATTTTCAATTCAGTTTTCATTTGTATTGCAGTTGCACGGCAATATAATGACAGAAGAACACACAGCATACGTCCATACAGCCTTGTGAGTCTCTGGAATCAAACTGCTTGGATGCATCAGCCTTTTCTTCCATCATGCCTTACGTAGTCCATAGTGATGCATTTAGCCAACCTAAAAAAAAACATGAACCAGAGAAATCTGCAAAATAAATAAACAAATATCTATCTCAAACTGACACAAAGAAAAGCATCCAGGACATAAAGAACAGACGTAAAGCAGCAGTATGTCTCCCCACTGTGCTTGCTGTTATGCACGAATCCCCGGCTTCAGCCATATGTTTAAGATTAGATGTACTCTTTTGTTAGATGAGAACACAGTCACCAAAAGTTCTGCTGCTTCCCCATGAATCAACTGCGCTCTGTCCACACCCTCTCCTTGTGGTTTTTCATTCTATTAAACAATATGATAACAGTCATCAGATGTGCAAAGAATAACACAGCACGTTTAGAATGGAAATGATGAGGAATCAGGAAAAATGTAGTCAGTGTATTTAATGTGTGGAAAAGCAACTATTAGTCTGTGTTAATGCAAATGTCTGACATGTGAATCATTGCTGGGCAATGGTAAAGTCATGTGATTACGTTTTCAGTACAACTCTCTGTAGCCTCTACCATCTGTCAGTGCATCTTCACCTTCCTGACCGACTCGAGAAGTAGCAGCATCTTGTGTATCGGCAGTCAGCACTGGTGCTCTCCAGGAATGTGTCCTCTTCTCCGTTTCCTAACAACTGAACCTCCAGTGACCTCACTCTTGAGCTCCTTGACGTTTTCAGAGGACACAACCTTTACCAGCCTCATCCGAGATGGCTAGTTTATAAGGCTGTTGCTCTGGTGCAGTCAAACCAAGCTGGAGCTGAAGACTCGACTGTAGAGAGTGCCCTCAGTATATTTACCAGTCTTTTGTCAACTGACTTGAGGTGGGAGGACAACATTAAGGCCATCCTAAAAACGTCAGCGGAGATGTACTTCCTGCAGCAGTTTATGTTGACCGTCGCTCACCTCTGCATACTGTCCTCACAAAAACTCAGATTTGTTGTATGTTTTTTGCTGCTGATGTTAATCTACTAATCTGCAAACAAAAACAACAAAAAAAACATTGGAGCCCCTTCTGCCAACGGAACCCAGAACCTCTAGACCCGAAGTGACCAAAAACCCCAACACAGACTCCTCTTACCGCTGGACACGACCTCAAGAAACAATGCTGAGTTTGCCAAAAACTGGAAGACACCAGAACTGTAGTACAACATGCTGTACTGTACACGCTGGACATAGTGTACTGACACTAAACCACCACAGCCCCACATGTAGAACTGTGTTGGTCTGTACGCATACGTCACACCTTGTGTTGGGTCTGTTACACAAGACTGCACCTTGCATTTTAGCTAATCAGCTAATAAAGCTATAATACAAGATATAGTAACATAAGATATACAGTTTAATCATTAGTAATCACAATATTCAAATCAAGATATGTTTTAATTACTAATTATAGTCATCTTACTAAGAAGTAGACAGTGAGTTCAGCTTATTTATTTTATTCCAGTGGAAAGACTAACTTGATACAGGAACTTGAGGTGAAAGAATGTGGTTAGTTATCAAAAGATAAGAAATGCAACTTGTGGCAGTTTCAATGTTGCCAGATCTATGTCGTGTGATCCTTACTAGGTTATTAATATTAACCTACATTCAAGAGTCAAACTAATGCAGCAGTAGTTGTCACCCTACACTGAGCAACAGATGGAGCTGAAAGCACATGTTCCATTGACATGAAATCACTTTATAAATTCATAGTTAACATGTTTGTTTCGTTTTGAGTTGTGTGTGTTTGTCCACCTGACCACTACAAGTTAGTTTGTTCTCTTCTGCAACTTCTTGGAAACATATCTCAGTCTTCAGCGGCTACAATGCTTCACTCTGTTAATCATGGCAGATGCTAACTTCACCTTTTGTTCGGTGTGTCAGGCGCAGCACATGTATTAAAACATTTTTGCTGAAACCTGCTTCAGTAAATAACAAAATGCTGATTATGAGTCAAGAAGCCATAACAAAGAAGCACAAGGTGTAAACACAGCTGAGGATTATGACAGAGATGGTTGTAGTATTTGTGTGTGTGTGTTACTACAAGCAAGCCCTTTCACATAACTCTTAGTGAGTAAATCCTTTATTTACATAAAATATGTATTAGTGCAACTTCAAAATGATACACTGCCTCTGCCTGAAGCCACGGGCATGACCCTGACGCGCTCGTGTGCAGGTGCATTCACTGTATGCACATAGGAAATGTTGACCTCTTGCACTTCCTTTGGCCAGAAGCTTTCTGGCCTACAGATTTCTGCATGTGTGCAGCGTGAGAGAACGCGTTATACACTCATACACTTCCACCAGCTACAACAGTAAATACTTACCTGGAAGAGGAGAAGAAGGTGGTTTACCCAGGGCACCAAAGGTGTGAATCTTGACTGCATTAACGCTCTCCACTGCTCCAGGAGCAGGAGAAGAACTGTTTATTTATGACCCACAGTGCCATCATGTACAGCCAAGGAGCAATTTTCTCATAGGGGTCAATAAAGTAAAAAAAAATCGAAATCAAAAAAGAAATCAAAAAATGCTTCTTACATGTTTATATACATGCAGTATAAAATGTGATTTTACATTTCAACATGACTGCGTTAACAGCATAGGGATCTGTGAGTAGAGTTTATCTATCTATCTCCATCTATCTATGGAAAAAGCAGTTGGTTCTGCATAAGGTAAAAGCCCACTTAGTAATTAAAAGAGCTAAGAAAAAAATGTCAATGCTGCTGCCTAAATAGGGTCAACTGGTTGGTTGTTTAGTTTCAGTGGTAACTTCTTAGCTATTAGAAAATTATGAGCAAAGAAGTCTGATGTTGTTTTTCTGTAATAATGGGCATTATTTTCACTTTTATGTGTTCCTCCTACAGAGAAAATAGGCCTGATCTCTCCCTTTGTGGTTGCTCCAACTGCTCACTTCCACCACCCACACAACACATTTTCCCAGGCAACAATGTTCCTCCAAAGTTTACACACAATAAATAACGATATGCCCAAAGCAGTTAGCAGTGGCCCCGCTCTCTGTTTCCTGGCTGGAGTTGAAATGAAATGGTAATTTTGACTTGAGGAGGATTTCAAAGGGATGGCCTCTACTTTTCATCTTGGTGCATACCACGAGCTCGCCGACACATTCACGCTGGGATTTGAGGGGGAAAAAAAAGGAGAAGAGTGAAAAAAAAAAGCAGAATTGTAAGTTTTTTCTATGAACTTCCTTCTTTCTTTTTTTTCCTACCATCTCCCCACAGAACAAGAGATGTAACACTGCTGAGATCTCTCCCCCAGATGGACAGCGTTTATATAAACAACCACCTCCGGGTTCAGGGAACATTTGATTGATGTGTCATTGTCCAAAGATTGTTTCCAGGCATTTGAATAGATATTTGAGTGTATTCGAGACGAAGACATTTTTCCTCAAAAGGCCAAAGGTCAGTTGTGGGGGTAGAGAAGGGGTGTCCTCTATCTCCCATGCTATTTTTGCATCGAAGGCTCCAACCAGCCTGTCTGCTTTTCACAGGGGAGATTGACTGACACTTGAATCGTCTGCTCACGATTATGAGGTGGCTACTAAAACTCCGTCTGAGATCTGCCTGCTAGCTCTGTTATGCAATGTACCTTTGTCTCAAACTGAAGGCCATAACATTGCGTGGATGTGACCTGTGCCTATTTGTTTTCCAGGTCAGCCTACAGTCTGACAGTGAGAGCGGCACGAGACCAAAGATGCAGTGGAAGGATCGGCCACGGACTCCATTATCTCTGCAATAAGGAATGAGAAATGGAATTAAAACACACGAAACAAGGTCAGTCACACATCAGCAGCTCTGAGTTCTGTACTCCTGTGTATATAGCACCTCACTCTACACAAAATTGCATCTGAAAATCAAGGCAGCCTCCAACTTTGTACAGTATCTTATTTCCTACATGACAACCTTACAGCGCTGACCCAGCAGCCGCAGAAATATTGAGGGTACACTTTCCTGGAGTCGGCCGATCACATTCCATTGTCAGGGAAGTGGTGACAAAAGCAGAGCGTGAAAAACTAAAAAAAAAAAAAAACACTCTGGTGTCTTCATTATCTCTTAGCTCAGTGGCCCTTGAACGAGGCCAGGGTTAATTGCTGTTGATTAGACGTCAGCACGCATGGCTGAGTGAGCATACAGATCTCACTGTGGCGACCACAGGGGGAGAAGAGGAAAGGAAGAGGTCGCTCACACACAGTGATGTGAAATCAGTGTCAAGTGTTCCTCCTCAGTTAGTTTTTGCCGGTTGGGAAGCAGATAAGGAATTTAGATGAAGCACCACATAGATGTCTTTTATCTGCTGCTGTGAGTGTGAATACAGCAGCCAGTAGCCTTTTGTGCTGTGTGTTTGGGTGCGTGGCAAAGGTAACTTGAATGTATTATAATAATTTCTAGTTATTTATAATAAGTTTCTTATTATATATATATTAAGTTTCTAGCTTTTAGGAAGGGCAGTTGTGTTACTTTGACCTCAGTGCTTTTTGACTGGAATTGCCATGATGGTTCTGTAGGTCATGTAGGTTTTTATATATTTGGTGACCAACAGGTCCAACATCTCACTTGAAATATCTCCACAAATACCACATTGAATGCACAGATTTCCCCATAAAGCTGAAAGTCCACCAACAAGTCAACTGCTGTTGTAGTCATCTTCTAGAGCCACTTTTTAGCCCAGACAAAGGCAACATGAGTCTAAAGCAACAGTCTGTCTAATCACCTCTAGTTGTTAAGGGCTGGTGTGTCACAGCCCTTAAACTGACCTGAATCATCAGAACAAAACTCTGGCGAGTTGCTTCAAAACGTACCTGATACCATGTGTAATTAGTTCCATTCAAACCCACTCAAGTGTTGGACATGTGGACGGACTGATCAAAGACCCTTGCTGGTAAAACTAGTGCAAAATTTCATCACTGAGCTGCTAGCACTGATAAATGGAATTGCAAGCATGTTTAAGTCCAACCTTTTCCATCCTACAAACAAAATGTGTGTCTTAAGGCCACTTACGAATCCTTGTTCAGTCCCTACTCCTGTGAAATGTGAATCACCAACACTACCATCTCCCAAATCGTCTGTCTCCGTTTGTGTGTAATATACAAACAAGCTCCTGGGTCAGTCCTGGGTTATATTTGTTTTAATGCATGAGTTTTGTCGCTCTGTTGCTTTTGTAGCCAAAATAACTCTGACAATAGAGGTGATTTAGACAGAAGCAGCAATGATAGGCCAGGACGTTGTAACCTTCACGCTGTTCCGCAGAGTAGGAGCTTGCTTTGTTTAAATTTCTGAGATCAAAGGATGCTATGCAAATTCCTGCAGCTTCCACGCCGCCATCCGATGTTTTGGTGAGCCAAATTATTGTGGTGATTACAGTAGCTATACACAACCGGTGGCACAGGCCAAACAAGGGTCCTTGTTGCGACTCTCAATTAGCGGTGTGACATCTCAGCACCCAACGACTGAGAGGCATCCCACAATAAGAGAGGTTGTTTGGGCTGATAAAGTGATTTGTCTTGGTGGAACCCTTTCATCTGCACTGACAGTGGGCTATTTGAGGCTTCTGGGTATTCTCTATGCACATCCTCACACCTCCCCTTTAGTGTGACAATAGCGCTACTGTGTTCAGTGTTTCAAAGAGGCTACAGGCCTCAGGTCAGTCCACTGTCATAGAGATGTGTTTCCATGACTTGGCTTCTGTAAGATGTAATTAACAAGGGTGTTCTAAAAATACAGGCAAGTCAGGTGCTTAATGTGAAAGTATAAAGTCAAATACATGGTTGGTCCTGATTTCCTGTATCCTTTACTCAGAACGTACATCATATCAGATATCACACCATTAGCAGTATTCTCATGTTGTCTGAATATTCAAGCAGCCAGCCATCTCCGAAGTTGACGACGCCAGCGTTATTTTTCTGTTTGTGTGTTATTAAAAGCCACAGTGAGTTGAAAGGATAACATTGCCTGTAGGAAGGACAGAGCACCCGGGGATCAGGTTCAGCTGCATTTCTGTTAACACTTTGCATTCTGCGGGCACCAGTGACAGCTCTGATGCCTCGTGTTTGATTGTCTCTTTCATGTTCTCCTCCTGCCTTCAGTACAAGCGGTGACTGCGGGGCGGAGGTGAACCGATGGCAGAGTGGACTTTTGCAGTGGAGAGAGATTGAGATAGGATGCGTTTATGTCAAGGTGATGGACAGAGGCACTGAAAGGATGTTGAGTTTCAGGCACTTCGGGCTGTCTCTTATAGTCTTTCAAAAGGCACTAGCAAAACCACATCCAATGCAATTAGCATCACAACATGATTTTTTCACTGAGAGTTACAAGTGAATTATACTAAACAGCTTACTATCAGGGTAGATTTAAACCATCAACCTTCAGAAATCTCATTACTGCTGAAAGCCTGGGGTACTCAGATTCCCTCATCTCGTGGTGATAGTCTACTGTACCTCTATAGACTGTATATGTTCATCCTAACAGTCCCATAAAAAACAAAACCATGAATGAATAAACCCTTGATGTAGTAGCTGATTGGCTCATTCCGCTGTGTCTTAGAGCTCAAGTGTGGTCCAAAAACATGTTGTTGAGCCACACCTAACATGACATCAATTTAAAGTACACAAAAGGTACACAGTGGAAATCACGGTGAAGCAGTGCCAGTCAGAGAAACACAACGCTATAAAGTACAGTAAATATGTCCTCTAAGCAGATCAACTGAAAGGGACTGCCAACTCCTACTCCGTTGCTATGAATTCTCCACACAAGTATCTGCCGTATTCACACATGGGCTTAATAAGATATCACTTTGTACTAGGGAGTTGGGACGACCCTGGCCAACTGACTCGGACATTGGCGTCCTCACATACAAGGATCCAATGCATATCACGAATGTTCGACTTTATTCTGCCTCCCATATGTACTGCTTCTAGCTTAAGAAGTTCCTTTTTTCTTAAAACCTTTTTCTGTTCTGGAGCAGCTGGTCTACGAAGGCTACAACCATTGTAGCAGGAACAACCAGAAGACGCTGTCTGATGCAGGTAGATGTTCTAATATAGTGAGGACAGAAGGAAGCGTAGTAGTATTTATTTACTATGCAAGTACGCACTAAACCAGAACCATGGGAGGCAACTTGAACACTGGTGAAGTTGCCCTTTAAATAATGGTTTTGATGTTTTCATTGGATTGACTGACAGACTGAGAACATTGTCAGCCTTACCCTAGTAAGTGTATGTAAATGTGAGAGGTAACAGTTCATCATCACAACTTTGTCAGTTTAACAGTGTAGTGCACATCTCACTCTCTAAGGCCTGAAAAAGCAAGTTTAAAAAAAACAAACTGCAAAGTCTCCTTCCTATAGCTCTATTCCTCTCTGTGCACGGCATTGTGCTGACCTGGAAACAGCTATTCACTGCTGTGAGAAAGAGGCCCCTGAAACGCTCCTTCTCACTAAGAGAAACATATAACAGTATTAGATCTAGTTTAATTACACAGGAGCTTGCGGATGGGCCCCTCTTTTCTCTCTCGGCAGTGAAAATGCTTAGCGTTTGTTGTCGGTTCAAGGCTCTCTAAAGGATGTGCTGGCATGTGTTCGGTTCTGGCAGAGAGGAAACTTGCATTGGGGGTGGGGGGTGGTGGGGGGTGAACTGTTATTGTTTGAAAAGCGTGTAAGCGGCCTTCACAACACTGCTTCCACGGAAATGAAGCAAAGACACAGAAAGAGAGAGGAATATAAAGCGGCAGAGAGAGAGAGAGAGAGAGAGAGAGTGCAAGAAAGAAAAAAAAACATCTTTGACTGACGACTTAACAGGCGAAACAGAATTTGTCTTTTGCCGGGAGATGTCAGATGCCTTGCCAGTGAGAGAGATGGAAAGAGGGAGAGAGAGAGAGAGCAAAAGCACACCACAGAATCTCTCCTGCGCCTTTTTCGCCCTCTCTTTTCTCCTCTAGTTTAAGACGGCTCGGTGAATGCAGCAACATCAAAGGGCCTAGCACTCAGAATGTACATTGTTGTTCCAGTAACCACATGAAAAAGAAAGGGAGAGATGGAGAAAAGGCTTGGAGAGATGGAAGTTTTTTTCCCCCCCTTTCTTTCTTTGTACATAAACATGGAGCTATGGAGGGAATCAGTTTAGAAACGGCAGAAGATTAACTCTTTTATCTCTTCATTGCAAACGTCCTCCACATCCACATCCTCCACATTGCAAACCACTGTCAGGACCAACACCACTACAAAGCAGAGGTGTCTGCTGTATTAGGACACGTACTGGATAACTCCTCCACAAACAGAGCTAATAAGAGTAGAAACAGAGTCGACGAGGTGGTTTATCCAGCTTTGATCCTGACTCATTGTCATTAAGAAAACCCTATGTAAGCTCAGCGAGCTAAACTTAGAAAAGAGCGAACTCTTATTTAGCCACAGAAATTCCACGTGCATATAAAGAGGAACATAATGAAACAGTCCCAAAAACTTGTGCCTCCCGTAAGTAATGGGCTTTATTCCTGCCTGCGCTTATCTCTACGCAGAGACCACCCAGGAGCAACAAGTCAGTTCTCACCTTTAGTCTGAGTGTGTGTGCACAAGCTTTATACTTACAAGCAAGTGTACGTCTGCGTCTGTATACACTCCTGCGAATGTGTGTGTGTGTGTGTCTGTGTGAATGAATGTGTTTTGGGTGTATGTGTGTGTGTGCTTCTACCTCCCACCATCTGGGCCCTGTTTGGAGAGATTTTCTGTAAAAATCACAGTCACGCCGTGGCAGGATTACCACTGTGAAAAGCAGCACCTGGAAGAAACTCTGTGCTCCTGCTCCTCTCCCTCAGATGCTCAAAGAAGTTTCTGGCTTCCCAGCTTGAGGCGCAGGATTTGTTTTTGACCTACATGGGCGTCCTAGGCCTCATGTTCCCTTCCAAAAAGCAAAAAACAAAAAAGAAGCAAAGAATACCTCTCAAATTCACAGTGCAGGTTATAGTATCATCATATTACAGTAGATAAACAACTGCATGCATGTGGGGGTGCACAGCAGAATATGTTTACACCATATATATCATATTTCTGGGTTTTTTTCTCATTTCTATTGGCAAGCCAAAACACTAAAGACTGATTATCCACATCGAGATATGAGCCTGTAAATGAAAGCGTTCGATAATCCCATATGGAAATTGAGTCGGAGCATCTCCGCTGAAGATTTCCCATTAGAATATAATCTAAGTCCAGGATTAACCACAATTAAAATTGTTTTGATGTTCCCACACATACATAGACACACACATACAAATAGTGTTTCCATAGCTGGGATCTCTTATACAGCCGAAGCAGTTGAACACAAATAAAATGAATGATTCGACTGAGGAATATCTGAGCAGCATCCGTATGTTGCACCTTCACCTTTATGTGAATGTAATTTTGTCAATTGGAGAAAAACACTGAAAGCATTAAATGGCTTCAGCAGCTCTTACAGTGGTAAAATATGACATGAGGCTGAGAGTGAGGTGGTCAAACTTGACTTGAACCTGAGAAGATTTATGTTTGTGGATACTAAATTACATGCAAACGTGATGAGAAACACAAGTCGATCTACTAAAGGCGCTTAGAAATGATCAAGTTAGAACACCTGGATTTTGTACTTTTGCCTGCAAAAGTATGGAAAGTCAGGCGTTTTTGCCTAAGTGCACAAAATACAAATACATGCTAACCTTTAACCTTATATCGACCTTGAAAGAGATTTGCAGTGGCTGGGTTGTTGCGTGGATGAAAAAGAGAAATAATTTGTCCAGAATGCTTGTTTACCACTCATGTTAATATTTTTGGTCTAATGATCCAGTTTTGGAATTGTTGGGTGAGCTGTGGTATTATGGGAGGTGGCATTTGCAGGCAGTAACCCCCAAATGAGTTACTGAGCCCCCCCTCTAGAACTAGCCGAGCATTTGGCGCTGACCTTTTCTTAATTACAGCACATCATCTTGCCTTAACATTTGGCATAGAGAACATGAGAATATATTTTTCCCCCTCTGACATAGACACTTTTAAACCATAGATAGTGCTCAACAAAAACATGTCGTGTGTGGGTCAGCTAGAGGTTGAGACCAAACACACCTGAAAGCAACCTTTCCGAGGTTCTACCTACTTCTCTTATAAAAAGTAAGCCATATGTTTAATTCACTCATTGTAAGAGAGGATGTGCAAGTGTGTGTTTGTGTGATGCTCCTGATATGATTTGCCGACTCAGCTTTCTGCACACCCAGGACACACTGAATGAGGCCAAAGGTGACTTTATGCAGTTGCCAGAGTTATTGGGAAGGGATCTTTCCATACAGTCTTTCTTCCTGTGAAGTGAGCTCATCAAATTGATTATTAGCCTTTCCTCATAACAGCACACTCGCTGTTTGGGATCTTGAGGGTGAATTAGGGTCCATCTCTAAACCCTACCTGAGCTTGACGCAGTTGAGTTTGTGCAGTGTTTTTCTGGTTTGGCCCCCATGCTTTACTTCAGCTTTACTTAAATCTATAGGATGAAATATTATACAGATAAATATTATACATGACTTTTTCCACCCCTGTGCTACATTTTCATACATTGAGCATAATAGCTACAAATACTTTTCCTTCTTCAACATACTGTACACTGTTCCTGTCCAGAGTGACACGTGCATGTATTTTCTGATTTGACACCCCTATCAGCAGGACGATGTCATCTGTCATTAAGTTCCAAAACCACAACACATCACAGATGCAAAAATAAAACCATTTTTGAATTTGACGTCACTATGGTTGATCTGGTTACGTTTTGGGCACAAACCAACTCGGTAATAATGATTGTGGTCAGAGATTTCCCACGTCTCCTTCCTTACTACCAACATTTAACGTGTTTCCGTTAAATAAAAAAAAAAGTTGTTTAAGGACATTTGTTGAATTGATTATTTTTCTTGGGAAAATCTCTGTGACACTAGATGATGATCCAGTGATTTAAATGATCCTTTTTCAAGTTTAATATGCCATAAAGTGCACAGTGATTCATTTAAAAAGAGTCATCACCCAGCCTACTGAGCTGGTGCACAAATACAAATGCGATACTCGTTCTGGACAATACTTTATGCTTTGATCCACTGGCATCTGAAAAAGCAGCAGCATCTTCTCTTCTTGAGGAAAATGTTTGCTCTCTGTACAAAATCCTACAAGTTATGCTTTTACTGGGAGGTTATGTGCTTTAGCTTTAGCTTTGTATTCGGCAAACAGACATCAAGGTGTTATCGATCGTTTCATCTAACTCTCAGCAAGAAAGCGAAAAAAGGCGTATTTGCCAAAAAGGAACCGATACCCTCAGGCTGGTGTTTCATGGTACCTGCCAGCAAAACTAAGAGGTGTAAGGTCTCTCTTTGGCCATTACGTGTATCACGATTCAATTCTCTCATTTGTTTTCACTGATTTATGGTGTGCTTTAACGTGTCAGAGACACTCTGAAGTGATATACTTTTTTTATTTACTGTCTGTAAACCAGGCTGAAAATGACAAAGATGCTTTTCACACTCACTCTTCCACCTCTGTAGCATTACAGTATTGTAACAGTGAAAGCTGTGTCTTTAATTACTAAAACAACAAATTATGCTGGAGAAAGCGGTCACGGAGCAGGATGGATGGTTTAAGGGCGAGTGGTTGGTGGGATGCCCTGCTTGTTCCATACAGAGAGAGAATACCTGACACAGATATTCACTTCTAAACGTCTCTGAGCAAGAGAGCAGATCATAGCAGACAGAGTAGAAGCAGTTAAACTGCTTTTTTTCAGTTGACCAAGAAAAAAATGGTAACCCCCCTAAAAAACACCCCAGTTCACCTAACTCCTCCTCGTGTCCCCTTCTGTCCTCCCTTAATGCATATTTAGTATTGCACTTCCATGAAGCTCAGGGTCTCATATGAGAAATATCCTGACTGAAGATCCTACATTTCCCAGACTGCACCCCACCGTTTCATCGGAGTCCCCCATGCGACTGCTGTGACTTGATTGTTATGAGAATAAAGTCACTTAAAAATCAAAACTACATGATCCTAGTTTATAATGCAGACGTTCACTCAAACATTTGTCATATAACGATGATAACTAAACTATTTCTGATGACATCAGCATGACGTCATCAGGGGTTGTTTGCTCAGAATTGACACATAGCTTCGCTAGAGTTACAGTATTTTTTAACTATTCTTTCTTAAGAGTTACTGTAGAGAAAACAAGTAGCAATGCAATATAACTGTTTGCAAGGTATAAAACTTAGAATAAAAATGAGTCGTACTAGGGTGAAATGGATTTCACTTATTCATTCGTTTTCTCTTAGTATCAGTACAGTTGTAAGTAAGTAAAAGCACAATTAATGAGTTTCGTGCCCACTCAGAAAAGTAGAGTACAGTAAAATGCCACTAGGGGGCCTGAATCAGAAGCGAAGCCCCCAGCTGATTTAAAATGCTTTTTGTTGCCCTCAGGAGTATCTGACACTTTTATATCACACTGCTCTGCTGTTTATTTCAAAGTAAATCCTCAAATTCACGGATTATTCGTGTCGTCTGAGAGAGAGTGGTGAAAAGATAAAATACATTCTGAACTCATCATATTTAGATAATGGTTGTAACAGATGATAAATGATGGTGTAGTTGGAAAACCAAAGCGTGCTTGGTGTTTTCTTAATTTCTATGCTGAGATGTTACTTAACGAATAGCAGTGTTGTTGAAGAACTCCTGGTTAGGGCCTCTGCCTTTCTTTGCTGTCGGAGATGAATAGGGCGACATAGTCGTCGTGCTATAATCAGGGCTGTGCACAGAGAACATTTTCTGGATTACTTTACGTTCACAAGCCACATGTTTTCTTTATCAGATGGCATCACCACACTGCAGTGAAGCTTTTGTCTATCTGGTCTGTTTTGATGCATGACTGCATATATGTTGCTTATCCAAGAGTGTGTGTTACTTTCTGCAGTACACACGCAAACACACTCACCGCATTCATGTGTCCCCAGCCCCTCAACCCCCACCAAGCCCATTTCACTGTTAACCATTGTGCCGTCCGCCCTCACTCTCGGCCTGCTGACCCCTCTGCATGGTGTCTGGCAATGTCGGGATCCGATCTCAGTGACATTCATACATCACAATGAGTCCACTGCCACCTCCGGCTCTACTGTCCATTGTCAGCCAGACAGTGAGCGGCCTTGTTCTGGTGGAGGACGGACGCTGGCGTGGCACGCTCCCCTCTGTAAATGATGAAAGAGAGCGAGAGAGCTGTGCTGAAAGCACGGGCCTTGTTCGGCCGACCGCGCTGGACGCTGAGCTGATCGGAAGGCGCCTTTCTCCCCTGACAGTAACTTGTGTGATCTGTGGAGATTAAAAAGGGAGAAAGAATGTGTTTGATGTCTAGATTGTGAATAAATAACCCTGATGTTAATCGTTTTACAGCGTTAATCACATTTGGTGATAACGTGGCTCCTCGTGTGTGTCTGTGTGCCTGGGCCAGCATGAGCACATCTACTCTGTATGCGTAAATATGAGTCAGAGCTTGTATACATGAGCATGATTGTTAGTACGTGACGATTTATTGTTCTAACATTGAGTTTGGAAGTGGCTCTGATGGTCAGCAAAAAAAGTCATCTGTGCCTCATCAGTCTCCAAAACGCTCCATCTTGTTTTGTCTTAATGATCTGGGTCTTACATGATTAGGTCTTCACATGTTGCAGCTTCACAACATTCATAATAAAGTGCTTCATGTACAGCAGAGCCCAGAAATACTTTGATAATTCCATTATAATAGAATTCTGTGATTTAGTGAATGAACACAACGTGCCCAGAGTGACGTGCCTCTGCCGTTATTCCCTGGTGATTGAATTTGCTCTGAGTCGTCTTAACCTGTTGTTTTTGACACGTGAGACTTACATGTGGTTGAACAGATCAGTGGAGATAGAGTGCATTTCCTGGAATTCCACAGGGATCCACATCTGGAATGGATCTTTTTCCCCTTGCGTTATGAAAGCTGAAATGAACAGCAGCAGTTGTTGTGGTTTTAGCTAAACCGTCTATGTCAGGTAGCCTAGAGAGCAGCTTCAAGGTGGCAAACCTCTAACTCCTGATAAACTGTAGTGAAAGAATTATTTTTAGCCTCGACTTTAAGCAGATGTCTTGTCTTTCACAATCTGTTCAATTAGATATCGATGCTGTTGTGTGTTAGATGTGATGTATCTCTTTGATCATCGTATACCTTAACTTGCTGAGACGGTTCACGGTCTTTTGTGATGTAAATTCAACATCCTATGTCCTATGTTCTTTGAAGGATGGAAGAAGCTCAGACAGCAGAATTCGCCGTAGGTGTTACAGAGACAAAGCTTGCCCCCCTCCCTTGTCAAAAAAAAGAAGAATCTTGCTTGCTGCCACACCATATGGAGAATTGTCCCAATTTCTTTTCCTTTATATCAAATGTAGTGCGTTTCAAGTCGAACCTTTTGTAGCATATACCACATGCGATTTGGGCTCTTGTGTGGCAGCGCAAACTTTGTGACTTTTTTATATCTCTGAGTGCTGTCTGACAAGTTTCTGTCACTCACACTTTTTCCTTTTTCTCCTCTCCACCAGCAAGCATATTTTCTACCCCATCGATTGATTATCACACATCAAGCCCCTGTCGTCATGGCAAAACTTCATTTGAATCTTCAGTACTTTCCCCCATGTCTTTCAACCAGCAGCTGTCAGCCACATCAACAGTAGACGCGCTCTGCGCCAGACAAAGTTAAATTGAAGCACACTCTAACACTATATATAGATAAAGTGTCACTTCTTTCAAGAGACAAGGCACCTCCGAAGTTGTCAATACAGAGTGCTTTATCACGGGCAAAATAACTTTGAAACAGGAGAAGAAAGTAAAGATGAAACGATTATTCTCTCAAGCACTTTGTGCTTGAAAGAGGGAAAAAGCAAGATTATTCCAAAGTGGGTAGAAGCGTTTAAGGGGCTTTGCTTTTTGATCTGCCTGTCCGTCAACGAAAACGTAGAGCACCTCCTGATGCTTCTGATCGTTAGGTGTCCTCAAAGTGTCTCAAAGTCTCTTTGTTATCGCTGAGTGCGTCGATTAAAGCGAGGAATATCATTTATTCATTTTGCCATTGAGCGAAAGAAAGAAAGGATTCGAGAGCTTAGCGTTAATTTTCGTCAAACTCCGGAGGTGCGGTGATGAAGTCAGCTTTCTTTTGAGAGACAAGTAGAGTTGAGGTAAAAAGATGTGGAGTGAAAGTTTTTGCTCTGTAAATTCTGAAAGGCCCCAGTGATCTTTGAGATAAAATAAATGGCGTTCAAACTTTATTAAACTTTTCTCTTAACAGCACGCTGCAGGATGACAGTTCTGAAAAGAATTCTGTCTAACAAGGTGTTACTGATGGTTGTAGCTAATACATAAACATATGCACATCGCCACACACACAGTCTCTCTATTCCTCTCTATTATATCTATCTCTAACACACAGGCATGGGCACAGACTGAGGCTATGTCGAAAGCTTAAGTACATGTTTATTAGGATGTGTCAAATTGATTTTAGGAATGTGGGCATGCCAGAATCAACACACGCTGTATGTTGTCTGGTTTCCTTTTTTCACCAGAGGACAATGCCATATTCATCTTCGCTCCATTTTCCAAACACGGTATCTGATTCTTTAGCACGGCTCTCAGTCTGGAAGTCCCTTCCATTCCTACTGTTTCAGGTTCTCTTTTCTTTTTTTTTTCAAATGCTCAATCCTGTTGCGAGGTGTCTCTTAGAAGTTGAAAAGTTCTTTTCAAGCCCAAAGTTTTTGCCGTCTCCACTTTTCAACTGGCAAGATGAATATCGGTGGGACAAAGCATAGAAAGGAAAGGCTTTTGACAAGACTTCTGAAGGCCCACGAGCTCGTCCTGTCTCTCCCTTTTGCAGTTTTCCCATAACTGGCTTTCTCGCGTGGCTGCTAAAAAGACACCGTATCAAATGCAAACTGAGAAGTCACAGTCTTTGAAGATACATCAGTGGGGCCCTTGTGGAGATGCTGCTCTGCTTAGGTTTTTCACAACTTTTGAAAAATGAGAAATTGGTGCATTCTCTCTTGTGTTATCAGAGCTGCTGACAGTAAGTTCATGTTCTGTACGTGCAGAAAGGCGATGCCACGAAGACATGACCGGGAGCACAGCTGAGGTTCAAGGTGCAACTAACTTGTCAGACTTAGTCTTACACGGTGTGGGATTTATATGGTGTCTTTAGTAGGAAACCCTATTTTAAGCAGCCTTCTCTCATTCATTAAAATTAGAATTACACAAAATATCCTATTGAAAGAATGGATGAAGGTAGTTATGGTACAAATCAATACAAATGACCATCATTTCATGAAAGCGTGACTTGCTCTTTGTAGCTTGTACTGTCTGGACAATCTGTGTTGGATATTTGAAGTCTAAACAGTCGGTGTTTTGCTTTCACCAAGGCTGGGGGGCCCGTGGTTTAACACTTTCAAGAATCACTTTGTGGGGCGGTATCGTGGGGCAGGCTCAAGAAAACCTGAAATAGCTGAAACTAGACCTCTGTGCAAATAATCACCCTGGGCCTCTGTAAACCATCATGTTTATGCATTGTAAATTGTGAAAAGGAATGCTTTAACATTGTGTGGCATATGTATTTCAAGGCTTTGAACACTGAATGGTATCTGAATTTCAACCCACACAACCACAGGCTTTTGCTCTTGCCTTTTGACTGAAATATCATTCAGATTCCAAAGGGAAAGATTCCAAACTTTTTTGAGGCTGTCTAAAGAATGTGTCTGAAACCATTCCCAAGCCAATCACTGCTGCACGGTCAAAAAACTTCCACCAACTTACTCACTCTTCTACATTTTTTGGTGACCATGCGTTTTTGAAATGTTTGTCAGAGTCTTTGCTTTAAAAATGTTCTAAATCCACAGAAGACATGTTATAATCCTTCAATCCTTCACTAAAACTGGACATACAAGGTAACAACGGAGCAGCTTATTTAAACACACAGTGGGACATATTTATATGTTGCGTCAACCTCTCTTCCACCTTTGAAGGAGTTTGTAAGAAAGGCGTTTGGCAGGAGTGCAGTCGCCACACCGGTTATCTCTTTCCTATCCTGTAATTCACCTCATTTGTAACACACCTCCTCCTTTGATCTGTGGTTTCGAAATGATCGTCTCGCAACCTGTTTACCCACTGAGACCTCAGAGAGGCCGCGACAAGACTCACTGATGTCACGGCACAAGACAAACAAAGTCGCGCCCCGTCCTTGCATCCCCGACAGGTTATATTACCTACAGTATGTCTAACCTACTAACAGACTTCAATTTCTCATAAAGGTGTTGGTTTTACCTCTCCCAAAGCAAACTTTACTGAAGTTCAGCTTCGGTCATGTTCAGCTCAGTGCTGTATTTAAACTAGACAAACCTTTTAAATTAAATAAATAGACAAAGATTTTAATTCTTCTGAACTATAAATGCAACGCTTCACTTCTCACAGTGTCAGATAATGACTTTTCCCATGGCGCCAAATATTGATGCTATGTAAGTCCTTGGGCATCTCATGCCATCACTGACGGTGTCCTTTGGCGTCATCGTTTGATGCTATGTGAATGATGGCAGCTGTGTGTTGGACCTGTTGTCATGATATCAAAAGCCAAAGAGGTCATAGTTTCACAGTTTCCTTTTCCATGTGTCCCGTAGAGTGACAAAACTGCTGGTGCACAGTGGTGCTTTCACTGGCATAAATAGACACCGTTCATATACACATCAAACTGGTGCCGCATTCATAAACGCCCGCTACACATTAAAAATAATAGAATTTACTTTCACAACCCTTTTCTAACCCTAACCCTAAACATCACAGTTTGATTGGGTTTGTGCACAAAAACAACTGGGTTAAAGAAAAAGGGTAAATTAAAAGATACAATCCAGAAAGTTAAAAGATAAAAAGTACTTCCTTATGATAATAAAAGTATGTCACGGACATGGTATGTCATTTTGCGTGTGGGGAAAGTCCTGTGTTAAATGGATCTTTTCAGAGGGAGGAACGGCTATCACACAAAAACTGTGAACATGGCGGATTCAATAGACATGTTAAGATTGCTACAGTCATGCATGTCTTGCAGCCTTGATGTCACCGCCTCGACACACGCAAACACGTTCACAGGCTCCCACACATGTGCACACACCCAGGTGAAATCCTCTCTCCTTTGTGAAGCAGAGAGGTGATTTGTAAAGGGCAGACAAGCAAGTAGGGCGACATTTCAGACCTGCAGAGCTCGGAGGGGGCTTTGAAAGGAAATATGATAAGTTACGTCTGTGGAATGTCTTGGCAAGAACATACAGGGATTTTGAACCCTAACCTCATCTGTGTGGCTGCTGAACACTGGTTGAGTTAGGATGTGCATTCCTGTTCATTTGGCAACATGTAGCTAGTATTTTCTTAAACATCCAAGACTGTAACACATCACAGATTATCCCACAAAAATTGGGCAAAAAATTAGCTTCAGTGTAAAAGCTGGACATGAACATGGTTTGTAGTGTCCTGTTTGTTCAGTCTGACTTGGAAAGAATTCAACTTTTACATTTTTCTTTTACAGGTGTCGGCTGATGTTCTGAAGAAAGCACCACTGCACAGACTTCAGCTTATATGCAGCAATGAGTAAGTACACGTTTAAGTGCATTCAATAATGCAGAATATTCATCTGAGTTATTGAATTCCCTTGGAAAGCTGCTGCTATGTGAATCATCCAGCACATCACTGAATATTTACTGAATACTAGTCATCTAAAAAGAACATAATTACTTTTCTTACTTCTCACTGAATGCAACTGAATAGTTAAACCTTTTGAGCTCATGTCTAGAAATACAGTCTTTATACTATAATATATATTCTTATGTCAAGTCATTTTTGAATTCTTTATTAGATTAGATTAGTACAATAGAAAACGAGATGGGAAGTGACATGTTAGACTCAAACCAGGAATCTTCCTTAATTTGCATATCAAACGTGGACTTTACATAAAGTTGGACATAGTGAGGCATTATGTATCCTCTGTTGACAACACATTGAACAACTGGCCAGGAAAGGACCGAATTTCTGGCAGTTGACAAACCTGCAAATAGCATGAGATGAAGCCAGTTCTCACATGTTCTGCCAGTTACCGTCATGTAAAGCAAACATAGACGGTAAGTGGCAGCTTGGACTGTTTGTGCAACGCAATTTGCACTGAGAAGGCCAAATAGAGGGTGAGATTATGGATGGAGCGGCATGGACAGACTGTGTCGCCGACAGATGGAGAATAAACTTCATGTAAGCCTGATTATTTAACCATAAGTTACTGCACAGAACCACAGCTTCATCTGATGACTGCCAGCAACAACCGACCCAGACTAGACCAGACTTGGCCCAACTTGGGTCTGTCATCGCACCCAAATCCCACTGATAATTAGTTCAACAGTGACAAGATACTGTCTCTTTAACCAAACACTGTGCGACAGCTTATTAGTGTAACTCCTTAATCACAGCCACAGTAGAATTAAAATATAAGCCGAAGCTATGACAATCCAGTTCAGTGTGAGTCTGGAGGTGGAGAGAGCAGCAGGTGAGTGAACTGTCAGTCATAGTTGTCTATCAACACCCACCTGACAGATATCAAAGCCTCCTCTAAGCCTGAAAATCTCATTAATGTCGTCAAAGTACCAAACAGTACCACCAGTACAATTATTAGACATAATTTAAGCAGCTGGAACCGTAGTGACCTCTGGTTAGTTTATGAGGGAAGTTGACGCTTTTTGAATGGGATTCGTTTGGAGCCAGGATTATTCGCAACCATTATCCGGTGGCCGTTAGTAAACACTGCTCGTCTGCTTGTCTTCAGCCTTTCACTGGGGTAGACGCCACTTGCCTTTATTCACCAGAAGCCCCCAAATAGTAATTAGTTTCCTATAGAAGACCAAACAAGTACTTTCTTTTAAACCTGCATTTGAGAGAGTCCACCATTTACTACAGCAGAAAATAATCCTGTCACTGTCATTGTTTGATTTTCAGCATTTATACATTAATGCGGAAGACATCCAAACTGTAAAACAACACGTATGGAATTACAACCAGTGTTTTACAATTCTTTCAAAAAGTCACGTTTTGATTTCACAACAACTTTGCACAGTCTTGGCAATTTCTCAGCCTCACGAGGCGAAAAGTGACTTATTTACACATCTACAGGGCACTTTGTGTTTGTTGGTTATAGCTGGATTTTGGGTGTATTTAGTTTTAAAATGAGGCAGCATTGATCTCCCCTTTCATCCAGCTGCACTTCTCTGCTGAACTAGAGTGAACTGAGTGTTTGTACCAGCAAAGCCCTTCCACACCATCCCAGTTCTTAATAGACAATGTTGAAGTTAATAGAAATAAAGACTGAAGAAGAAGGTGTCTCCAAACGTGCAAGTGTACATACAGACATTATGGTGAAACTATGATTATGAAATCAAAGTAATAACAAACTGAAATTGTCTAATGTGTAAAACTTTAGGATGGAAAATCTTTGCAAGAAGTCTGATTGAAAGGATTCAAACACACACACACACACACACACACACACACACACGCCATTAGTCCCCAGAGCTCCAGCTGCCCAGGGCTCTAAAGTCACGCTGTCCCAGAGTGATTGAAGGTCCAGCTGCTAGACCAGCCCTTTTGATCCCTTTCCCTTTTATGAGAAAGACAAACAGCTCCTCGTCGTCACCCACACTGGAGTGATTGATACACACATACACGCACACACACGCACTGTGATCACAGTTAGGCACACACACGCATACACACATTTACATGGTGATCACAGACGTGCACACACACATTTTCTTAATGGATGCCATCTCTCCCACTGTAATCACTCTGCTAATGACCTGCTTGAACTCTTGAAACCAACCCAGAGGGTGAGAACAAAAGGCGGAGAGAGAGAGATACATCTGAAACAATGCCGTGTGTGTACATGGCTGCAAATATTTATTTTGCTGTATTAATAATTTCTAGATTTAGTTTAGCATTAGTTTATTGAAAACCTTGCAAGTTTCTTTTAAAGTATACTTTCCGTTTACTTTTTATGTACTCATCAGAGACATACTAGACAAAATTACATTTGAGTATACTTGGAGTACACAGAAATACCCAGCATGCCTTTGTGTGGTTCAACTGGTATTTTGTCTTTTGAAGAGAGTAGGTATAGTGGATAATTAATTGTTGTTTTTTAAGCTTTATGTAATTAAAACCATATGTAAGAAGTCAATAGGCCTTCCATCTCAATCACTTTAGCACATCAAGTACTAAATAAAAGATTAACTATGTTGCATAACTGCAACTGAAGCACTGTGGTTGTTGAGAACTTTACTTTACTTTACTTTAGTTCATTTGGCAGACGCTTTTATCCAAAGCGACTTACAAGGAGACACAAGCAATT
>JAUYWH010000001.1:21577222-21644143 GCA_034779795.1 Ctenopoma multispine
TTGGATAAGTTCAATTGGAGGTGTCGCTCAGACATCCACGCGGATATGTCTGAGAGGCAGGCCGAGATTTTTGTTGAGATAGTGCTATCAGTGAGAAGTATTCACGTTATATGTAAAATTAAAAAGCACATTTTAATCCCATTCCAGTACATTTTGATTATGAGTAGTGTGTCCTTAGGGGCCTAACAGTACATATAAAAGTTTATTTTTAGTATACTTGGGACTAAATTAGGCAATTTAGTCCCAACAACTAGTGCATCACCATTAGCATACTTGCTACATGAAGTATACTAAAATGTGATTGAGGGGGAAGACTGCTTTCCCTTCGCACTCTGGTTAATTAATTAATTACTTGCCATACTTTCTCTTTCACGTCACACAACAATTGAACATTACTTAACTATACTTGAAGAAATAAACTTTTAGTATCCTCTTTCTTCGTAAGGTTCTTTTTTATGTCTTGGTCCCAAAACACAGTAATATAATTTCTTCCTTTAACTGTTGCCTCTCTTTGTGATTTTAGAAATGACACATATTTAGAATAAAACTAAGTAATAAACACAGTCCCATGTAGAAAAACACACAGATATGAACATGAGGCGTAGACAGCTGCATTGCGTTGAAAATGAAGCACATATATTATGACAGACACAGAATAACAGAAGCAACAGTAAAACTAGTAGTAGTTCAACAGGTCAATAAGTATTATTTACTCTTTGTTCCCGGGGGGAGAAAAAGGGTGAAAGGGGACAGCAACATGAACCACTTTCACTACTTTCACCACTTCAGCTAATTGTTTTCTTGTTTTTTTTAAACATCTTTTTAAACATTCATATGTTTTACTTTAACGTAACTGAAAAAGGACTGAATGACTCTGAATGCACGAACAGAGCAGCCCTGAGAAGTGGGGTTTTCCAGTGATTGGTTATTTTAAGTTGTTCCCTGTGTTCTCTTAGCCTTTGGCAAACTGTGAGGGAACAATAGAGGGACAATGGAGTGGCAATAAGAGAGAGAGGAGAGGAAGAAGGGAATGTGCAGCCAGATCCTCACTTCCTGCATCTCTGCTGCCCCAGAGGCCATTTTTGAGGCCTTCTTACAGGGGACCGGCCCTGCATGGGATTAGCACGGGACTGACTTTGATGGGATCTCCCTGCACCTGAAAGCACTGGGACATGACTCGTGTTGGGATTTACAAGTGGGCCCTGCACAGTGGATAAGAAACCGGTGTAATCTTTCTGGGTTTTGCACGACAGGGCGTTAGGATGTCTGGGTTTGTTTTCAGGCGGTTAGTTTGTAATGATAATATGTTTGACAAAAGAGGAGATTCATAGCTAATGTGTTGTAGATGGTTATTTCACACAGATATATATGTAGGGAGTGAGAGCAAGAGAGGGAGGGGCAAGAGGATGGACAGGATGAAGGACACATGCAGACAGAAACAGACTACAAATAACGATGGAGAAAGATAAAGAGTTTGAAATCCACTAAGGCAAACAGACAGAGAAACAAAGGAAAATCGACAAAGAGATATGGTATAGAGGCGAAGGACGTATGAAATGGACGGAGGCAGAAACACAAAGATGAAATGAATGAATCTAGATACTGTGAGTTCCTGGAGGTCAGCTCCCCACCCCTCCCTCCTCCTCCTCTTACGGTAATCCCTCCAGTAGCACTGAGCTGTTATTCTTCTCCATAAATCAACGTTTGTATGAAATACCAGTGGGAGCCAAAGGTCAAAGGAGAAAATTAGCAGCTGTCCTTTTCTCTCCTTTCATGTTAGCCGCAGGGCTAATCGCCAAGTGCTGCCATCAGCCTCATTTCCACTTTAAAACAAACTCCCCGACAAGCTGGGGAGGAGCTGTTTGCCCGCTCTTACATTTTATGGCACCAGAGTTTATTCTGCGAGGGGGGGTGAGGGGTGAGAGTGGGGGTGTCCTCCACACACGCTCTTCCCAAGCTTTCTCTCACGCCTCTCCTTCTGCGCTCCTTTCTCCCAGCTATCACATCATCTTCAGGTGTGGGAGGGCAAACAGTGGAGCATGCTCCTCTCACGCTGCTCTGTTGACACATTTCAGCAGCACCGGAGGAGCGGTGATGATTGTCGGCATTTTTGCTTCTGTTCAACTCGAAGGTGGTGCCACTTGCTTAATACGAGTCCCGCTGAACTCTGCTGACCTTTCCACTCCCACAGTGCCTGTTAGTCACCCGCCCTACTGTTAGGACTTCCCAAAGCTGAACTATTTGAATGTTTGGACTACATGTGGAATAACTGGGTGAAGGTTTCTGTGAATCTATGCGTGTAACTTTCTTCGTTTTTGTCTATTCTGCCTTTTTGTTAAGTTTTATATGGCTAAAATAAAGGAGAGAGATGCACAGAAGAATTCAATTCTTTACCTAATGTTCACAATTACAGACACAAAGAAGCAGGAAGTATCATGATATCTTTCTATTCAGCAGAATTTGTCTCATTTAGCCTGAAAACCAACGTGAGGTCAAGTTTCTGATGCAAACAGAAATGTAAACCTGTGTCTGTAGCGGTGTAGCGATGTTACAATTGTAGTCCGGTGGCATAATAATTAACACACATTCTGAAGAAACAGCGTAGAATAATAACTTCTCCTTTTTACACTGCCTGTTCAAAGGGCTCCTTCATGTTGCAGTTTCCTTGGACAGGACCACTCCCTGAAATGACAACTACACCATCGTTGGTGTGTTGTGAATGTCCCCTCACAGAGACATCCTGCAGCCCAGAACTGCGCCTGCTTATCCTCCAACATCCTTTGCACCTTGCTGCACAAACACGTCACTCACACAAATCAGAATCCCTGTCCATATTCATATGGGCAGGGATAGTGCAATTCAAATCAAATGTACAAACTATAATGTCAATTAATGGTCCGGGAGACCAGCACAATAAGTCTCCACTAGCACGTGTTGGCAAAGACTGAACAGATGTACTGTTTGTTGTCTTTATGACTATTAACTGTGTCTTCTCCTGTTCTGTGCTGTTCTCAAACCTCAAATTCCTCTTGTGCTTAGTTTATTTTGGCATGACATGTAAAATCTGATTCAGTGTTAAATCATATAGACACAACATAACACAGGAATAGAAGAAAGACATGTCTTGTTTCTCTTTGTCTCCATCTCTCTTCTTTTGACCCTCTTCTCCTTTTTTTTTTTTGCCTTTGCTTTACACCCCCCCCCCCACCCCCCCGTCTTGCTCTGCACCCTCTCTCCATCTTTTCTCTCTCTGTGGGAATGTTTTCCCTAACGCTTGTCAGTGCAGTCAGTGAGGTGCATAGCAGCAGTGCTTTGTTGATGTTCCTCTTTGCCTATCTGCTGTACACTGTGTTTTGAAACTCACCCTCCCTCTGCACACCTGCTGAGTAGCTGCATGACACTGGGAAACATCCCACAATAGGGTCACACCACTTTTATCTCAGTTTTAGTTATAGATTTAGAAACTGTCTCAGGAATAAATGAACAATATGCAGCTGGCCAGGACTGAGGTCCTTGATGATTGCTCCCTTCTGCTGTATCCGGGACTTCCTTTATTCACAGTAGGTGGGTTTAACCCTTCATCTTGCAAAAATATCATAACCTCAAACAATAAATTAAAGGAACTTAATCATACAGTGAGCTAGAGTGAACATTTATCAGTAACGTACATGCATGCATGTGAGCATTTGTGTGCACATTATCTGCACTGTTCCTTTTTTCCCATGAATGGTGAGCACAGAAAATAAGTGAAGGTAAGCAACGTTAACTTAGCACACAGGGTGACTGTGAGGCACGGCCCCTGAATGTTTCTAGAGCTCTCAGAGCCAAATGGGCTATACCAATTCACTTTGTTGTCCCTTATGCATCTGCTTTTGGTATGTTTCATCTTCTGATCCAGGTCATCAGCAGTTGGTAGGGCAGGGGAACAAGCAGGGCAGGAGTAAAATCACAGCATCTCATTGGATTTTTGTGTGTGCACACAAGTCACAGAAGCGTTTGACAGAAATGATGAATGCTACGATTAAAGTTTTGCTTTGCAATGGCAGTTTTGTGATTTAGTATGAGTGTATGACTGTAAAGAGTGTGAGGCACAGCCTTTAAAAGTCTATGACTCACAGCGAGTCCTCACGACTGCTTGTTTTTCAAGCAATCTTGTTGTTGTTGTGTTCCTTCCTTTGAAGGCGCTGTTGAGGTAAAGCTGGATTTACTGTACTGACTGTACATTAGCAAAACATCGCAAAATGTCTCCAGACAAGTTGGCTTCTTTCATGCATATAATATTAGCCCACACATGTGTAACGAGTATGAAGAAATGTGTTGATGTAAGTGATCCATATTTCAAACAATAAATACTAGAGCTGTTCTCAAATCTAATTAATTAATAGCTGGTGGAGCAGAGCAGGCATGCACATATTGTAACATTTAGGATAAATAAACACAGCCCACCATCACCACGCATGATTGACAGGTAATCAGCTCAAATGCCAAAACATCCAGTTGACAGCTACAATAATTATGGGTTTTCATGACAAGCACATTTGTTCCCTGTTGTTTCACTGAAGTAATTTGCATCTCTGTGCATGATAATCAGAGACTCTGAATTCTCTGCTCTGATACACCAGATATATATATTTTGTAGGTTTTCTTTTTTTAAATCCAGCACTTTGCTCAACTGATCTTTTGTACAGAAATGCAAAAATACAGACTTCGGCTGTAGATTTAATTATTAATGCATTAAAGGATCAACAGTTGTTACCTGGGGACAGAAGAGTATCACTCATTTCTATGTTTCCTGCTTTGTCACTGTCCTGAATACAGGGGTAGAAGATGCCAGGTAGAGTTAAAAAAGAGGTGCACACAAATAGATGCTAGTTGTGGTAACGTTCTATACAAAAATGACCCACATATCTGAATATCATAGCTTCAGTACTTTATTAATATGATCAACATTTCAACCACAGCTGGTCAAATACTAGTGTAAAGCCTTATCTCCAGCAGAGGGACTCTTCACTGGGACCAAGAACCTTTTTGTGTAACTTGGTTCCTCTAAGTTTCCACCAGAGGAACCAGGGTATGAATTTACTTTTGGCACTGTAGTTCTATCCTCCTAAAAAAGTCCCTGGTTGGGGGCTACTCCCATTGGAAGGTTGAGGAACTATCAAGGCGACGACTACAATGTTGAACGCCCCTGATTGGTTAAATACCACAAGGTATTTTACATGTCATTGCTAATGACATCATCAGCTATCCACAAAGGTACATAGGTCTGAATCTCATTGATTCATACATGAAAGCAAATGGCTGAGTGAGTCTATAAAGGTTGTCAGGAACATTAAGCGTCAACATGTGCGCTATCTATACTTTATTGCTTGCCTTTGAAAAAACACTTGACACAGCCATGAGCACTTCATGATCAGGCCACACTTAGACAAAAGGCTTTTGTAGATGAGATAAGAAGACCTTCCAATTAGAAGTGGTAGTGACGTTGAAGCCGTGTTTGTTTATAGCCTTTACTTCTGGCGATCGTATTTTCCGTTGATTGTATATTTTCAGCTAAATGATAGAAGACACATATGAATAAATTAATTAATTAACCCTTTTGCACATAGTGGTCACTACAGTGGCTAACTACTCAGTAACCATCTTCTTGTAAGTATATGCGTAAGTGCATTTTAGCCACTAAATTGAACTAAACAAAACTGCAACTAAAAAATTCTTTGAACCAAGATGACCACAAAGAGTTGATTGTCCATTGTTCTATATTGTAGAAGACCTTTGCTTTAACATCTAATATTCTTATCTTATCTTATCTAACAATTGTTTTAATTTTGAAGTACTGATTTCAGACAAGTCAATCTGAATAAACCATGTGTCTACTGAATGCGACATCATCCATCAGCAGCTACATTTCAGCTTTGAGTCATGCTGTCGCTACAGATTCATTGTCTTGAAAATACTTTGTTTCTCTCTGTTGGTTGTGAATGAGTTAAGTAATGTGATCCTTTTGCATCTTGCATGGTGTTTACGGTAAAAAATCTATTGTGTGCAGGTTAATTCTATAGTGGGAGTAATGGTTACCATCTTATCTTCATATTTTGTAGAGCGTGAGTGCAGTAGAAAAGAAAGGGGCCTATGGTGGGGGAAATTCTCTCATAGTCTGGTGATGATAAACAGCTGCCTGAAAAAAAGGGTTCAGCAAATGATACTTGCTATATAATACAATTTTGTTTAGTTGTTTGATGCCCAGATGTATGTTACTTATGTTATCATGTTTTTTTACCTGCAATAGTCTTTGGATTGGCGAGATACTGTATTCCTGCCATGATCAGCTTTTCTGACTGTGTTGCCACCTTTGATCACATTTCATGATGTGAAAGACTAGAGAACTGATAGGTCCCTTATGGCTGAGTTTTACATCAGTAGAAGTATTTGGAGATTAATGTAGACCTGCCTCCGAGAAGACCAGTTGCGCTCGTAATGTTGATCTTATGAATAAGTTATGGAAATCTATTTTATCTCAGTGGTATGTATGCAGCACCTTGAACATTTCTTTTTCACTTCAGACTAGTTTTAGTTTGAGGGTTTGGTCTTTTAACAGGTGTTCCTGGGAATTTTGTCTATATGTAAAGCTTCTGCCCTTCATAATTTGTGCCAACATTCAGTTTCAGTGCAGGTACAGTGTATTCAATAATGCTAACCACACAGTGAACTGTTTCGTTTTTTGCATCAGAGTGTAGCATTGTGTGTGCACTCAGTGTGTTAGGACTGGCAAAATGTAGACCTGTTGCTAGCACAACATAAAGCTGCACAGATTGCATTATAAACAATGATGCATTGTGGTGTGTGGCTGTTGGGTTTATGGTTCCGTCTCCTGTTCTGCTGACTTCTCCAGAAGTCAACAGTTGAACACAGCGTCATTCGATCAAGAGAGGACCAATCCATTTGCCTCATCAGTGCACGGATTTGCTGTCCAGGCTAAGCCTCAGCCAGTTAGCTGCTGTCAGTTTAAAAAAGCGTTGGTCTGTAACAAGTTTTGTTCAGCCTCTAACAGGCCTGACTGTTGCTTCATATCAATTGTTTTTCTACATCATTTGTCTGATGCTCATTAAGGACGGCTAACTGAGCTCAAAGTGAACACTCACACATCACTCTCGCTTTCACAGTCACAACAAGACTGATTTGATGTGTCGAGTGCGATGAACTGACAAACATAATACACATGAAATTGTTTCAGGGAAATGAATGCAGGGACAGTTAACACAGTCGTACAGGGAAGTGAGTGTGAGCGCGACATTGCTCGCTGGAGTGTGCATAGTGTGCTAACAATAGTCTTTACATCGTAGCTCTACTGTAATATTTAATGAGTTTATATGGTCCTGTGCTTTCATGCCTCGTTGAGGATTTTCTTTTCAGCTATTATTGTGTTGCACCTTAGCAAAAGCAGACAGACACTTTGGTGTGTCTGTACAGACCAGCTTGGCAAACGTTCGCTCACATCAGATAGGGGTTTTATTTACCACAAAGGTTTGCCAAGCCAAAACGGATTAGGCCAAGCATCACAGACATTGTTTCTATACGTTATTAAACTTTTAAGCCACCGAAAAACAGGATTGCACAAAAAAACGAGGGAGAGTGGGAAGAGAAAGTAATTATTACACCCCCACACCTTCTTCACCTTCTTTAGCAAAATCCCTCACTTTAGTTTCAAAAGATGACCGCTTGATTTTGTCCCCCCCCCCCGCCTGGTTGAAAACCTTGTACGTGATTGTTGTCAGCTTTGATTAATTTACACTTTTTTTTCCAAAATTGAAATTAAAGTTTATTTTCTCAAATTGGGCCTTGTAAAAGGAATGGTCTTAACAAGCCATAACAAGCTGATGAATGGCTGGCTTCTCAAACTTTAAGGGTGTTATGCACCATGTCCGACTTCAAAGCCCGTCTTAACTCCACACTTTAATTGTATCTTCTTCAAGCCTGTCTGCCTGACCGCCATCTGATTCTGCTGACAACTGCACTCCGCTCTCTTCTTCATGCTCATCCGTCTATCTCTCTATTCCTCCCTCTCCGTCTTTCTCCATCTGTCCTGACAGATACACCCCTCCTCCTCCCTTCTTTTTCTTTTTCTTCTTCTTCCTTTAGCTCCTCTTAAGTCACTGCTACAAGTGTCAGCTCAGGCACGAGCCCTAAATTGCTTTTCTGGATGAGTGTTGACATCTACCACTCACCCTTCAGCTCGTGCAAACCGAATGATGCTATTTGTCCCTCTTTCTTTCTCTCTCTCTCTCTCTTTCTCCACTCTATTTATTTCTCTATCGCTCCTTTTTTTGTGCCCCCCCCCCCCAAATTTCTCTCTGAGCCTACAAACAGACATTCACGCTCCTCTCCATATGGGCTTTAATTTGCCATTGTCCCCCAAGATATTCCTCGCTCAGGCTTGAGATAAAGGGATAATCACTTCAAAGGGAAGCTGGGGGGGAGACTGCCCCCCTCCCTCCCAGCTGAAAGGAGAAGTGGACAATACGCTAATTGAGAGGGGGAACTGATCACAGGGTCTGTTCAAAGGGACGCCTGGCCACGCCCCACCCTAACCCTTCCTCCGACGCACTTAATTTTATTAGTGTTTATGGTGATGCTTCAGTCAAAATTATCACTCAAACCCACCACAGCCTTTGAACTCCCAAATATTGGGTTATTTGCAATTATCCACCCTCTCCTCTGTTTTTTTTTTCTGTGCTATTTTAGCACAAGTGTAGGATTGGAGTGAAAGAAAGGGTGATAAAAACGGGCTGTACAGAATTTATTGTTCGCGTTCTGGGAACATATACTGTGGGCTGCGATATGATGCAAATCCAAATGTTCTTATGAAAATGTGACAAAAAGGGGAGGGGGGGGGGACAGGCCTACTGTTTGACTGATGCAACTAATGATGCACCATCAAAGACTTGTGCAGTTCAGAACTAAAAGAGAAAGAAAGAAAGAAAGAAAGAAAAGTTTTTCCAACAAAGAATTGCTACACGTTGCCATATTTAAAGTAATCTGCTTCCATATAATATCCTGATGTGACACCTGTACCGACAGCAGTCAAATGCATACTTTCTCTGTGCAGGCTCTAATTAAAGATCTGCAGGCGAGACACCAGATGCCTTTAATTTCTTCACAACCACAAGCTCTCAATTAGCCTCCAGGTCACCCCGTTTTATTGGGGCGGCACTCTCCTCCTGTATTGTTGCTTTTAAAGCATTTGGATCTTCCTGTGAAATGGTTAGTGCCCCAAACAAAGGGGTCAGGGCAGGGTCAACATCAAAAAAAGGGGGCTTCTTGTGGCTACTTTACAGCACCCTCTCTCCTTTGTCGCTGCTCAACACAAGAGTGGGCATTTAAGGGTCAACAGGTGTGGTCTCGTGGGTTTAGCATCTCATGACACTTTCAAAATGAATCTTAAAAAAAAAAAAAAAGAGGCAGCAACTTGTGTTTTGGCTGCATGTTGTGTGATCACAGCAGAAAAACGGATTGAGAACAAACACATCCTCCCTCAACAGTTGAACAGCCTGAACTTTACATGTCATTAATAGCAGACGGAGCAAAAACATGAACGAAGCTTCCTGTCTGTCAGCAAAAATGTAAATGACTGTGGACTTGTTTTTTTTTCTTTTTCACTTGCAGTGATATGTGCGGCCTAATTTAATTTGAGTGAAGATAACATCTTATCTTGAATGTGAAAAATCCCACTTTTAAGATTGTCCTGCACTTCAAAAATTACATTTTATAACCCCTCTATATCTCAATTCCCCTTTTAAAGCGGACTTTAAAGAAGCCAGCGTGCAGATAACAATATGGCTACATATTTCATGGCTTTAATTGTGCCTCGCTGATCGGGCGAGTGCCCCCTGCATGTCAAAGTGCCGATTTGTGGGCATTTCCTATTACAAAGTTGGAGCGTTTGGTGCATTTTGAAATGTATCTGGACTCAATCATCAGATGAGCTCAAAGCGTGCTGGACGTGGAACTGGATGAGAACGGGGCGGTTTGCGGTTGCATATATATATATATATATATATATATATGAGTGTGTTCAAACACAAACAACACGTCATATCTAAAATGTACAAGTGTCTAAAATCATTGAATGTTCTTGCCTCAGCTGTCAATAGGGTCAGTTCATGCTGGATGAAATTGCATGTCACTATAATCCACGTATGCTGAGTGTACAGGTTTGGACAAATGGGTAACGACACTGACACGACCATAGATCCACATGGGAACTGCTGCACAGCAGGCTACTCCTTTCTATATAACTGAACATGAATTAACCAGCACTTGGGGAACTCAGAGAAGTTGGATTTCATTAGCTCTCTTGTCCTGTACCATCATGAGAGTTTTGTGAATTTGAATCCTCTGACTTATATAATTATATTCTCCTTTTAAAGTTGATTTTTCAACATCAAAGGGACAATATAGCCTTTGAAGTACCATGGGATTGGATCACTGTCTAACCCACTCTTTAAGATTCTGTCACAATGACATTAGTGAAGTCATGTGAATTAAAAGACTAGCGAACAGCTCTTGCCTTTGCTCTCTGTCCAATTTCAATCAAAATGTCATGCTGTGCCATTTTCCCCCTGAATGTGGAACTGGCAAGTGTGTTAGCTTGACATCTTTGTAGCGAGAAGCCTGTGACTAATATGTAAATTTTTTGACAGTTACACTCTATAGGATTATCAAATCGGGTCAATAACTTAAAGAATGAGCTTGAAATGATTGTGGGCTCTATTTATAATTATATGTAACCACAAAACTTTTTGCTGTCACTGGCCCTGTTGGGGTACTTTTCGTATCACAGTAGCAATAAATGCCGCACCAGTGTGCATCATCATTGTCAAACGGTTTCTCCACACATAAACTCAGTCTTGTCACTCGGAGAAGCCACGGGCAACTAAAGTCTCGCTTTTGTTTGCTCTGCGTTTGTGCTGAAACTCGGTGTAGTAACAGAATATGACGCTGTTGGCGCGGTGGATCACTTACTGTGTGACGCTGCACAGCCTCGGGGGAGTTGGCTCGAGATAGTCTGTCTCTGATAAGGTCCTGGCACACCGCTAAATCCTTTCACTCTCCAGAAATAAAAGAAGTTTACTAAAAGGAACTGAACGAATGAACACACGAGTTTGGTGGAGAATTGTTAGGCGAATCGTATGTTGCGGGCTCCTGTTACTTCTATTCATTCATCTCCATTCGTGTTTGTTTTCTGCTGTTTTATTTCGTGGGTTATTATGAAGACGAAATTTGTTTAGTTTTCTTTGTTTGTTTGTTTGTTTTTATGCATCTTCCGGGACCAGGCGAGCGGATCTTAACTTTAAAGTCCTCTCAGCCCGGAGGATTCGTGCTGCTCGCCTGCTACGACTTCTTGAAACACTACCTGACTGCGGCGGCGGCGGCGGCGTGAGGGGAGAAACAGTCGAGAAGGAAACGCTTATGGTTATTTATTTTTTATTCGCGGTTGTATTAAAATTGTCAGGACGTTGTAGGGCGGTGGAGAGCACCGGAACAGCTGCAGGAGAACACCCTGTTGTTGGGACTACGTTACTTAGACGTTTTCTAATCAGGCAGGCTACCCGGCTGCATGGACGGTAAGTTGCAGGAAAGCTGTTCCACAGACCCCCTCTCTTGGCCGCTTTGATGTGCTGCTGCCGAGCTTTGAAGTTGAGAAACGCGGGCTGTGTTTCTTGTTTGTGGGCGAGAAATACGGTGAGATAGATAAGAAGCTTATGTGAATGTGTGTGTATAAGTGTACTAATGTGTAGCCCAGATTTATTTTAAAAAAAAAAAGCGAATATTTGTCGGCTGGTGCGGCTTCTAGCTGGTGAAAAAAAAGTGGGATGTATTCTTCAGTCAGAGCCTCCCTCCACCTCCTCTGTTACCTCCTCCAGATTTTGACACCCCCAGTGATCTACATAGGAACTGAGCCTGCCTACTCTGAAGTCAGTTGTTGAATGGGACAGGGTACATTAAACTACAGCGCTTGTTTCGCAGCGAGATAGGACGCATGTGGCACGGCACAAGCTTCAACTAGTCCGCCGTCGGGTTTCAGTGTTTTTGGTGCTGGATTACTGTCTGGAGAGTTTTGGACTGTATTCTGCTTTACTACGAAAAGAAAATGGAGTAACAGCTCAACTTTTTTTAACGGGTTTCACACTGCCTGGATCCGCTGTGCGATGGTATGTTGCTTTACGCACGCCTTTCTCCAGTGGGTTATAGATTGGGTTATAGCATGCTGTAGAGTTACACCGCCTGTTGAGACTGTACTATTATGGAGCATTTCTCACAGCCAGATACACATTATGTGGTCTAAGCTGCTCATCGTTCATCGTTAGTAGTATTGTTAGCCTGTAGTTTTACAGCTGGGGTTCCGATGAAAACCACTTGGGTTCTGAATGAGGTTTTACTGTAAACTAACAGTGCATCAGTTCTTTCTGTTGTGCTGCAAGTTCAAACACATTGTCGGGGCTCATTAATAATGAGCTGTAATATCCTTCTTGGGAACGCATTAAGGTGGTTGATCGCTTACATTTACGCATGAGCGGCTGGCGTTTCCCCGCGGGGCTTTTTTTTTTACCTTTAAGGTCATTGTGCTGCAGATCAGATGCCTTTCCAGTCGTTTGTGCGTTTCTGGGAGAGCGAGGAGAGATGTGGGTATGTTTGTGTGTGTGTGTGTGTGTGAGATGTAGACAGGGGTAGGGTACAGTCGTCCGAAACAGATTTGGGAATTAATTGGAGTTGAAGCCTGTGACATGGACTCGTTAGGAAAACACGTGTAAGCCACAGTTGTGAGAATTCGGTTTTGGTGAAGAGTGAGACTGTGCGAGATGGTTATTCTTGTAAAATGGTTTTTGATGTGACAGATCAATGCACGTTGAGAATGTAGGTTGCAGTTGATCTCTCATTTAGATTATAAATAGATAAACGAAACGAAAAAAGCCTTTCATATTTCCTCTCTCTGTGAACCCGGCGAGGGTTTTTGAAAGGGACTGTTTACTTGATGTCTGTCTTTGAAGTTCAGCAGGATCTGGCTTTGATTAGATCAATACTTTGTGTTTCAGAGTGAAGAGGAGCTGAGAAGCTCCCCCGCTGCTTTTAGAGAGTGAGCAGGATTAGGCTGGAGCTCAGTGGAGGCACGACGGCACTCTCACACGGCAACCGGAGCTGGAGCCATGAGCAGGGCGCTTACGGAGCACATCAACAGTAGCTTCCGAGAAGATGCTCCTCGCCCTCCGGTACCGGGGGAGGAGGGAGAGGCGTCATGCTACAACCCCAGCAGATCTGCCAAAATGAGAGCCCAGAGTAAGGTGAAAGATACCCCCGCCGCGCCTCCCGGCTCAACACCGCGGAGGAACGAGGATGGACTCGGGGAGCCAGAGGGCAGCGCGTCGCCGGACTCGCCGCTAGTCCGGTGGACAAAGTCTCTGCATTTTCTCCTGGGCGACCAAGACGGCGCTCACCTGTTCAGGACTTTTTTGGAGCGGGAGAATTGCGTGGACACTTTGGACTTTTGGTTCGCCTGCAACGGCTTCAGGCAAATGGACTTAAAGGATACCAAAACGTTGCGAGTTGCCAAAGTTATTTTCAAGCGGTACATCGAGAACAACAGCATTGTGGCCAAGCAGCTGAAGCCCGCAACCAAGACCTTCATAAGGGATAGTATTAAGAAACAACAAATAGACTCTGCCATGTTTGACCAGGCACAGACGGAGATTCAGTCCAACATGGAAGAGAACGCGTACCAGATGTTCCTGACCTCTGACATATACCTCGAATACGTGCGCGCCGGCTGCGAGAACGCGGCGTACATGAACCACGGCGCTCTCAGCAGCCTCAAGCTGATGTGCGGATACCTCCCTCCTCTCATGGAGGAAGAGGAATGGAGTTGTAACGACCTGAAGGCAAAGGCGTTGGGCTCTGTGGTTGGACTGTCTGCGAAAACCCTGAGGGCTACTGCCAGCATTCGGACAGCAGCTGAAGTACTGGAGAACAGTTGCAGGTAAGAGCAATGCGAGGAGGGTGAGCTGTCACAACTTAGTGCATGTTGACTTTTTCTTGAGTTATGCTAGCCGGTCTCATTCGCATCATTTAACTACAGTTAATGTGTGGCAGCTATTTCACAAATGCCTAAGAGACCGGTAAAGGTTTTTGATCATTGGGTCTCAGAGGGACATGTCTGTATATGTGTGCCCTCCTGCCTTGCAGTTAGTCAAGAGGTTAGAGGGGTGGAGAGGCGGGGTGGGTAGAAAGATCAATGGATCTGAGCCTTCCTTTTAAGTAAATGGTGTCTTGAAGGCAGCCCTCCGCTGGCTTGCTCAAGTTTCCTGTGCTTTGAAACCCTTCCTTTGGTTCAGGCACAAATTCAGACGCCGAGCGTTCATGACTGTTGCAGCTACATGAAACAGTCTGATGCTATTGTAAAGTTATGCTGTATTTTTATTTCTTCTTCTTTATTCAACTCACTAAGCCATATAGTTATTGTATACTGTCAAAAAATCTCCCTAACCCAGAGGACTGCTAACACAAAGTTAAAAGAACTTGTGCAGTCAGTCTTGTGCCAAGCGGAGATATTGTTCTCTTGGTCGGAGATGAAAGCAAGAACTGTTTGTGGAAAGCAGTTGGGGCTTTTATCTTAAGAGCTCGTCCCACACATTGTCCAACAGCTGAAATCCTTTCAAGCCAGGAACATTTTCCAAAACTGGATTTTATGCATGAGCCCGCATCAAAGGCCACTAAAAAAAGTTTCTCTCTTAACTACTTTGTCCTCACATCTGGACACAATTATTACTTAGAGGTCTGACAGTGCCTCTGCTTTGGGAGGAAAAGCGCAATTTATAGGTAATCCATAATTTCCATGTCCCGTAAACTAAACATTTAGTGAGAGCAGGGCTTTTTTTAAATAACAGTGTAAAAAAAACAATTAGATTCATCTAATAAGTCAGCTTAAACACTCCTGTGAGAATTAAATCCTTCATGTGAGCAGATGTTAGATAATATCATAGCAGAGATGCTCATTTACTTCAAAGTGCTCATGTTGAGTTCGGAACCGATAATCCCAGGGTTTGTTGACATGTGGGCATCTCCTGCTTTCCTGGTGTGATGCCCTGTGCTCTTGTTTTTCTCCAGAAGAAAAGCAACAGAGAGTGAGCCCCCTCTGTCTCCCTTCCGTCACCCGCGCTCTCCCCCTTCTCCTCTGCCCCTCACCATCTCTTTAGGTCAACCAATTTCCATCTCAAACATGTGGAACTAATTTTGCCACTGCACAGATTTTTTTTTGTGAAACCTCCAGTACACAACTACAAAGTGATAGAAAAACACAACAACAAAACATCCTCAGCTCAAGTCCGCAGAATCTACCACCAAAACCGCTTTGCCATAGATTAGTTTCTTCTGTTTTTTTTTCTATCCAGTACTTTTATCTCTTTTTTTGGTTGGGTGGGTGGGTGGGGGGTATCTGTCTGACAGACACTGAACATGCTTTGGAGGGAGACGAAGAGAGACGAGAGGAGGGGAAGGGGGAAAGACAGGAAGGGGGGATCTTGAAAGAAAGAAAAGAGATGGAGAAAGAGAGTGGGGTAGGGGGTGCAGAGAGCCCAGCTGTGCTAAATACCTGACTCTTTGCGCGGACCTAGCAAAGGTCAGGTTTGTGCTTGGGGCCTACGGCTTTAGTCATGCTGGGGTTCTCCTCTCAGCACTCCCGGCAGAAGGCATTCTCATAAAGAAAGGGGCCCTCCTTCCCCCTTTCCCTCTCTCCCCCTCCCTCCCTGCCTCTCTAAAGCTCGAGTTCCCCCTTCCTCTTCTTCCCTCCCTCTTCCTTGTCCACCCCCTTCACTACTGGAACAGGAATGCAACACAGCAGGAGAAAGTAGAAAGACAGAGAGAGAGACTTTAGAAAGGAAAGTAGGGGAGAGTGGGTAAAGGAGGGGCCCCAGACTGAATGATAGAGAGAGTGAGAGAAGTGGGAGAGGAGAAAATACAACAAGGAACGAGAGTGGAGTTTCAGAGTGAATGACATGAAAGTGAAAACATGCAGGACTGTGGGTCTCGTCCAAACAAAGGGATGGAGAGACAGCAGATGAAAAAGAGTGAAATGTTGTTGTATTCTATCTCTCTCTCTCTCTCTCTCACTCTCTCACTCTCACACACAAACACAGCAAAGCTGCTCAATTAACACACTCAATCACCTCTCATGCCAACTTAATCGCACAACTTCTACGTGTGAAGAAACACGGAAGAGAGAGCTAAAGAACGAAGAGACAAGAAAAAAGGAGAAGCCCATCCACCTCTTACACTGTTGTCACATTCCTCAGGTCTCATTGTGTTGTGAAAGTGACTCTGATAACACAAATAAGCTGAGAAAACAAAACAAACTCGATGGTTGTCACATTCGCTTTTAAAATCGGGTGAAGTGTACAACAGAGCAGAAAAGAAGCAAACACAAATAAACTTTACCCACACGTGTCACATCTCTTCGCTCTCCGTAGGTTTATCTGAATACCACAACATACAGAGACGTCTCAATAAAACTTGACAAGTGTCTTTGGTCTATCACAGGTCCCACCGTCGAGGAGACCCTACCAGCCCCTACTTTGTCAACTCCGGCTACATCTTCGCCCCCGCCACCAGTGCCAATGACAGCGAGATCTCCAGTGATGCCACAACAGATGATTCCATGTCAATGACAGACAGTAGTGTGTAAGTGTTTTCAGTTGTTATTGAAGTCAAACAGTTGGTTGGTCAGTTTTCTTTCTGTTCAGGTTGCTCTGGTGTCAACACCTTCCTTGGGAAAAGTGTAGGGGTGTGAACAAAAATATTTGGCTTCTGCTTTTCCTGGGGCCAAGGGACTCCACTGTTACAAGTTGATGGCCTGTAATGTATTTTAATTATGGTCTATGATTGACTGCAGGTAATTCTATTAATGTGTAGTTGTTGCTGTAGCCTCCAGGGAGATAACTCTGTTAAAGTCATTATGTCTGAAGACCTTTTGAAGTTTATTCTGATGCGTTACAGGCTGGAGATGAGGGAGGGAAAAAAAAGACAACGTCTTGATGTGGGTGGGGGCGTTGCCTCATTTTCCTCAAAGTTGAAATGTATCCATCCCACCCACCCTTCTGCCACAACAGACTTGTTTTTTTGTTTTTTTTTTCATATTATCTAATCGCTTTTTCCCTTTGAAGAGCTGGTGGAGAGGGGGAGGGAAATGGCCATTTGGGCCTCAAGACAAACTCATTGAAAAATGTTGGCACCAAATGAAAGGAGGCTTACTCACATGGTGGGTCGGTTTCCTGCCACTGGCCTCTGCAGCGTGCTGAGATCATGTGTCTGCAAGGCTTTCACAGGGGTTACTCATTTCTAGACCTTGGGACGAGGCATGAGGAACTCCCCCCCGGCCAGACTATGACACCCCCTCCCCCCCAAAAAAAAGATCACCTCCACCCACTCAGCCCTCCACAGTGTTTCTTTTCCACCTTCCAGAGCCAACAGCAGGAGTGGTGAGGCTCGAAGTGCAAGGGAGTGAGAAAATAAAGTGCATGGAGTATAAAGGGCTTAACTGAATCGCTTTCAGCCTATTGTTAGGTGAGGGGAGCTTAGGGGGGATAAGAGGGTGGCTGGCTGCTTTGAAAATGACTTGCACAACTGAAAAGGAGATCCCCATAACGTAAAGGCCCATGAAACCCTAAAAGAGTCCACAGCAGTTTTGTCTTCCCCAGCCTGGACAGAGCATCCAACAGTGCCATGGTTTGCCTGGGTGGGGACAGTTTAGATTGATAAAACATAGTTAGTGAGTGGGAAATTGGCGAGCTTTGTTTGGGCGTGATGTTTTGCCGCTAAGTTTTGGGTTCTCGTTAGCGCACTAGTTCCTCTGGGCTGTTGAGTTTTACTTTTGAAGAGTTTCCTGTGTTTCTTCCTGTGCCTTGAGGGATGATGGCTCGCGTTCTCAGGGGTACAGTTCGCGTGAAGCATTGATTTTTTAATTTTATTTTAAAAAATTTTTTTACAGTAGGCTCCATTTACTAGAAGCTTGCTGCAATAACGGGTGATATCAGCATATCAGCACCGGCTCCATTATCTGATTCGTGAACAGTGTCACTCAGAAATCTGACTTGTGAAACTCGTTCAGATGAATAGAGGAAATGGCGTCACGTGTCAGTCATATTGTTTTAATAGTTCTCGCCAAGGTCTTTGACACAGAGATCTTTGCTGTCCTCGTCCTCAGCTGTGTTCTCCCCACCCCTGACTGATTTTATTAAAAAACACAGCTTCTTCTCTCATTCGAGGGAACAATTTGATTAGTGTGTCCTTTTACAGTGGTTAAAAGGCACACTGCAAATTTGAATCTCATTTCCCAGATAAAGAACAAGAAGAGGAGGATTTGGGAAGGGGGTGGAAGTAGAGGTGGGGGGGGGGATTTTTTTTCTCTTTTTGCTTATATCTTATTTATGGATTTACTTGGACGCTGGGGAATACTGCTGCACCAACTTCAAACATTACCTTATCTTACAAACCAGCCTTTTGATGTTGCTGAGATCAGAGGCTCACAGCAGAGCGCTTGCCAAACGAAGATGGCAGTGGGTGCATATGTGCATGAGTGTGAGATTTCAAAGAGGCAGCAGAAAAAGTAGCGTTTGGGCTAGGTCAGACACTTGTGAGCAGCCAAAACGGCCAAGATAATTGGCCCAGCTTAAGTGGCAGCTGACTGGAAAAGCTAGCAGACACAGAATGAAAAACGGAGAATAAGATTCCCAGAATAAATGCTTAATTGTCCTGAGACTGCTAGTGTTCTTGGTTACAGCTCGGTTCTCATATCAAGCTACAAAAGCAGCATCACCTCAGGAGCATTTGCTAGCCTGCTTTAGCCGGTTGTAGTTTCCGACTTAACCCAGCCACTGAGGTTGGTGCTAATTTTTCTGCTTTTTAAACAACCACAGTCAGAGTTGACAAGAGCTGATGTAATCTTATCAGCAGGGCTCTTCTTTTGAAGCCCACAGTGGGATGTTTAGCATATTTGTGCCATTGTCCTGATGTGTTTTGTTATGTGTGTTTTTGTTGCCTTGGCTTCAAGGACTCCCTTGCCTTTTAATTTAGCTCTAATGTGCCTAGTGGGTGGTTACTGGGTGGTGTTGTGTCGGTCACTTCAATGATGAACTGCCTCCTAAAGGGCTCTTTGACCACAAAGACTGGGTAGTGGTGCTAATGCTAAGTTGGTGTGGAGGTATTGTGACCTGCAGTGTAAGTGGCAGTAAACCATGAAAAATAAACAATTTCACTCTGAGATAAAAAGTTTTTTGAATAACATTCTGTTTTTGACTGTGTTTTATACCACATGTAAATGAGTAATATCTTTTGTTTTTTTTTACAGAGATGGAATCCCACCATACAAGCTGGGCACCAAGAAGCAGCTTCAGAGAGAAATCCATCGCAGTGTCAAGATCAATGGCCAGGTTACGCTACCCCACTTTCCCGTAAGTCCTAGTTCCTTAAGTTGTACTTCCTTTCTGAGTGTTTCCTTTTTTGTAATGTGCTAAACTCAAACTTTTACACGCTGACAGACAACTGGGTCCGGATTCCCTGGAGGAGTTGTGCTTTATTTTATTTTTATTTTATTTTTTTATTTTCAGAGCTCATGTTGTGACAGAATACTATATTCCATTCCCTTGCTCGTTTTCATATAAAAGATGGGGCAAATGAAAGGCAGGATTTGCATACCACTTCACTTGTTCTTACTGTTTCAAGCTCCCTCTCCACCTCTCATCGCGCCAGCTTCTGTGGTGCTGTAAATATGAGCTTGTGTTGTCATCTTTACAGCGTCTTTCCGTGACTTTAACATCGTCAGTGTCGCGGCGCTGTATGTTTTTATGTGTTGGTGATAGCTGTGGTGAAAAGCAGAGGTGACGAGTGTTACTAAAGAAAAAGCATTAAGATTTCTTACCAAACTACTGTTTACTGCCCAGCAGATGAACAGTAGGCACATCACTATTCCTTTCCACTTTCCTCTACTCCCTCCCTGATATCTGGTCCATTAGTATTTGGGTCAGACAGTGTATGTGCTTTGAATTCAAGATTTTGTTGACCTGCTGAAGTAGTTGTGGGAAGGAACTGGGTTAGAGCAGACTGACACAGGTTAGGAGGTGGTTTTGTTTGAGGCGTGAAAAAAATTATATGAAATTCTTTTGTGTTCATATCCAAATACAGGTATGTGTATTAGGAAAGGCTGTGTTTGTGCATGCATTTGACAGTGTTGTCTATTCCCCCTTTTTTCTCTCTTCCTCTCTGTCTTTCCTCTCTCTCTTTCCCTTTCCCACTTGCACTCCTTTAATGTCTCCCTCCTGATTTGGAGATGGCTCTGTCTCCCATGATGCACCAGCCCCAGGCAGCGGGGGCCCCGTGCAGGGCTGGCGCTCCTTTGCCAGCAGCTCCGCTTGCCTTTCTTCTTCTTCCCTTCATCGTGTCTACAAAGAGATGAGAGGAACAACAAAAAAAAGAGTCAAAATCAAGAAAGCCAGTGTGCCAAATAACAAAAAAGTAAGAAAGGGGGGAGAAAGAAGCCAGCGCATATAGTTAAAGAAAAAGGAGGATAATGTGACTAGAGTACCTCTGAGCTGCCCTGCATGCAGCCAGAAAATAAATTACTACTTCCCCTCAGATCTTCCCAGTATTTGACTCCTCTATCCTCTCCCTCCCTCTCTTCCCTCCTTCTCTGTCTTGCTCTCTCTGCCACCGTTGCCACTTCACAAACACACATCTCAATCCTCTTCCTCTTTTTTTTTTTCATGCTGTTAATTTTGTCCCCTTGTCCCTTTTTTCTTCCCCTCGCCTCTTCTCGCTCTCTCTTCTCTGTCGATATCTGGCTTTTATTCGGAGATTTAAAGCTGCATGTCCCTCCCACCCCTAGTGTGCGTTTGATGTTTGACAAGGGCCCTTTGAAGTGTACTGACTTCAGAGGCTGCCTAGCTGATGGCTTGGTCGGGCTACAGAGAGTGCAGGCAGGGGGCCTCCCCTCCGAGCGAGACCAACTGCTACCCTGCCATCGCTACCCCCATCTCTCTCCCTCGCCCAGTAGAATGGTGCTGCCAAGGGCACTGGGCATGTGAAGATGTGGGAAGGGATGGGCGGCGGAGAAGGTTCAGGTTAGCTCGAGGGCAAGGGCATCTGGATTATACCTTTTGGAACAGAGTCAGGCTTTTTGGAACTGGATAGGATTAGGGCAAGGGCAGTGGATTAACGCACCGTATTGCATCCGTCAGAACCACTGAGCGGTTACAGTCGCACACACGTACTAAATGTCTTTCCCCCTGTGCTGCTTACCCTGCAGAGGACACACCTGCTGCCTAAGGAGATGACCCCTGTTGAGCCCTCAGCTTTTGCTGCCCAGCTCATTGCCAGGTTGGAGAAGCTGAAGCGAGAGCAGGACACCATGAGCTCACTGGAGGAGAGGCTGCAGCAGATTCAGGAGGTATGGATGCATACAACCCTGTCCCGACACTTCCACTTGGAAATCCAAACTTATGTCCAAGTTAGATTGGGTTCCATATTGTACTACAAAAGCCTTTAGCATGTCGAAGAAAAGAGGAAAGACCAAGGGATTTGAAAGTCTGCCTTGGTTTAGCTGCTTCTTCCCTCTCCACACTGTCGTCCGCTATTTTCTTCTTTTTCATCTGGAGGAACTTTCAAACTTATGTTTCTAGACACACTCACAGTTCCTTCAAATAGCTAGCACTTAGCTACTCTCCAGTGGCACGTTTGCCGAGTATGTGTAGTGCCAGTCTTTTTGTGAAGCACAGGCACACTCTGCATTATAGATGAAGCCCACCCAAAACCTGTTAGCGAAGATAACAGTGTGGCAAAAAGGAAACTCAAATCAAGTTATCCAGGCGTTTTCTCTCGCTGGCTTCAGAGTGCGACAGATATAAGTTGGTGTTAGTTGAACGATAAATTCCTCTGCTTGCTGCCTTCCCCACCCACTATAAATCTTAAGTCAATTGCAGTAACTTTTTACGTTTCTTGCCTGTCCAGGAAGAAGAAAGGGATGAGAGCAGTGACCTTGCAAGCAACACCTCCCTCCACCACCCTCTGCTTTCATCTGGCAGTCAGTGTGAGGAAGACCCCCAGGCCATCCTAGATGAGCACCTATCCCGTGTCCTAAAGACACCTGGCTGCCAGTCACCGGGCATGGTTCGGCACTCGCCGCGCTCACGCTCCCCTGAACGGACGGGGGCCATGGTCTCTTCTGGCCATGGGCCCTTCTTTGGTGCCTATTCTGGGGCCACCAAGGTTCTGACAACAGGCAGGCAGTCTACAAAGCACATCCACCATCACTACATCCACCATCACCACGCTGGGCCGAAGACCAAGGAGCAGATTGAGGCCGAGGCGGCTCAGCGTGTGCAGTGCCTCTGCCCTCCAGGGGGCGCCAATTATTCTGACTTCCCTCCTGTGTGAGTGTTACTTCTGCGCTGTGCCTACAGGAGTCTGTAATCACCAATTGCATTGCTCGCTCTTAGTGCTCTGTCTCGTGTACTAACTTCTCTCCTTGTTTCTGCAGTCGCTGCAGCACTTTGTCCCGACGCCCAGTCAAGGCTACAAATGAGGGCGTGTCTTCACCACGCCTTCCCCTAGATGCCACTGATCGCTCTCAGAATGTTTGGCAGTGGATCCTAGAGAGTGAGAGGCAAGGCAAACACAAGCCACACAGGTAAGCATCTGGCAGAAACAACCACATCGTCTCATCTGTACCAAAGAACATGTGTCTTGAGGTCAAAGCTAACTATACATGTTGATGTATTTTTCCTTAACAGCACTCAAGGCCTGAAAAAGTCCAATCCACTTGACACTAAGACACTGCCCGGTCGGACTCACTCCTCTTGGGGTGGAGGTGGTATTGGCAGTGGAGCTCACCTCCGTGGTCACCACCCTGGCCACCCATTCATTCAGGACCCAGCCATGCCACCCATGCCCCCACCCAACACCCTGGCACAACTAGAGGAGGCCTGTCGCAGACTAGAAGAGGTCTCCAAGCCACCAAAACAGAGGTAGGCAAACTTATAGAAATTTCTTAAGATTCATATTCACAAATGCAGTGTAAATGATATCCAGTACTTCTTCATATTGATGAGTATTGATTAGTTATTGATCTCTGTGACTTTCACAGGCATTTAACAGCAGTCAACAGTCTTCAGAGAGACAGGAGTCATCCAGCAGCTGTCTTCCCCACAGGAGGAAGCCCTTTAGCCAGCCCTGGACTCCAGGCAGACGAGTACGGGTCTTCTTTTAAATCTATACCACTATAGCTCCATTTTTTTTCTTAATTTCATTGTGAATTGCTTTGTATCCAGACTTAGACGCCTGCGCGGAGGCACTTTTTTTTAACATTCCCTCTCTTGCTCTCTTCCTCCCATATTTTCTTGTTCTTCCCTTCAAAGAGAGATGTTGTGAGTCAGCATAGCTAAGTCTTTGAACTCCTCTCACTTTTTAATCATTTAAGATTAAACACGCCTTAATACAGAATCCTAACTACCCACACTCACTCATCACTGGAGCCCAACAAAGATGTGTTAAGCAGCCTCTGGTAGCTCAGATTTATCGGCACCTTCATACATTTATTGTTGAAAGAACTACAGCCACCTGACTGTGAGGCCCTTTTCAGTTTTAATTAGTTGACCCTCAGTGAGCCAGTTGTCTGTCGGAGTCCTTAATTAACAATATTCTAAAGTTTCTTTGTCTACATTCAGCAGTCTGACATCTTCTCCTACAAGCACAGCGGTTTAAATCCAGTCTTCATTTTGCATTTTTCAGGTCTAAGGAGCTAGTGGTCACCTACTTCTTCTGTGGTGAGGAGATTCCTTATCGCAGCATGATGAAGACCCATTGCCTCACCCTGGGACACTTCAAGGAGCAGCTTAGCAAGAAAGGCAACTACCGGTAAATATTTCACTGACACTGACAACAGCACACAAATACAGAATACAGTAACACTACAGATAGGAGTATTGACACCTGTTTAGGTGATGTAGGTGCTGTAACAGGGTTAGCTGTCTGTCTGTCTATATGTCTGTCTGTGTGCGCACGTACCTATATATACAGGTTTTCTGAGTAGGAGTGTAAAATGCTGGAGCCTAAAAGAACCTGGGCTGATCGACTGTATTCAAAGCTGACAGAGAAAGGGGAGAGGAGGAGGGGGTGTTGGGGGGGGTTCTGGAGCAAAATTTTTTCTCACATCTGGTACTCATTTCCATGGTAAGGCAGCCTTAATAAATATGGCTTTGAAGCCCGGGCCATTTTATTTTGTGCACAAAGACCATTGCAAGGCCTTCAAATTCCTCCTCCACACTATTGCATCAGGCATTAAAATCAAATGCCGCAAGCACCCTCTTCTGTTAATGACTGATACCAGTTAACACAGCAAAAAATACCTCCTGTCAATGTTAGACGATGAGGAGAAATTTGTAAACAATGTTAATTCAAGTGTGAACACCAGTCATTTTAAAGACATTTTAAATCCCACCGTCCAGGAAGTTCAGGTTTGCCTTGTCAAGTAACAATTCCAGCTCTGCGTAGGTTGTATGCTACTGGAAAGACATAAAGCCTGCATGCCCATGACACGGTTACAGCCATATCTGCTTGTTAAGCGAGAGAAAGAAGGTCTGCAAACAAGTCATTGTACCCCTGCTATCCTATAACTCTTCAGCGAGCAGGGTGTGGGAGGTGGGGATGAACTGTTTGGCTTCAATGGCTGCAGAATGTGTGGAGTTGGTTAATTTGGACATGGCAGCAGTACAGCGGAGAACAGTATGCTGCAGTTCTGCCAGATGATATTGGTGCCAGATGTTGTGAAGAGAGAAAAATCCTGCCACATAAAACATGCACCAATGGAAAGACCCCTTCTGTCTCTCCCCACCTCAGTCTCTGAAACAAAGTGATGACTTTGAACTATTTGTGAGTGAAAATGTAGCAGTTTGAAAAAAGAAAAATCCAGCCAATTAAATTGAGAAGAGTAATGCGTTTATTTGGTTCCTACCAATGAAAGTGAAAAGGCTCAATCCTGTCCAGTAAAGCTCGGGCACCAGAGGAAAATGTGAGAGCTAAAAATGCTGTGTCGTTAAACAAAGCCATCGCTCTGTAACACAACGCTGTGCGCTCGAGTAGAAAGTCCTGCAGTTGTGGCAACGCAGCTTCCTCCTTCATTTTGTGCGTAATTACAATCAACATGGAAAAATAAAACTGTATGTGTAAATTTCTGTACGCCCCTCCTCACATGTGTTGTTTGAATGAGTCAAAGCTGAGTGATTGCTCATAAAACAGAACAGCCCCCCCTTTTTTTCTTCTTCTTCTTCTTCTTTTTTTTTTTTGCATTCTGAACACAGGCACACATGGGCAAAATGAGGCATTTTTCCATTACAAAGCTTATCATTAAATCCCCTCCCGCTGATCTTTTGCTGGGTTTAAAGTAGAGAGGAGAAATCATTAGGAGCTCCAGGAGACTTCACAGTCACTGGGACCAAGCTAACCCTGGGAGTTATCTCTGCTTGAGAGAAGAAGAGTGGGCTAGCTAGGTGACCCGTGACCTCCAGTAGACTGTCTAGGGTAAAGCCCCTCAGGCTCAGCCTGCGTCCAACCTATCACACCCACTCACTGAGGCAGGGAAGGCCTCCACTTCTCCCTTGCTTTCTTTCCTTCCTGCTCCCTCTTTTTTCCCCCTCTGTTCTCCGCTGGTGATTGAAAAGCTGTCCAAAGTGTGTGCCTGTGTTAGTAAAACACATTAGGCACGTGTGTGTTTATGTGCGAGCATCGGAGTGTGTCACCTGTGTGACAGAAAGGCCCTTCATTTGACAGACAGCCCAATGAGAAGCCATAAAGATGTGGAGTAGGACAGGTGCATCATTGAAGAGAGAGAGAGACCAACAGGAGGGGGGGGCTTAAGACAGCCTCTAATTAACCCTTCAGCTTTAATAAGAACATGCAGGATGGATGGGCATCTGTAAAATGGCCAGCAGTTAAGATGAACAAGTAGATGAGAAAACGGGCACACATGGTTGAGCGCGCACACACAAACAGGCTGTTTCTAGCACCTTGAATTATCACAGGGAGTGTTTAAACGGAGAGTTCAGCTCTGTTTGTGCAGCGGTATGATGTGGAGTCAGGCTCTGCCTTTGAAGTATGCAGGGATGGCATTGAAGGCTATGACTAAGTTGTTTTGAGCAGGATCCATTTCTGGCGCTGTGTGTGTGTGTTTGTGTTTGATGTGGACTAAAGAGAGTTGTGTGCAAGCATGTATATGGAAGTAGTCGTGTAGGTGCCTCAAAGCAGTTTAAAACACGATGAAATGTATCAGATGTACACCTGCTGCCACTCTGTCAGGTTTCGTTTGAGTTCAAATTTTGCGTTTTTTTTTTTTTTTCACAGACTCCTACGCCCACCGTTTCTAATCCTATATCTCTCTTTGTTTTTTTCTTCTCAGGTACTACTTCAAGAAGGCCAGTGATGAATTTGAGTGTGGTGCCGTGTTTGAGGAGGTGTGGGAGGACGCCACCGTGTTGCCCATGTATGAGGGCAAGGTCCTAGGCAAGGTGGAGAGGATGGACTAAAAGCCACTTTGTTGCCAACCAACGCCCTTTCCCCGCCCAACCAAAAGCTAACTTGTCCCTAAAAGACTTGAGAAAAAGACTCTGTAAAAACACTCTGGACTCCTTTTGTTTTTGTTTTTTTCTATTTCTTATAATTAAGCTAAACAGAGTTAATATATCCAGCACAAGAGGAGTGATTGAAGGAAGACGAGCCAATGAAGTATGCCGAATCCAGAGGAGGCGCCGCCCCTCCCTGACTTTTTCAACCAATCAGCCTTAGAAAAAAAACAAGGGAATGACACGAGAGACGACCAATATAAGGATGATGATGATGGAGGCCAGTGGGGGAGGTGGAGTTGAGACCCCCTCCCGCTTCGTCTTGAATATAACCACTGAAGATGTAGATGAGTGTTTTGTTGTGATGTGATGAGAGACTGATGGTGCAGTTCCACCAACCTGCTCTTAACGTTATGTTGGAGCATTGTCACAAAAACGCCTGTACGTGTGCATATACATACATGCATATATGTATATATACATGTATTATATATATAGATGCTTTTTGTCATAAGGTGAAAGTTTTTATTAAGTATTTATTGAAACAAACAACCCACTCCTTTCCCTGTTCTCCCTCACTAAGTCTTCTTAAACCTGTGTGTCCCCACCCCCGTCCCTGTTTCCAGCCAATGGGCAAGCTGCTTTGAATGTTGGGAGAATACTGTGGTGATATTATATATATTTTTTTGTGTTAGTTTTTGTTTGTTTTTACTTTACACTAAGGACGTGACACTAGCCTCGCATCTCCCGTAGCCTTGTTGTCCCAACGACCCAAATTAACAACCTTAGCAGTGGCTTAACAGTGTGGTCTTGTCCGAGGCGCGCTCCCTCCCCCGTTCAAACAGTCAGTCCCAGTCTTATATGCTGCTGATAGTTAAGTTTGTCACACTAGCGTTTCTTGTCTCTCTGTCTCCTGCTACCCTCCCTCCGTCTCTGTTTTTTTTTTTTTTCTTTCAGTCCGGCGACAGAGCTCAATCTTTTTTGTTGTGCCTTTGTTTGTAAAACCAGGCATTGCACAAGGGGGGTGAATACAGTTGCAGACACACACACACACACACACGCAGGGGAGACCTGGAGCATGAGTTGTACCATCTCTAATAATGGTGTTTACAGCCCACACACCAAAATAACTTGTGCTAACAAGAATCGGTTTGGATAATTGAGAATGACTCCTCAAGGAAGTCAGCTAGTGTGTCAAAAAATAAAAAAAAGAAAGAATAGAAAGGGAGGGGAAAGTGAACATTGAAGAATCATGGCTCTGATATCATTGTAATGTTGCTACAGTAACATTGTGTATAGCAGAGCTCCTGTATACATTGTAATTATGTATTCTGAAGTATGGATACTGACACATTAGATGCGCACACACACACACACACACACACTATCGCTGGTGTTTTATGAGTACAGCACCTGTGCCTACATGGATGCCATACCATGTGCTACCCTGTTTCAGGGTTTTAATATATATCCCTTGGTTTTCAGAAGGGTTTTATGTTGAAAAGATATTTTTATGCTTTTAATAATATCCTGTAATCATTTTGTTTGTTTTGTTTTTATGCCACAGCCTTTTTTGTTTTGTTTCATTCTATCTAAACTGTAAATTATACATTATATAAAGAGTTTCATTTAAAGATTTACATGGACCTATAATTATTGTAATTATTGAGAGATGTAGCCTTTATTAAAGTTTTATATTTTTCAAATGAAAGCTGTGCCTGGATTTGCTTCTTTCGTGTTAAAATTACTTCCTTTTCTTCTACCTGAGTCAATATCACATCTTGTCATGTTATGGCCAGTTCATTCTGCGCAGCAAACCAACACTGTCCTTCTACAAATCTAGAGAAGCAAAAATCATGGATAGAGCACACAGAATATTATTTAGCCAGTCAAGCCCTGTGGTGTCCTGGTGGCCTACTAGTTAAAGACGTGTACCGTATAATAATGTCCCTCGCTATGATTCTGGCCAGAGGCATTTGTTGCATGTCATCCAGAAAAAGCAGTGATAATAATCTTAACAATATTATACTTGGATCCTAGTGATATTGCTTTTTATGGATTACTATGATAGCCTGTAATGCTAGTTCAAGTGCAGCAAAACAGTAATTTCAGCTGTTCAATAAGAACAGCATCTACGCAATGCTAAGTGTAACAATATAAAGTGAAAATAACTTTGAATAGGTAGCATAGTTATTATTCTCGACGGTTCCCTGCCTTCTCTATATCCTGCATGTCTTTCTCAGTAATGAAGAACATAAAATGTTAGAGGTGTCACTGCTAAATGCCAAATAATTGTTGTAGTAATTTCCTGCTGTTGGTATTTTCTGGACTTTGGAGCTGATTGCTAAAAACAGAAAATAATTTAATTAATAAATGGCAGGTGTGGATCTACAAAGGAGCAAGGAAGACAGCTGTCCCCCCCCAATACCCATTTACTGTAGGTTTTCCCTCAGCTCTGCCCTCACTCCCAACCAGTCCCACCCCAATTGATCAGTTCCTAAAGCTGCAGCTGGACAATAACAGTCCATCAGCTGTTCAAACCACTGAAACAAACGAGACAGAGAAGGGCAGTAATTGCAAATAACTTATATTTATTTGTATTAGTATTGTTTTAGGCAAACATGTGACATATTCACTAAATCTAACCCTTAACCCTGTTTATTTCTTGCCTAAACCCAGCCAAATTGCTTTGTTTGCTCACCTGTTGTGCAGCATTTTTTGACAGTTTTGACAGTGAAAAAGAGGTTGCTAACCTCAAATGAATCTTCATGGTTAAACAATCACTATAAATGTTTAAAATATATAAAAAATCTAAAGAAAATAACTGCTGTGATACTGCAAGAAACACGTGCAGCAGCATTTACCCCCCCGCCCCTGACCACCCTGCCTAAAACCTCTTTGCCACACCATCTAAATATTTCTAGATCTGTCACCGCTTCACAGCATAAACAGAAATCACTAAATGCTTGTAACCTTTTGATGCTTTACAGCTCCTCAGTGGTTAAATGTGTGGGTTCTTTATTCAACTCCTAAATGGGAGACATTAAGCATGGAAACGGGGGCATGGGCTAATTGGTCCTATTAATGAGCGGCGAGGACCGGTGCTACTCTCTGACAGTTGACACGAACATTAATGAAGCACCCTGCATCCCTTATCACAGGGTCTTCCCATGTTTGCCTCAATCATCTGGCTTTATTTCAGAAAAAAAAACTAAATCTCTGCTGAGTGCAGACTCACTCACTTGTACAGCTCAATTCAAATTGTTGACATAAAAGGGGACTTGCAACTGGCAAAAAGCAGAGGTAGCCATGTAGCAAAGATAACAACAGTCATTACTGACAGGCTTTCACTTCCCACAATATGATTTTTCTCATTTCTTTCTCCCCTGGTAGCTGTTCTTGGCAAAAAAAAGAGAAATTGAGACAAGTCGCTAGTGCTTCTCACATCTATGAAATCCTGTAGGTTTTTCCACGTTCTTAAAGCCCATATGTATCCCTTTCTTTCGACTTAAAATCATTTCTGCAGCTCGACAGTTTGTATTTTGAGCACAACCACAAATAGCAGATTAATTTCCCAGACTGCTTTTCATCAAAAACCTCTGAGTGTGTGAAACTTCAACACACAGTCAATGCATTACATACTCCCCCGAACCTTAAAATCAATTCCTCCGTGGTTTTAGCTTTGCATTGAAGAAGCTTTAATCAGACTCGACCGGATAGTTTCTGCTGAACTGTCTGGAATGGGGCAGGTGTAACCCTCCACCCTTTCCACCCCCATCGTCGCCTGCTTCTCCCCAACTCTATTTTTACAGCCTCTTGGGGCTCCCGCTTTGAAGGGAAACCTATCCAGGAAAATTACTTGAATTTTTCCCCACCAAAGTGCTGATGGATGGACATTGACTGTCGCATTCCCTCTCTCGCACATCAGGAGCTCAGGCCGCCCCCACCCTCCGCCCCCTGCCTGCCCTATCTTCCCTTAGCCTTTCGATGGCATTCCAGTCCTAATAGGTGCATTGTCGAAGTGAAATACGGGTTTTATGCAGGTCCTGAAGTTCCTGCCTTCACAGAAACTTCCATTTGATGCTTTTCACTCCCTTAAAACTTGCATGTGAAGCACACAATTCTTTCACAGTGTCTTTTCATCAATGGAGAACATTTCTGTGGTCTAACTTTAATTTCATTGGCAGCGCACGCTCTTCTTACCCACCACCTCCTCTGCCGCATATGTCCCTTACACCACTACTTTCATCTCCAAACGGTGGCATTCATTTCTCCTTGCATTGTGGTAATTGGCATAGCACGGTTGGGGCTATTGTAAACATGGCTGTGTGACACTGGTGTAAAGAGGCACCAGTCACTCCCAAGGCTAAGCTAGTGTGCGAGGCAGGCAGGGGCTGCTGCCTATTGTGCTGGTGAAGCCTTTGTAGATTTACAGTGGGCCCCTTTTAATCGCCTTCTCATACGCCGCCTGCCGACTCGCTTTGCATATTTAATTGCCAGGTAAAATCATTTTACCGACAATCCGTTCAATTATTTGACTGTACAGTAACCATAAAGAGTGAGCGAAGGGAAGAGGAAGGGATAAAGGGGTATAGAGAGAAGGAGAGAGAGAGACAGAGTGAGCAGCAGGCAGCGGAGAAAGAAAGAGGTCTGTTGCCAGAATAGACATCAAAGCAGTGCCTTGATGTTGATGTTGAATGGGCATTAATGGTTTCTGAAGGCAAGAGATTGCACATGAAAAAAAAAAAGAAAGAGAGCGAAGAAAAAAAAATAAACCCTCATTTTTCTATGACAATCCTGCCAGCAATCTCAGTAAATGCATAAACATTGGAACCCGGTGCCAGATATAGGGGTTGCACAGAGAGAAGGAAAGTGAAAGCGAGCAAAGCTAGTTGGACTGTTCACTTTCATTTCCTGTAATGACCGAAGGGGTGAGTAATGGAGATGGTCAAATGGACTGACTTTGGGCTGGCGCTGATTAGGAGGTGAATGCCGCATTAAACCTCGAGGATGAAAGATCAGATGATTCAAATCAGTCTCTGTTAACATCATCAGATGTCACAGGCACCTCTAAAGAGAAACACGTCAGCTTGTGCCTCATCCTCAGCTACAGCTGTTGGCCTTAACTGATTTTGTAACACTGTACGTGTGGGGAATCTTCTGAGGAACAAGTAGAACTGTGCAAGATTTCACCTTATTTGCACTGAAATAACAGATGGATGCTAATTGAGGTTACACTGCATTCTAAATTCAATCACAAATTCAGTGCATATATTTTTTTGCTGAGGCAGCACTGCAGTAAAATGATTCAGGCATTAATTGAGTTTTGGTCACTTCGGGACACTTCAAGACAAGCTACCAAGCTGCAAACTCAACACTTGACATATGACCTTGTGAAGTTGATATGCAGCACGTTTGCTTGCAAGTTGCTTATTTTCTACCTACTGCAACATCGCTATTTCAGGGGCGAATCTACAGGGTGCCAAGAGGGGGTTTAACCCCCATCCAATAATAAGGGGTTTACCCCCCAGCTGTTCGTGGAAATTCTGGCTGGCAACAGTACTCTACTTAAGCGAGTAGAGGAAATTAATAGATACTTTAGATACTTGCTACTTAACCAATAACTTTTTTCTTTTATAGATTGCTGCCTCTGCTTGACAATTTGACTCTGCTTTGACAGTTTAATTTCATCCTCAACCATCTTTCTTCCTTCTGCTACTTGAGCATATCAGGCAGCCCACACTGGATACTGGCAGAAGAAAGTGTCAGGCTACGGTGGCCGTTACATAGAGAACAATAGGCGTGGGTGTTTTGACATGCATCATACGCCGTTTGCTACATTGCCTTAAGATGCAATCTGCTCATGTCTCATAGGAAATGATTTAAAACTTTCTCTTTGCCATGCACTGCTTATGAGTGTTTGCTACTGTCACATGAGCAAAACATGTAGTTAGCCCTTTTGGACAAGCTAACGCTCTGTAGTCACATAAATGGCAGCATTTCAAGCAACAACAGTGTCATGAGTGACTCAATTTTTTTTAAAGGTTAAATCTGTTTAACTAAAATTTTATTTGGATTATGTTAGTCCATGAGTCTAAAAGTGATGTTACTTGCTGCAAGATACTTTTCATTGCAGCTCTCAGTAAACAAGAATTTCTTGCAATGTTTACAAGTTGTTGTGAGTAGTTCAAGTGTTTGTGATGGTATAAAATGTAATACTCAAACAGTACAACAACTATATTTTTGTTATCCATTTTTATGCTCCAACCTATACAGACGTAGAATTTGTCAAAGACACATTTTAGAAGTTGAAATTATCTCTTAACATGCAGCAGATAAAAATCTACAATATGAAAATATTTCCTCCACTTGATGGAAGGATACTGCGCTTAATAGTGCATTTGCATTCTTGAAGCGAACCCCAAATACCCGATGCTGTCCTCTCTCCTGTCACCAAACACCTCAGCGCTGTCTTGTGTTTCATGATGTGCACGGTGGGGCTTGGCATTTGCGTGTGAACGGTCCAAGCTGCGGGCTTTAACTGAAGCTTACCTCTGAAACTCATCCAAAACCACCTTGATCCTCTTTCGGCTGGCACTGCTTGAGATCTCTCTCTCTCTCTCTCTCTTCCAGTCTGGCTGTCTGTATCTCTCACTCGCTCTTCCCTGCTCTTGTGTTGTCAAGTTTACTTATCTTTCCAGCTTCCCTGAACTATCCTGTTTTTCTGTCATTCTGTTGTGAGGGTGACGTGTATGTGGGTGTTGAGGGGGTATCTGCTATCTGGAGGGAATATCTGGATTCAACATAACCTTGAACGCTTGTTGAGCAAGTACATAACTCGGCTTCTTTTACTCACTTTACTGGAAAACTAATCTGGCAGTCTAACATGGTGTGCACCAAATAGGAGGTTAAAAAAGGATAGAAATCCACTTTCTCATGAAATTGTTATGGGAAACTGCCTATATTTAATTTTTTATGCATGATGAATGGATAGTCAAGTGACACCTGTGCACCTTATGCAACTTTTCAAGGAAAATTACCTAAAGTGATCTGTTAGATAGAAAGATTACGACACCAAATTCCAGTTTCATTGGGTTGATGCACTTTACATCTGTACAACCTGTTCCAATTCTAACTTGTTGGTGTTCAGAAAATAAATAACTTTTCTGGAGCAGTGCTTCAGTTTTTAGTAAAATGCCTTAATTATGGAATTTCATCACCATACCCTCTGCTTTGTTTAGATTTTTTACTTCAAAAGAGCTGGAAGGTCGACCTTGATTTAAATTTTTGTTTAGGTCAAAAAAATCCAAATTCAAATGGTGAGATAATTTTCGGATAAACTGTGGATAACACTGTTTATCTCAGGAATAGCGCTCTGTGTCTGCAATAATCACAATCTACAAATGAAAAATCAAAGAGAAAAACACACAGTAGCGCTATGGCTCTCTCTGCTCCCATTTAAATGACCTTTTTTTGGACAACTTTTGTTCAATTATTTTGGGAGCATCCATCCATCTCTTTTCCCTTTCTCTCTCCCTCTGCCAACTGTGTGTCAGCGGTGGATAGGCATTGTCTATTTTGTCTAACTGCCCCCTGTTGGCTCTCAAACCACCCCCAAGGGAAGCCTGTGTTCTTTTGGTAAGACAGAGCTTTGGGCCCAAACCACTGTCAACAAGAGGAACAGTTTGGCTGGCAAGGGCCATATTTACAGATTGGTGAGCCACAGCTCCATTTAGCAGTGTTCTTTCGTCAGTAAACACCGCATGACGGTATCTGTCTCAGATCTCAAAAGGAGAAACAGAGATAGAACTATGCCATGCGGTCCAAAGTTGGTCTATGCCGACCACCGCTTGGACTGCCATTGTTTAGAACTTCAGTATGGCCAAATGATCTGATAACACCAGTTTGTCATGGCACGCAGCTTTGTCCACATTCCTCAGTGACCCATCGGAATGCAATCCCTCGAAAGGCTTCGCCTGTGGCCTGAGTTTGCAGGGTGCGTGGAGTATTTTGAATCCATCAGATCCTTGTTATTTCTTGTACAATCCTGAATATTGGGAGCGGCATTTCTAAAAATACAGTGATTAAGGCATTGTGGTTATTCACTTGAATGCCTGAACCAAACTCCCTTTGGGCCGTTGTACACGCACAAACTATGCTAATGTGTCAAGATATGGCAACCTTGAGTCTTGTTAACACGTTGGCCCACATTACATTGTGGGCTGCTTGGTATGCAAACAGAGAACTGGTTTGGAGTTTGGGGTCAGAAAAGCCTTTGAAGCTAAACATACTCTTGTCATAAAGTTATATCTGGGGCAGATGAGACCAATAAACCAGCAGCACAGTGAAACCCTGAATGTCCGGTTATGAGTGGCATGGAACTGAAATCTAGAGAAAACTAAAACCCAGTACGGATTCCCAGCTTTGGTAATTCTGATTGCTTTTGAATACAGGTGTTACAATGTTAGAATATTTAAATATTATTATTGTGCTGCCATTCAGGTGTCAAGAAGAAAACATCATAATAAGATTATTTAGATTAGTTCCATTTTCGCTGCTGTTCCTTTAATTAATGTGGAGATGGCTAGACAGAAATATTGCATGCTCTGGTGGTCTTTCCGAAACGATATAACAAATTAATCTTGTGTTACACGGCTGGTCTCTCATCAAAGATGTACAGCACAAAACTTTACATTTAACAGTGAAAGAAAAACAAACCCATACCCGTGACAAATAAATATTTTCTAGATTCAGATAAAATTTTGCACTGTCCTGATGTTGGTTGAGCAACAGTGTGCACTGCTGTACATAACTGTTCTTTAGCCTGTCGTAAATTTAAGGATTTTAGAAAACGCCTCTAGTGGCCAAGACATGGTATTTGCCATTTAGGACATGCACAGAGTCAGAACTGATACTGTTTGCAAGCCACGGCATGTTTTTGTTGTGAACTGCTTGAAATGGGGATTCTAATAGCTGAATAGTAATTGTTACAAATACACATACAAATACATTCATTAACTCACAATTTTATGAACAGAACATTTACCAAATTACAGCTCAAGGTGATTTAAAAAGTAATTTATGTTTCAAGCCCCCGACATGAACTTCAAAGAACCTGCAGCAGTGACTAGACTTTGTCAGCCGCACATGTTGTCTTGCTTGGGTGTGGCCACCATAGACAATATTGAACTGAGCTCTTTTTTAGAAACTGGGGAATTTCTCTGTGCTTTTATCCTAAGACAGCCATAGTGCTTCAGTGTTGTGCCTCACACATACCTTCAGGTCCACAGTCCATTCCCCAGATGGTTGTGGGAAATGTGGTGAAGCCACTCTGGGTTTGGAGGCCTCCCAGCCACCACAGGCATAAAAACTAGCCTACGTCATGTGACACAGTCATGTGACTCTGGCGGTACTAGAGTCCTGTGAGGAGAGGCAACAAGGGGGGCAGAGGATTTTAATGAAATTGGTCATTATAATAATATAGGAGAAATACCACTATGCACATTTATACTGGTTGTCTTTTGCTTGCAGCTAAGATTGAATCCAGATCATCATTTAGTGGCTAAACCTTTCTTTTATTTTTTTTCAAAGATTTCAACCATCCAAAACAAGTGAAACCACACCAAGCGTTTACACATGCCGAAACTCTGAAAACCACCTTGGCTGTGGGTGTGTGAGCCCCGGATCCTGACTGTTTCCCATTGTAGATGCCCTGCCTGGCAAAGCTCGGGGCTTAGCCACCATTGTTTACTCTGTATCCACAGAGCCCAGCACCTGTTAGAGATTGAGCTGTACACAACCCAGCTGCAAGCCATTTTCATCTAACACCCAAGAAGATAACTAGCCTGTAGCTCAAACGATTAGCGTAATCGGCCATGATGATGGGAAGGGTCTAAGTTAGATGAGAGAGTAGAAATTTGTGGGGGCAAAACGGCACCCACAAAGGTAATCTCCATCTTCGAATAAGCTAATAAACATCAACACAATTCAATTGTCTCTTAACGAGGACTATAGTGGCACTATCGTCTCTTGTTTGTTTTCTTCATCTCACACACCACTTACCGACGGCCAACATAGCCACCCCCAACACCCCCGGCACAACAAGAGGCCACCATTGTGAGGAAATAGCTTTGCAGACTGCAAGAGCCCACAGCAGCTCTATGTGTTTTTCTGCACTGCCTCCCTGTCGCCAGCTTGTCCTTCTTCTCCTTTGCTATTCACACACATGCAATTAAGTCAGTTTCCCAATGCTATGACCCCCTCCAACATTCTTTGTTCTTGATTTTTTGTTGTTGTTGTTGTTTTCCTGTCCTTTTGGGTTTTTTTCCCTCTCTCCCGCTTTCTCGGGATCTTGTTTTTTGGGTGAAGAGGTCGAGGCTGGGGGCGGAAGAGAGAGAAGAAAAAAAAATTTTGGAGGGGGAGGGGGGTTACATTTGCAGCTTTATGACTAACCACATGTGTTTCTGGGTCTTTGTACTTACATGTTTCTCATGGAAAGGAAGGTGGTGGAAGAAGATGACGGGAGAAGAAAGACAGACATATGGTTCTTGTTTGTTGAGTTAAATTCAGAGCTGGACTGTTTGTTTCCTGCAATGATAAGAGGGAAATACATTCTCGTAATCTTCTTCAAATTTGACTTTTCTTGGGGCACTGGTGATACTTTTGCTCTATTTATTTATAAAAATATATACTGTATATAATACATTGTTTTCATGTACATAAATATACTGTACATCCATGGGCTATTTTCTTGTTTAAAGCAGAAAGGTTCTAGATCTGATCAAATATAATTTAACTTAATTTGATTATATTTGACTGTGCAGTGAATATCTTTGCTTATTAAAAATTATACAAACTCTCCCTTTCACACACTCTGTTTCTCTATTTGGCTGAGGTTCAAAAGTGCACACTCTCTTGCTGTTTTCTCATACTCTTTCACTCTTTACTGATGTACATGCCTTGGGCACCTCAATTGCTGGCACCAGTCTCACCATTATAAAGTCTTCATGAAAACCAGGTACTTTGTGCTCCCCCTTCTTCCTTTTCTGTCTCTGAGGTGTGCCAGCCACTACCCACATGAGTCAGTGGTTGTCCAATTGCCTTGCAGGGGTGGCAGTGGGAGTAGGGGGGCATTCCATTCTGCTTTCCACAGCCTTGTCTTGTAATCTGCTCAAGAACAGATTTTACATACACTGTGAGTGTTATCAGTGTTATCATCAGAAATCCTTGTAATTTCCACAGATTGTGAGAGGTAAAGGCCTGCTGGTCAGCAATTCCAGGTATTTTGTGGTGTATAACACTAGTTATTAGTAATAGTGATTTACTATTTTTGTACCCATTTCCTTTCACCTACTGTACTTCATCTGCAGCAGATTGGTTAATGATTTAAATTTAAAGAACCTTAAACCAAACTAGACCTCATAGTTAAAATGTAACCTCTCTTGTGACTAGTTTGTGCACCGTTGTTTATTTAACTCCAAATCATTGTCTCCTTTAATTGGATTAAGTGTCAAAGCATAAATCAGCAAGGTCACCGAAAGCACTTGCTCATTCTAAGTGCCGTACTGTCTGTTGGTTGTTCTATAAAGAATTATCGATTGTTTTAGCCTGTCACACTGCAGTAAACAGCTGAAAATAATACAGCTAACAATAATGTATTACATTATGCAAAATTACATTGGGTAGTTGTGGAGTTTTTGATGGCACTGAAATCCATGGCAGTCTTCTACAAAATGGCAGTGTTTCTTGTAAAGAGAATAACTTCTTCTTATTGACTTATTTCATATAACCATGCCTGAGCAAAGAGCCTAGAGGCTGTGCAATGTCTAGGCAGAATAACCACATCTTACTGAATGCTGCCATCATGTAATCAAAATTCGTAATGACATGAAAACGTCCGCCAGCACACCTCTAAACTTTTTACATAATATACAAATACCAAAAATTATGCATTCACCAACTGATAGGACTTTGAGAGATATTGTATTGGATTTACCACAGGCTACACTTACATTACTGCTTTTAAACACAACTTTGTATCTCATCATTTAGCAAGTGATTGAAATTACTTGGAAATATGTAATATGAACATTTCATAGTTTGGTACGTAGCAGGAGCATGGCCAGTGTTTTCGTTAAGTTAGTTTTTCGTCCTAGCTAGCAGAATTTGTAAACCCCAGCTCCAGCTGGAAAAAATGGCACCAACTGTGACCAACAAGTCTGGGCTTGAGACTAGCTGGCAATCTATTGTGTAATATGCTGCTACTGTTTTTTCTGTTTGTATGATTGGGGTGTTAGAATCTCAGTTGGTAGAGCAACCCCAATGTCAGTGGTACAATTCCCTCTTCCTCCTAGCTACATGTCTAGGTGTCCTTGAACAAGACACAGAAACCCCGTAGATGTGCCAACATGTACTGTCTGGCAGCTGTGCAACAACAATTTGCCCAAGGGGAACAATAAAGTCATTATTTTTTAATGTGTTCATATTCATGTCAAAGATTCATTTTGAAGTAAGCATTCTGTGGCATTTAACACAACATAATTTGATGCTAGGTTATTTTACATGTAATAACAAGATTTAAAAAAAACATTTCCAAGGAAGCCAAGGGAGGCCAGTGCAAACGGGAATAAGAGAGCAGTTACAACGCAGTAAGATTTTGAGAATTTTCTTGAGTCACACCTGGTATTTTGGGTAATTTCCCAGCAGCTGGTACTGGAAAGTAGCAGTCCTCTGCTCCACACATGAATTTGTAGTGAGGTTGAGGTTTAAGTACGAAGATTAGGGGTGATGGGGAAAGAGTTTTTCAGATTGTGTTCAGTATTGTAGTCTGGGTTATTACTCTTTGAGAGTGTTTGTTTGGCGTCCCTGAAAAAGTTAAATTTCATTTTGGCATCTGTAGTGCCCTCACAGATTTTGTGTAACTTTTTAACTTTAAGTTGTGACTGCATTAAAAAAACACCAATTTGCACAACCATCCACAACAACTCAGCCAACTTTTCTGCCAGTGCAGAGGACGATAATGAGAAAAAGTTACACATTTAAGCTTTAACACACAAACTAATTACTGCAATATGTAATATTAAGTAACTTTGGCCAAGATGTCTGTTCACATGATATTTGACTTTTATTGTTTAAGGAACTTCAATCAGTGGAAAATGATAGAACAATAGAACTATAAAGACATGTCAAAACTCTGCCAAACATCAAAGAGACATGTTCATTGAAAACAGTTCAACACTAAATGAGTCACAGACATCTTTCAGGAAGGATGGTGTGCGGTTTGTCGAAATGGGACACTGAAAAGCCAAACAGATTATTTATTCATGTGTTGATCTGGTGGTTGTTTTTGTCCCTCTTGTCACACTTCCATTTCAAATGTCAAAGGACCTCATTTGGGCTGTGTCAAAACGCACCACATGGAGACAGAAAAGAAGTTGTCACCGCTCTCATGGATAAGAGACGGCACTTTCAGAGAATTCAAGTTTAGCGTTAGCTGTAAACTCTCCAGAATCATTTCATGAATATGGACCAAGATGAGAAAAAGGAAGGGATTCAGCTTCCTTTTCCTGTCCTACACCTGGGCGTGCTGGAAAGAGAAGAAGAAAAATGGAATCAGAGCATGTGCGGTGAGCGGAGCTGGGAGGTCGTGAGTGATGGCGGACGATTGCAAGCCAGGAAAGAGAAAGATAGTCAACATTGCTTTATTTGCCTGGGTGTAGGCTGATGTAAACAAACGCAGAGCTTATGCAAGCTTTTGATCTTGTGAACCGTGAAATCTTCTCTGCGAAAACAGGAAAATTAGGCCTCACTGCAGGGAGGGGGGGGGGGGAGGGTGCAGGCAGAGCAGGCAAAGGCTCATGGGAAAAGATATTTAGTCTGAGGTCAGGAATTCCAAGCTATTAAATGAACTTCCCCCTTCTGACTTAATTTGATACAGCTTAACACTGTTTCCCCAAAATGTTGAACCCTGAGGAACTCGTAAGGATTGGTATTGGTGGAAATATTGTTCTCTCATCAAAGTGGCACAGTTATAATCAACCCCTTTGTAGTTTAATTGTCTTTATTCAATGGCAGGTCCTTGTGGCAAAAGACCATTCAGCTGGGGCATACTGCGGATAACAAGGCACCAATAAGTAGACGATTAGTTCATTTTCACTGTGGATGGGACTCATAATGGTAGATATGGAAATCTGTGCTGAGGCACTGTTCTTTTCATGTGAGGATCCCATTGAGCAAGCTGATTTTCATCAGACGGCCACATTCCCAGCCCCAATTTTGTTGACACTGCAATAGCAGCTCGAGGGGATGGGGGCAGCATGGGGCGGTTGGGTGATAAAAGGGGAAGGTGGTGGTGTGTGTGTGTGTGTGTGTGTGTGGGGGGGGTCTACTAGAAAGACAGAAAGAAGGAATCCGTTGCTTTGCCCATAAGCTGCACTTTTAATTTCTCCCCCTCTTAACGTAGTTCCCTGGTAGGATGTGTGAGTTTGGTACAGAGGTGAGCAAGCCTCCCTCCTTTCCCCCCCTGGAAAGCTGGTGCCCAAGAGCTATCCATTTGAACTACAATGAGAGTGAGCCTTCTTGTGAGGACTTGAAACAAGCATCTTTGGGAGGCTGTTAGAAGTGCCCGGGCATGCCTTCCCTTACCTGATGTGATGTGAAGCTCACATTTGTTTGATGATTCCATACATAGCTACAAACTGGTATCCTTGGCTGGAAACAGGGAGAAAAGGAAGGGAAGATGGGATGGGAAGAGAGTGAATTTGTGTGTCTTGGCATCTGCCCATTTACTTTTACCAGGTCTAAAATTAGTTCACATTCGGTCTGAAGTTGTTCTTACACTGTAAAGGTTTTAGGAAGGATCACTCCACAGCCTAACTGGACAGAAAAATTATTGCACTTCAATTAAACTTTCAGTATACATATGGTTTGTGTCTGTTATAAAAAGGCAAACCTGAACAAATCTGAACCTATCATTTAGGGATCCTGTTTTGACATTGTGACTGGATAAGGTGATGGAAAGTTTGATGTGCTTTTACCTATTTCAACATCCTCTAGCCTTCTCCCTCCTCAATAACTATTTGCAAATCCATATGTCTTTAGTTTACCCAGACGATTTCTATACCAGATGTGCCTCAAAACTCAAAACTCAAAAAATTTCCCAACCCATTTTTTTGGCCTTTGCCTGCATTGGATGCTGTTCAACACTGTGATAATATATCAAAGGTTTCACAATCTAAGTTTGTTTGCCTCTTAAAATGCAGTCTTTGTCTGTTTGCTTTGAAAAAAAAAAAAAATTCAGAGCAGAAGAAGTGGCCCTAGGATGACAGGCATCATGTTAAAATGGCCAAGTAGCAAAAAATGTCACCAAAAAGCACATTCTGCATTACTTTTGATGGAGATCCGCCTTTTAACAAGTTTTCCTTTTAAGATCTTTTCATATCATAAAAAGAGAGAGAAAGGGCAGAAGACAGCAGACAAAAGAACCCAAATGCAGAGACTTCACTTCTCCCTTGAAGATGTTAAAATTAGTGTCTTAAAAAAAATCAAAGGCTCAACATTAAACGCTGAAAGATGCTTGAAATGTCGACACTGCAGTGTTTTAGAAAAAAGGACATAAGATGAGAGATACTTGCAACAGACTTTGGTGTCACTTCAAAGCTTCGACTTTAAGAAAGTGGGCTAATATAATACTGATAGGAGAATCTTTACCTGGCTCTGTTGACCTCGTCTGAAGCTTCTGACAGTCCAGCAACAGATCCTAAGACCATGCCTTCACATCGTGGGGTAAGGTGGGGGTTGTGAGGGGCTGCAGGGTCGAGGGGGCCAGTCTTGACGTGTAACCCCGGAGGTCGTCTTTGGTCTCTTGCTCTGCGATGGCCCCTTTCTTCTCTTGTTATGCTCAGAAAAAGATGGCCGCCTTTGAACTCCACAGTAGCTATAGAAACGGCTGGAGTTTCTCCACTTTAGCGCTTGGCTGTCAGCGTCTGACTGGGCCATCGTGATGGGCCAGCATCATTAGAAGCCGGCGCACACAGGACACACATTTGCTGACACAGGGTATATAAACAAGACCTTGTGGAAGTGTGTATGTGCGGGTGTGTTTGTTTTTAGGGGGGTAGGGGGGTCATTTTAATTGGCTTGGCCTGCGAACTTGCGAGCAACAGAGAACCTATGAGCAACAGAGGCCTGATGTTTTTGGACTACTGAGAATTCATCTTTTCATGTCACAGATTTAAGACTTTGCTAACAAAATAAAACTTTGACATCTCTTGTTAGCATTACATGCTGAATCAAGGACAAAAACTCATGAGTACCGTTAAGTTCCTCATAATTCACCCAGGAAGTCATAGGTAAAAGATCAAGAGTGACCATCCGGCACAATTACGAAAAATAAGATTTATAAATGTATTCAGCATAAATGTCTGTACTTGACATCCTCAGCCTTGTGTTTCCTTACAAGGCTATGGAATCATAAAACCTTTCTCCTCCTCTAATTTTTTGTAAAGACTTTAATTTTCCAGTCTCTGGAACTTCAAAGAACTGACGATTCGCAAGTCCACATCCCTCCGAGCGCTCCACGAATCTCCATTCTTTCATTTCGACGGCCCCTTCAGTAAATATGTGCAATCGCCCCACTTTTCAAACAGATTCGTTTCCCATGTATTTATTTTAAATGAATATTATTAGCTGGCCTGGCAAGAAAAGGTTCTTATGCTAATCCACAGGAATCACAGGCATTTCCGTTTAATGCCTACTTATAGGCCGTTCTTTAACGACTATTTGCCTCACAGTCTTAGCAAATGAGCTCTGCACCCGAGACTCCTCCGTGCTCATAATTTCATTGGAAAGAAGAAGACCCTCCCTCCCTTCCCTTTTTTACTTTGATCCCAGAATGTGTTTTTGAATCTGCTGGTTGTGTATTCGAACATCAATGGAGACGCCGTTGCAAGTGCTTGCTTTCATTATTTTTCACAGAGATAAAACGAAACAACAGAGGGATGGGAGGGAACAAACGGGAGTGGGGGGGTAGGGTGTGGGTAGTGGGGAGGCATGATGTGAGAAAACGAGGGCGGGTAGGTGGCTGTCCAGTACGGGCCTCACTTTGCCAGAGAGACAGTGTGTCAATGTGGAGTCACATCCTTATCAGATTGTGTGTCCTGCTTATTATATCCGCTGACCCTGCTGGCAACCCTGCCATAACTCCTGCTCCCTTCACTGTAGCTCTCTGTCTTCTCGTACAGCCTTATCTTTGAGCTCTCCGTGTAAAGAGACACAGATATCTGGGTCTGAATTCTTTCATATGAGCGGAAGGTGCTGCTTTAGCCTCGCTGCAGCCGCCAGTCTCAGCTGTATTGTCTTTTATTATTCATTATTATTTTCAGTCAGTTTATGACAATGTAATTCCTATTTTTTACCATTCCCATCCTAGCAAAGCTTGGATTCTTAGTATTCTAACCTGGAAAAATGTTGTACTTGAGGTATCAGGTCTTTTTGTTTGTCCACTGTCTTTCAAAAGAAGGACTGCGAAAAGGTTTGACCTTCACCTTGAATGCTCTGTACCCCGTGGCGTGGCCGTGACTGTGGCAAATGGGGATAGAGGTATCCCACCAAGGTATAATGAGTGATGGGGCTTCTTTGATTCCTAGAAAGCTTTCATCTTCAGTCAAGGCCTCCACTGGTAGACTGCACTTTCTCTCTCTTCCTGTTCTTCTTTGTTTCTTGCCTTGATGTTTGATGGTGAAGACGGAGAAAAAGATCTTTAATATGGTCCCTATCCGATTACCACTCTCCTCACTGCGACGCTCCCATCTAGCATCCCTTCTCCCTCTGTTCATGGGTTCGTAATTGGGATACCATCACTGAACTGCAGGAACCAATTTTGCCTGTTGTCAGTGTGTTCTAGAAAGTTAGTGAGGCAACCTTTTGCATATGCAACAGCTCTAAATCATTATTGCTAGAGCCCATAACAACCCTCTGAGAGAGGATTTTTGGGGGCCTTTAAGAGCACAGCAAGCCACTCTGAGGCAAAAAAAAGAAGATTGCAAGATTTGGTGGTGAAAAAGAAGCAAATTTGAAAGGAAAACAACAAAGAAAGCATTTGTTCTTTCTCTGCGCTTGCACCCTCAGTCTAGGGTTCTAATCTCTTATTGTTTCAGACCCAAACAGAGACAAAGGAGACGCAGATCAAAACAAATGACTATCAAGCTATCAAACAAGCACCACCCTGCTATGATTCCAAACGCTGACTGCGGGAGAGCGCGAAGAGAGTCAAAGTCAGGCGGGTCGCGTATTGTTTCCAGTCACTTTGATGCAAAACTTAAAACGCAGAGGCAGAAGAATAAATAAATAAATAAATCAAAACGTCGAGCATGAAAGACGGAGAGAGGAAGAGGAGAAGAGAAAGAGGGGGCGATGCAAAACATGCTAACACTGTTCGCGTATGTGCACTCGCCTTTGTTTCATTAGTGGTCCAGCTGATAACCTTTATTCAGCCTGATCTGGAATTAAGCTTGTGGACCAGCGGGGCTTTGAAGCGACAACTGGCTCTTTTCCTGTTTGTGCTGTAATTGCAGGTTGTGGTGTGAAGATAAAGCACTTCTGAAGGATATTAAGACTTAAAAGTCCCTTGGCTATTCACTGGTACATATTTGATGTTGTTCTTTTGCTCCTTGGCTAAATTAGCATATCTCTTTCAAACCCCCCTCTTCTCCTCTACTGACAAATGTAATCCTCTGCCATCATGTGTTCACTAAACGTCATAAATGATAGAAGTACAATGTGCACGCCACTGACACATCAAAGTATGATAACACGATTAGCAATGATGACTCGAGTTTGTTTTCTCCCCTCCCCTCTTCTCACTTTCTTCCTCATCATTGTAATCAGCAGCCGTTTGGTCCCTCCTGTATTTTTGTCTCTTTTATTTCCAAACACATCATAGTTGCTGTTTCAAAGTCGTCTTACCAGTTGCGGCGGGGCGAGACAACCTTTGCCTCAGTTTGTTCACTTTCATTCAGTCTCTCTCCAGAAAAAAATAAAATAAAATAAAATGCTATCACCATCTAATTTTAGCAGCGATCACATCGTCTCTCAGCGTGACAGCTCCCTCTCATCCTGCTACTTTCGCTTCCCAACTCGAGTCATGTGCAGTGGGTGACAGGGCAAATGTGCCACACTACTGTAGATGAGCACTAGTCTGTAAGTTAAACTGCAAGGCACATTCTCTGCCTCATCACAGCGCACACATCAAAACAAACGGCAGAGACAGCCCCATTGTGATCTATTATTTAGCCCCCTCCGTATTTGATCACTAGCGCGTGCCATAGTGATGATCACGCAGATTAGACCTGTTTCTTCCAGCCGCCCCGCTAAACTCCTTTGCTTTTATTGTTTTGGGATCTCCATTTTTGCCTCTCTTGCAACTATTGTCATGAGACAAAGTGATGAATCTGAATGATATGTATGTTCCCAAAGGAAAGTTCACTCTGCAGGGCGTAAGGTAGGAACAGATCAAAAAGTAAAGTAACATATAAAACTGCATATGCATGAGAAAGAGTTGTCAGGTATCTTATGAAAGTGAATAGTCAATCTAATGTGTCTGTGAGCATTTGTACTGATATTAGCATGCTGGGTAATGTTTCATCAATATTTCAGATTATAGACCATGTGTGTTCTTGTGTGGCCAATCTGGCTAAGTCTCCCTTCTAGAGGAGATAATAACTTTGCACGTTTGCAGTGCATTCACTAATTTATTTGTTGTTCTACAGTGGAATCCAGCTGCAAACTTTAACTGTTTTGGAAATATTCATGTCAGCGCCTTCAAAGACAGGATTTGAGAGTCAGCTGCCAAACAGCAAACCTGTATGATGTGAGAAAATGATCACATTTTCTGTACAGTTCTGACAACTTTTGTGTTTTGTCTTTGATTTAGTGACAGCATCACTCATGAATACAGCCCTCGCACCAAGAGACTAGCAATTCTTAGATGTCCTTGAATGCATCACTAAGAAATGACCTGGAATAGTATGTTTGCACTTATATTATAACCTATCTCAAGCAATTTTAAGTCTTTAGTAAAACTGATGACATTTTCTATGACCTGGAAAATGGTGGGCATAATATACAGTGCAACATATATGTAGGTTAAACATGAATAATAACAGCTCAAAGAGGGAATGGTTTGTGAGTTGACTCATTTCTTTTCTCCAATCTCTCTTTGGCTCTGGGTTCCTCTGTTTTATTTTTCCAAGTCCTGACTAATGAGTCACTCGTTATTTAGGCCTCAAAACTGACAAAAGCAAATCAGCGTGCCATTTAATTTGTACCAAATTAAAAATAAAAATCCTTCACTCTGTGCTTTTTTGCCTAAATCTACATGTGGGTAAAAAAAAGGTAATGCGTCTGAATATCTAAATCGTCAACTAAGACTTTTACTTTGTTTTTTCTCTTTCAGGCTGACTTCATAAAAAAGAGGTAGTTCAGGTACTTTATTAGGTAAATTATTCCTGAGGGGGCTGAAGGGACACACCAGTCAGAGCTAATCCCGTTTGATTCCAAACAAGAACGCTGCTCCCTTTAACCTTAACCACTCAGCTGTGCAATTGTTCACTCAGAGGAGAGAGAACTCTGTGTGTAATTAGCGGAAGACCCCTTTATGAATGGAATTAGCATCATCTTTGTCCTCTCACCAGGAGTGTAGCCCTAATTATCCATCTGCATGTTCCAAAGAAGCCCATACACCAGGCAGAGGAGGACAATTGCATTATGGCCCTTCTGCTAGGCCCTCGTTTGCTGAAGTGAAAAAAAAAGTGTATTTGTCCAGCGAATGAGGGCAAACTCTCAAGTGCTAATTGAAGTCTGACTACAGATGGGTCTCGTTAATTTTCCACCACCGGGTCACAGCGTAACCCTCGGCATGGCCCTTCATATGAATGAATGTGTGCGTTTGTCTAATTGTGTGTGTACTGATTGTGTGTGTGTGTGTGTGTGTGTGTGTGTGTGCGCACACCCACTGTTTTTGGTGAGATAATTTTAAAGGAAGACGCGGGGGCGCCCAGAGATTAAAGTAACAATCCAGCGCTGGGTGCCTGCACAGCGCCCACCCTCGCCTCTGATTAAAAATGCTAATGTTCCTCCTTCGTCTTTTGATGTTGGATGAACAATGGTGGGGCGACGTTACCGTGAGACGATGTAATCCTTTATTTGTCGCTATGTAATAACACCCAACTGAGCACTGTGACAGTCCAAATCAATCATGTCACAGGGAGCCACTATGAGTCCGCCAGCTAACTATCCCCCCTACTCGTCAACTTCCAAGGCTGCGCAAAACTAATTAGCTTCCCTCTCCCAACATGGTTTAGAAAGAAGGAACCAAGAAAAATTTGAAGAAAGAAACTTCTTCAGCAACAGCATGAAGTGCACCCGCTAAATACACTCTGAGGCACTAGACACATGAAACACACTAACAAGTAGCACATCACAATATCACACAACCAGACATTTCAAAAGGAAAGGGAGACTGAAAATCGTTTGCCATGTCTGATAGACGTTTTAGGTTAGAGGAAACAGTTAGCCTCTGCTAAAACATGAGAAATATGTACATCTTCTGGTTAGCACTGAAACTGTCATATCTATATGTGTCGCACAGTGTACAGTGAGAGCTGGAGAACTGTGTGTAGTCACAGCGACTATGACGTCTGTTGATGGTCAGGAAATGCCTTTGAACTGTACTTTAGGTTAAATATATCAACATGTCACATGCAGGCAGTTAATCAAGTAGATGTGATGATTTTAAAAGCATGTAGGCTTGTAGGTATAATCAAGTAAACCTGTTGTGTTAATTCCATAGTGGCACTATAGCATACATATGTGTTGGAGGACTGCTATGATGTACAACAGGTTGAACAAAGGTCTTTACTTTACACAGCTCATACTGTCAAGTGTTAAGATGCTTCAACCCAACTTTACTCCAACCCTAAAGCACGTTGTAGTGGTTCTCGGGGAATCTCACAGAGAAACAGCCAAGGTGGCAGGTGAAAGAAATAAAATATGATCACAACATCATACCCCCTTCACCCCCAAGGTGCCAGAGGACACCCTCAGGGGTCTTGATGAGTCCATGCCTCAATGTGTCGGACCTGTTTTGGCAGCAGAAAGGGGACATACACAATGTTAGGCAGGTGTATGTGAGTATAAAACTTATCAGTGTTTGCTTCTGCACTTTTTTTTTCGCTTCACTCACCAAACATTTCAATAAAAACAAACAAAAACAGAGAAGCGAACCACACTCCTTTTCACCCACAAACTGTGTATACTGTAGTCCACTGTGAACCCAAGTGTGGATAGATGCTGTTAACACTTTTTTTTTTTAGACACACGCATCCCTCTGTATTGTATCGCTCATTTTCCGAGTTTTGACCAAAATTTCCTGGCATGTTTACCATGTTTACTCTACTTTCATCACGCCACGATCAGGATGTGACACTGCCGCAACTCTGCTTCAAGACGTCTCCTCAGCTTGAAACCGTCATCGTTGTCACACCCTGGCGATCTGTCGCTCAGCTGCACGCGCACAAAGCTTGAAGATATTCTCTTCAGAGAGCTCCGTGTGCGGGTGTGTGCGCGTGTGTCTGAGAGACAGAAGAGGGGGGTGCTGGGATATGAAGTAGAAGGGCTTTTATCAGCCTCTGAGTTGGAAGTCTTTGAGGGCCTCCTCAGAAGCTCTGCATTTCTTCCATTGTTCTATTTCCATCCCTCGCTTCGCTCCTGTCACATGTAAAAATACAAAAGGCCGCCTATACCCCCCACCTCTACACCCTCACCCCTCCTCTTCACTCATATCCCACCCCTTTTCCCCATGTTTCAGCGTCAGAGAGGCATATAACCCACTTAGATTATTCTCAAAATACTTCATAACTTTACAGTGTTGCCACCGCCGATTGGAGTTCAGGCAAAGAACTGGAACTGGAAAGCTGAGGTTGTGAACTTCCATTGGTGTAAAGCATAACAAGGAAACCTAATTTAACCCCAGTTACTCCCTCGTCCAAAAAATGGTGTATTGTAGATACACTGTGCCACACACTGTACAGCGGTGAGGGACATTGTCTTGCCTTGAAATGCCTCTTTCAAGACTGCTATTGTAAATACAACAACACCAGTGCAGGCATAAGAGGAAATATACACCTCACACACTCACCATCTAACCTAAGGCATGGGTGGAGAGATTCTACCTGGTGTCTGCGTGTCGTCCTCCGGCAAGACGGAGTGTTTACTGTACACGGTAAGGTGAAATCCTATCACAACAAGACGACTCCCTCTTTCTCTTACATACATGCACAGACACACACACACACACACACACACACTGACATCTGAGACCTTAAAAAGCCTGCCTGCAGGCCTGTACCCGTTAGCAGGTGATGCGATTGTGACATCTCAGCTACTGTACAAGAAACAGAGCCCCCTCCTTTTGCACTCCTTTCCCCATCTTATTTTACGCTTTACCTTGTCTTATCTTCTCTCCTTTTTCTCCCCTCATTCTGCCCCCCTTTCTTTACCTTCTGCTCCTGTTGTCATTGTCCCGTCCCCTTTTCTGCCCTTAGGAACGAGGGGACTTCAAGTTTCGTTGGCAGACACAGGAAAGAGAGGATTAGTTGGACATTTCCCTAGACATAAACTGCAGCAGGTGTATTGGAAATCCCCTGTTCTGGCTTTTGTGTAGCACAGATCACCTTTAATTTCGGAGACACTTTGCCTGGAAGCATGTGAAATGCAAATAAACGTCTGTGTCTGTTAGTGATACGTACTGAACAGTTACCGTGCATCATCAGCGGTGTAAGTGCACCTCTGCTCCTCCCTCCTTCCCTCTCTAAGCGCCCACCTAGCTGATCCTCTGTCCGATGTAATCAAATATGACACCAGCTTGCGCAAACAACTTGGCCACATTATCTGTGTTCCCCTCCTCCCTCCTTCCTCCCCTCACCCTGCTACTTTTCTTTTTTTCATTCCTCCACTGGCGATAATGAGAGGTGATTTCAAACCCGCTGTATTCAGATGCTGCCGGAGAGCCCGTTCCTCTACAAGTCTGCGTGTTGTGCGAGAGTTCACTTGCATGTGTGTGTGTGTGTGTGTGTGTATGTGTAAGGTGAATAAAGGTATTATTGTTGGTTGCAGGTGTGTGCCTGTGCCAGGCAGGCTTCAGCGGAGGATCCGGAGAACAATGGCTCTCTGTTAGAGGACACACCTGAGTCAGAGAGGGGAGGTGAGAGGGCCTGATCGCAGGAAGATTACACAAGAGTAGACTTCATTAAATCTGAGGGGGGCACCCGAGGGATAGAATGGGGGAAGGGAGGGAGAGATAAAAAGGTGCAGGAACGTGGAGGGAGGGACATGAAGGGAGTGACAGAGAGGCTAAATACCAGGAGGAGTGGGGGCAGATGAGGAAAGTGGAAATGCAGGGTGGTGAGATAGGGTCTCAAAGTGAGCTGAACATTGTATAAAAATTAACGTAAGGGTACGAGGACAGAGGAGCCAAGGTTACTATGAACACATGTCAGGTGGAATGCCTGCTCCACGTGCAAGGCATGATGGCAATTATTAGCCGCTGAAACCTCCAATGCAGGCCTAGCCCAGTCCTCCCCTGGAGTCACCAACAGAAGCAGCAGCGTGCATCAGAGCGACTGAAGCCAATAAACTGATCAGGAAGACTGGCTCTGTGCTGAACCAACCAGGCACTGACATTGGTTGGTTTCTTTTCATTTACGTTAACAGATACTCACAGACAGAAGCTAGACCAAAGTACAGGTTCGTGAGGGGTGAGGGTTATTATAATCACTCCAAACTCTCTTCCACTCCACAGCAGACCTGTGGTATGATACAACATTGCCATAAAAAGTTTTTAAAAAAGCACAACACCAGTAAAATAATTTGCAGTATAACAGATGAAGTTGGTGAGTGATCATATGTTGTTACTGCACTAGAGATTCTTAAATATGGTTCATGGTTTCTGATTGCTCAGACACAAACTACTGACATGGACTACAGACATACTACAAACAGTGGTGATGACCTCACTCATGAAAAAATTTATTTCAATAAGAAGGAAACACTGTGAAGCAGTTTTCAGTTCATTTGTCTGATACATGTGCACAGTCCACAGTCAGATTGTGACCTGAACACATTGTGTGCAGAACCTTGCAGACTTGGTTCCCATGATATAATTGCACATAAGTGCAGAGATGTGGAAGAGGTGAGGGGCACGGCTAATATTACAACCCTTTAAGTTATATACACCATCCAGGTGAAAATGCAGGTAACTCCATTTACTATAGAATCACCTTTCTCTGACAGAAAACTGGGGAAATCAGGTTTCTCTAATCCCCTCCCCCGAATATGGTAACCAGGCTTCTTGTTTACATGACAGTTAGGAAATCAGCTTGTACTGGACAAAGCCATGTTTAACTCGTTTCCTGTGGTTCTAGTTTGGGCAGTACGTGTTTATCAATAGCATAAAACTTAAATAAAATAATAAAAATGAATATTTCTCTATTTCTAGTCAAAAAATGTCTGAGTCTTTAAATGAAAACGTTCTTTGTTCTGATGTTCTCAGTTCAAATGATCTAATCCCATTGCTTATACTACAGAAATTGTCTTCTTGGGCGACTTCTGATGGTGAAAAACACAAGAGTTGTTTGGCTAAAGGCAAGGTAATGTTTCAATATACTGTGGGGAGATTAAAAGCATCAATATATATGTACTACCCAAACTAGAACTACATGAACTGAGTCAAACTTTAATGGAACCAGGTTACTACCGGTCTTCTCCAGTACAAGCTGATTTCTTAACTGTAACGCAAACAAGAAGCCTGGTTACCATATTCGGGGGAGGGGATTAGAGAAACCTGATTGCCCCAGTTTTCTCTCAGAGAAAGGTGATTCTCTGAGAGACAGTAAACAGTCAGCCCAGACCAACAGACATGACAATTGTATTTGAACACATTTTAAATAAACTGCTCTTATCCAGGGAGCTGTGGTTTTAGTCCATTTGATTGAGCTGAAGACCTCAGACATGTTAAATAACACAGGTATAACAACATTAATTTAAGCTGCATTCTGCTTCTTGTCACCCGCTTCACTGCTGCGCCAGTGGTAAAGTTATTGGTAACACCTGCATTTTTCTGCTTTGACAAGTCAAAATTTCTACAGAGAAAACCTGATTACCATAGAATTTGTTCAGTCTTGCTATGATGTTATAGGGCAGTGGTTCCCAAACCTTTACTGGGCCCCCCTTTGCAGGTAAACTTATTCTGTCTGACGCTTTATCGACTGTAACATTTGTCTCTTATCTGTCATTAAGCTCCTATTCTCAATCTTTCACTATGTCATGTATGCACCTTACAGTACTGTTTGACCCCAGAATTGCCTTTAATTTGTTGGCTGTTACTTTATTGTCATTAATTCTTCAGCTGCAGCGTGTGGTTTTTAACACTGTCCAGGTACAGATGCTGCTTTAGTGTAGTGACTCTGCTGGGCATGACAGTTAATACATTTTCTGCTAAGGATGTCAACAGGCTTCTTTTTGCATTGGGGACATGAAATCTCCAAATGGTGTCTTAACGTGTTCTGCTTCATACTCATACACTCGTACATCATAATCTAATATTTTGAGACACATCACACTCGTCATTACCAATTGTCATACTAGTGAAATCGAGAGCGAGATATACCTTGTTGGATTTTCTTGTCTTTGTTTTGGTAGCTGTAATGTTTAAAGCTGTTGGCACTGACTCATCACTACCATTACGTTTATAAGGCAGTCCTTTCACAATGTATCTATGCCAGCACTGCAGCAAGACTGCCATACATACTTACATTTAGGCGTGCCTTGTGTAACTCCATGTCCCTCATAGGGGGCACATCCCCACAGTTTTGGGAACCACTGTTATTTATGTTTTCTTCATAAATGTAAAAGTCACATTATCATTGTTCTTGCAGTAGAAATAGTGCAGTGATCAATAAGAAATATGAGGTTTGTGATTTGCTTTTGAAGCACGCTGTGTTCACAGTATGAGGATTGAAAACTTGGTAGAGTAACAATGAGTGATCAGTATTTTGAAAGCAATGTAAATTTGGTCATGCTGCAAATTCACATAATTATAAAATAAAGTATTGCCTTGAATTTGTTGAACTAAGTTTTGCACTTTGTACTTTCAGCAGTATTAGCATTAGCACAGTATGATAACATACTGTGCACTGTCTTATTAGTCTTATTTGTCTTATATAGCATGTCTTAGCATGGTCTTATTTAAGTGTGATAAGGTATTGCCATCAACTGGAAAGTAAAATGCATTAAAAATATAGTAATTATGGCATGATATAAGATTTACATCAGCTTCTGATTTTTTTTTTACTTTTTACATTGTACTTTGGCAATGGTTTTCCCTATCCTAAACCACACAACCCCACCGCCTAACCCCAACTATCATTGTTGATTAACATCTTCCAGCTAATATTTACTACTTCTACTTCTGCTAAAGTTGGAAGTCATCTGTGTCTGCTATCAGAGTCTTTTAAAGATCACATCATGCCTTCTTAAATTAACAATTGTTTGCACACCTTGCAATAATGTTTAAAGTTTAAGTATTCATGATAGCAGATATGTGACTACCTATTAGCTACCTAAAATGATTGAGTTTTTCTTTTTTTTATGAGGAGGGACCCTGCATATATTGGTATCGGTTATATCAATATCGGAAATTAAGAGTTAGACTATATCAGTATATCGGATATTGGTAAAAAAGCCAATATCAAACAACCCTAGTTATAATGTTAACTCAAATCCAGATGGAGAGGTGATGCATAGGTGAGAGAGAGAGATGCTTACTAAATGAAACAAACAGAAAGTTATCAATTCTGCATAGAAATCTAATTTTTAGTGTCATTTAAAAACAAAAATCTCACACATAAGTCAGGCAAAGATGACTGATGACACAGTAACACAATGAAGACGTGAAGAATATTTATGGATTACAGGCAGTGATTTACAGAAAAAGGAGGAAATCTCATTCAAAGGCTTTGTCACTAATTTATGACATGTTCACTGTAAAGTTGGATAAGTAGGAGGAGAAGTGGTGACAAGACAACAAAAGAAAATTGCACTGGAAAACTTTGAGAGTAATTTGAATCCTACTCTCCCTGCCTTGCTCTCTATCCTTCAATCATCCCTCTCTCCTGTCTCTCTTTCTGGAAAAGTTCAGATAGTCAAAGCATCCCTACTTTCACACAGGATGAACGCTGTTTCTGTCTCAATTCCTCAAACATGAAACGCAAATGGTATGTAAATGTCGTCTTTGATTCTGTTTAATGTACCCGGGGTACAAGGTGCAAAGAATAAAAGAGTCTTCTCCACTCTGCCTATAAAGCATTACGATACACCTTTACAGGACAGTAGACTCCCTGCTGGGAGGATAATAGGAAGAAATTGTTTTGCTATGAGATGAAGTGATAAAGGGAAAAGTATGATTTTTCCACTCATTCCTTGTGGGGTGCATGACAGAGAAATGGTTGAGCGCTAATTGAATGACAGCTGATTGTTGAAGTGTGCATCTTTGATGTTCTTTTTTTCCCCTGTGCATGTAAATGAAACATCAGAAGAGTGGCGGATGTTTTGCAAGGAATTAGGATAAAGTTGGAGTTTGATGAAGAATGTGTGTGGATGTTTCTCTGTGTGTTAGTGGGTATACAACTGTTCATTTAGATGGCCATATTTGGATCTCCATTCAATATTTACATTGATTATGACATGACATTAACCAAATTTTGAGATAATACTTGTGGAGGCAAAAGCACATGTGCAATTCATACCACTGACATTAGCGGCCTGGTAGCTCAATGGGATAAGCATCATACTGGGATGCAGAAGGTGGCAGGACCAAATCCCAGATACATCTCAGATATATATCACAGTGAACTTGACCCTTCATCACCGATATCTAATTAGTTCATCATGAAGTCCAAGCGTTGGTATTGCGTTCAACTTGGCGGCTGTACAGATCGAGGAATGATTAAAACATAGACAAAAAGTCTATAACTACAAGTATAATGAGGTGCATTTTGGGGGAAAGTGATGTTTTTTGAGTTGTAGTGCTGTTCTGTCCACAGTGACCACTATCTCACATAATCATACATGTCACTGCCAAAGAAAAGTCTGACTCACATCCACAAGCATGTACCTGCATGTATTATTACCAACATTGTATATGTACAGTATATTTCAACAATAGAGTCACTGAAGAGCCTGACAGCATCGCAGAGTGATTCCTTTCTGAAAGTCTCTGAGTGAGGCTCATCCCTCTAACCAATAAGAGAAAAAGCAGGCGGCGGAAACACTCTCCTTTTTTGTCAATTTAAATAGAATTCTTATAATCTCGCTCAGCTTTTTATAGACAGATCTTTCAGATGACCACTGCTGTCACTGAGTCATATATACTACAGGAAGGAGAGACCACACGTGTAATATTAGCTACATTTGAATATGCAGGTTTTGGCAATGTGTTTAGTCAAAAGCAAGCTAAATTTCATTTACATAGCAGATTTTATTTCAGCGTGCTTTAGTACATTGGCTTCATACAAAACATCTAAAAGCAGCACTGTCAGTCTGTTTGGGAACTGGAGTATTACAGTGTGGCCTCTGGGGAAAAGGACCTAAAAAACCAAATCGCTAGCTTTAATATTTAACCTGAGGAGCAAGGCCATATAAGGCTTTATACTGTAGAAAACAAATAACATGGACGGTGTCACGTACCACGAAGAACCATAATAACACCATTTATGTCAACATGCACTAAATCATTTAATCATCATATTAACATAAATGTCTTAGCCATAAAAGGTGTTGCAAAAGACACAAGTTTTGCTGATTTACCATCAGTGGTGCAGCACAGCTTGTTTCCACCCCAACAAAGACTGCATGTGACTAGACTGGCAGGCCTGATCCAGCTGGGCTTGACAGCAGAGCACACATGAAAGAAAGGGATGGAGTGGTGAGAGCAGGGAGAAAAGCGAGGGATGAACAGAAACACACACTGGGATCCTGCTGTTCACAGCAGCAGGTGCAAAGGAGAGGAGGGGGAGTGATGCAGAAGGGGCAGGAGTAGGGGGTATGAGGGTTTTGTGGAAAGGCAAAAAAGAGCATGTGAAGAGGGGGATGGTAATATATGGGTGGTTTTAACTGAATCAAACTCAGTGCCTATAAGCCATTAAGATGGAGTCCATGCATTCATTTGCACCACTATGAGACTTTTTATTGTGATCTATCGAACTTCTGATAACTGCGAGAGGAAGTAAACACTGACAACAGCAGGAAAGCTCACACTTAACTGTCTGCTGCCCGCTGCGTGAAGGTAGACCGCGGAGATGGGCTGTCGATTGCAAACACACAATCAATAGTTACCTTTGGACCAGGTTGGAGATTGTGTTTCCCAAAGAGCATGTTATAATTCTCTCATGCTACTTGAAATATAATATAATTGTGGCCACAGCAGTCCCCTTTCTGCCCATTTTCTCCTTCCTGCTGGCTGAGGGTGTCACATCTAATTCTGCAGGCATGAAATACAACTATTATGGAGACAATTTGGTCTTAAACCTTTTAAAACTACAAATTCTACCTCCTCTTGTCTTTTCATAAAAAATGGATAAAGTGGATGTTTTTTCATGTGAAGAGGCACCAAGTAAAGTAACCAAGGGCAACCTTTTTCATTAGTTACTGTGTTTTATATAAACCAGGATAACTAACCGACTGAACCAGTACTAACATCTCCGCCTGCATTCCCCTGAGCTAGCTTGTGCCCTAACAAAGATTTTTTAAAAAGCCATGAGTAGGGGAGATGGAGTGGGGGATATATCAAATTAAAGTACATCAGTGTTGAGGAGAAGCATCTTTCTTGAAGACTGGGCGTTGACAGACAGCAAGAGAACAGGCAAGGGAGGATAGCTGAAGATCTCTGCCTTTGATGAGACATAACAATATCCAAATCCCAGACCGCCTCTTATTTAAGTTACTGAGGACTCTAAAAAAAGGAAGTTCTTCCAAAGTCGCTCAGAAGCTTGTGCGCTTTAGGTGAAGGGAGGGAATGGAGGGAGCAAGAAGTAGAAGGTTGGGGGAAAGAAGATAATGTTTATGCATTAGATTTTCAAAGCACTTTTTTCTGCAAGGAAATTCAGATTCAAAGGTGTACTTCTTGCAGGAAGATCTAAAGGATTCTTTCTCCCTTTCCCTGTTATTGCTTGAGTGACAAAGTCTCTCTGTAGCTTAGCCAGGACTTTGTATGCACATGGTAACTGAGCGTGAGTAAGCCCTACATAGCTACAGTATATCCACCAAGGGGATTGAGTGATGTATAACTGTATATTTTATATATAATATTTTTTACGCTCAAACTACATATTTGACATCAAAGAGAACAGTAACGCTAAAGTAACACCCTGACTTGACAGTCAAATGCTACTGTTAACTCCAGTCAAGCACTCTGCCGCCCACAAGCAGAAGCCACTGCGCTCACAATGAAATCTGAACTATGTGGCCGCACTTATCGCTCCAAATTCAAACTCATCGGGGCAACATTACCTGAGACTTGAGAAGTGGAAGTTTGAACTCCAAAACTTAAGATGCAGAGCACTTTGAAAGATCTGAAGGAGCGGAGACGAGAGCACGAGGGTGTGTTTGTGCACGCTTGCGCTGGATAGTTGCTGAGCACAGCACTCGTACATACGTGTGATTAAAAATTCAAATGAGTGCCTTTAGAATCGATGGAAGGCTTTGAGGCTCCGTAATGAGGCTGATATATGAAGTTTAAACATTTGGAGCCGCTGGAAGTGCCACCGTGAAAAAAGAGACAGAGAAAGGGGAGGGAGGCAAAGACAAGGGGGAAGATGTGTGGCTTTGATGCAGGGGTATCACCGTGGGGCATGGCTGGTTGGCTGGTGCTAGCTGGTACTTGGATCCGGAGCGCTATCGGAACGTTTGCAACGTTCCCCAAGACACCATTTCGAGCAATCCCTCGCCAACAGTCCAGGACAAACTGGGAGGAAGGAGGGAGCGGAGCGGAAGACAAGCAGAAGCGGAGAAATCACAAAGTGAAAGGAAAGTGGATGGAGCCAGAAAAAAACGGCACAGAGCGGATAAAGAGAGACTTAAAAAAAAAAAGAGATCACAGAGGTAGAGGAGGGGAACAACGCGAGTGACGAAGAAGTGCCTGCTATCACTTCTCAGTATACACCTGTCAATCAGATAGACACTCGTGCACTCACACATACAATAGCACAAGTGTTGAGACAGGGCTTGGTGTGAGCATCTGGGACAGAAAGAGAGAGTATTAGTTCACATGGTACTGTGTGTGTGTGTGTGTGTGTGTGTGTGTGTGTGTGTGTGTGTGTGTGTGTGTGTGTGTGTGTGTTTAACCATATTCGGATGCGGTCTCTCACACACACTGTTCTACTTCTATCTCTGGAAGCAGTGGGAGTCTAGTGCCACTTTGAACTTGCCTACCATTAAAAGCCTGACAGAGTTTTGAAGAGGCCTATTGAAAGGGAACCTGTGCATTTATGATGTAAATGTATTTTTTTCCAACCCTTTCTTCTTCTTACCCACTTTTTTTATTTTGACAGCCTTTGAAATTTGTCATATGCACCTCCAATTTAACAGCCAGAAAAGACTTCTTTGGCCCCCCGTTTTTTTCTTTTTCGCAACAATCCATTTTCATTTCGACTTGAAAGGAATTGGCTGAATATTTTTGCTTGATTTTCTTTAATGTGATCATTGCAGTTTCAGTCACTTCATGTTGGAGTTATATTCTTTTAGTCAGGTAATTTTCTGTCAGATTTACTCTCATAACCAAGTCCTCAAAGGGGGAAAACAAGTGACTTCTCAAAAGGACAACAATGCCTTCAGTCCTCGTGTGTCACTTTTTTTTACTTTAAACTGGCTGTTTTAACCTTTTCTGTCATTTGTTCACAGGTCCTCTGACCTGCTCTGAACTTATGAACTAATTTCAAGTATCAGCACAACGGTCTGCATCACAAACACAAGGTTAAGAAATGTCCTTTGTCAGATCTACACCAAAGTGAGAGCATTGCAGCGTTGTTGTTTACAGCCATGCACCATTGCTCCACACTAGAGTCAGTTTTGTCAGCAAGTACAACACAATGTGGTACAGTGGACACAATAATTATGACATGAACAAAGGAGAAAGCTACATTATGTGACAGGTGCATAGGTTAAGAAAGTCTGCATTAGTCTGAGTTTAGGTGGATGAATGGGTCCATTCTTTCCCACAGGAGACTGACCACGTGTTTGTTATTGTAACCGTGACAATGGAGGAGTAGCTCTTGGTTTTAGCCTTTGTTTTACCTGCATTTGTTGTTTAAAGGGATAAGTCAACATTAGAGTTGTTTATGTTAAAAAAGTAAGCCATTTTGAATCTGAGAAAAGAGAGGAAACCATCAAAGGCGTAGCACAAAACACTGGACATGGGTCATTCAACAATTTGGAATGTCCCGAACAAGAAAAAAACCTCTGGTGTACTAAGCAACATAAATACACACTGGGTCGGCCAAAGAAGAAGCATTGAGGGTTGTGAAGAAAAACGCCCAAGCAATGTCAGTGACATCACCCACAACTAGGTATTTCAAAGAATACTTAATGAACAAAAATACAGAGGCTACACGACCACATGAGCAACTTTCATCAGCAGTAAAACTCAAGTTCAAATATGAGCCACAGAAGCTCCAGAACAAAGTTTTATGTACTGATGTGACCAATATTCAGTGGTGAAGCATGGTGGAGGTGGTACCATTGCTTGGGCTTGCATGTCTGCTTCAGCAACAAAAAAAGCAAGAAGCAAACCTTTAGCTATCTTCATATCTAAAATATGAAATAAGCTAGTTATTTTTTGTTTCTAGCTTGTCACCTCCCTCCAGGAAGTTGCAATGTTCCAAACACAAATTCAGCCAGTAACAGGATTTGGGCAGGTTTTCCCAAAAAAATGCAGCATGTTTTTAGGTGTTTGCATCTTTTTCATTATCCTTTTATTGAGAACAAACATCACTGTACTGACTGGCTGAACTTTGCAACATTGCAATTTCCTGGAAAGTTAAAATTGTAATGCACAATTTTTTAAAAGTAAAATTAATGTTAGGCACCTACAATAAGCGATACCTTCCAAAGGAGGAGACTTCAGCAGAGGGAGAAAGAGCTGCGGGAGGCAGCAAAGGGGAGCATGACTATGCACAGCTGGATTCAAACAACCAGTAGGCCAGCTGGTGAAGCATTATTATAGAAATGTCAAGCAACATTTCCTATTTAACTCATGTGAAGTAGGACTTTTTCTCAAGAACATTTCAGTTGAAAGTAGTCTTAACTAACTTTAAAGGGCATTTCAATTTATAATAAACGTACAGCATATTATGTCTTTGCATATTGCGATTGTGTGTAATATTTCACATTGTCTTAAAGAGAGTTAAAGGGCATGTGTCTCTATAGGGGCTAAGCTGGTAATTTTGTGAAATATTTATAACCACTATTGTATAGTAAGGCCAGAATATATGTTCTTGAAATCCCATATGACAATTTGTAGTTGTTCTGTTTTTTAATACACATTTTTGTATGGAGTTGTAGATATAGCCTCATGCTCTATCTAATTGCTGGGCTATAAAAATCAGAGGGGTAGTTGAATCTTAAATAGTATTTTTGCCATCCCCAAGTTATTTGTAATGGAATATGCTGTAAACTATGCTATTCTTAATTCTGATTATAATATTTCAGTTCAAGATGAGACGCAACCATAATGCAGACCAGAGACTGAGCATCAGTAGACACATCAGACAGGTAAATGTGACTGATGGTGGCTGAATGTGACGATGTTACAGTTTAAGAAGGAGGAGGAAGGATGCTGCTTGGATAAATTAACTTGCTTCCCAGTTCATGGGAAGAAGGAACAATGGCTGTAATATATTTATTAATTGAAAACAAATGTTAAATGTTTCATTTTGTGACTCTCGGACTGTTCATTCCTCTCTAACTCAAACTTTTTGTCTGTGGATATTTGAGCTTGATTTATATCAAAAATATAAATATAAATATTGATGCTGTGTATATATTATACACAGCATTAAAACCGGCATATAGAATAATGTACAACCAATGCTGCCTATAACAGTAAAGTGTGGTGACATTCTCTAAACAAGTACAGCGACACTTTTTGACATGAGATACCTATTAGAGCTGATGTGTATCTTACTTCACTGGGGGACCGCCCATAGGTTGAGAAAGATACTTTGTGCCATATCCTTCACTTATTCACTCACACACACCCGCACACTGTGTTGTTGTGCCTATCTGTGGTGGCTGAGTCTTAATAAAACCTAATCCCTGCCGTGCATCCTCTCTCTGTTCTGCAACTCCTGCTGGTCGTCTGTCTCAAGAGTGCCGTAATTTACTGTCACAGAACTCCTCAAACCGGCCACCACACAGTGCGCTGAGGGGGATGGGAGACTAGGTAACACAGATCACCGTCAAAAAGAAGGAAAAAAACATTCCTACTTCCCCTTCTGGATAAAAGAATAAAGTCTGTTTTTTTTCACAGACTCAAACACACACAGCAGTCCGCCCAGCTTTGTTTAGGTTTCCTCTTTTTTCAGAGAAGAGAAAAGGAAGGGGGGAAAAATTGCTAGGTGGTTGTCAACAGTTGAAGCTGCAGCCACACCTGGCAACGTACGACTGGTCTTTGATCACTTGTCAAGTGAAATTCCGCCACTGGATTAAGTGAAGGAGGGGGCGACCGAGGGTGGGAGGACTAGAAAGAGTGACAAAGAGAGGATGACTTGTCTGAAACGTAGCCCTGTGTGTGTTGTGCCTTTAATGTTGCATGCACTACCCTGTTTGCTGTAATTAAAATCAGCATGAATTGTTGAATTTGTCTAAGGCCGATGTGTTCTTTTCAGGCCTCACCTACTGCACAAGCTTTGTGTTTGGACTTGCATGAACATTACCTTTGCAAATGCAGAATCATCTTAAGACTATTAAGACTTAAGTACAGGTGAGGATTTTGCAAAAGGTTAGACAGAAACACATTACCTCTTTATGTGTCACTGTGTGTGTGTATGTGACCACGCCTCTAGTACACAGCACTAGCATTACAGTCACAAATGATGACATCTTAACCGTCTAACACGCAGTTTTCTCCTTTCCCACCTTTAAAATACCTTAAATACTTTAAAATGTTTTAGGCTACTTACAAACAGTACATATGGTGTTTAAACTTCAGTTTTCACAATCAATCACAATCTTTAATGGCACATTACAGATATTTAATTTCAGTTTTTTACTGTATTTGGTTGGAAAGAATGGCTTCAACAGGAAGTAGGAAATAGTGCATTTACTCACTATTTCCAGCTGCAGATTGATACATATTTGACAATGTATGTGGGCTTGACTCAGAATAAACAACTGTGCCCATGATCATGGTGATGAAGGAACAGAGAGTTCTATGGCAGAGTGAAATAAGATATATCAGACTGCATAAACAGTACTTTCTGGTAGGATCAGTGTATTGTTAGTTTTGCTGGCTTTAGTGGTAAATTTAACTGGTGCTACCTCAAGACTATAAAAATCCATCCACTCTGCTCTACCTCGCCCTCCCCTGCTGTGATCTGCTACGCTCTGCCTATTGCTACAGGTAGACGTCATTATGACAAGAAATAATACTACTTCAAAACCTACATGTTGACAATATAATTAAAAGAGCAGGAAATTGAACATTTAGGAGTCCAGCATATCATACACCTGCCATCATCCCCAACCACCTCTGTTACTTGCTTTTTGTTAATAAATGTTGCTCGTCATTCATTCATTGTATCTCAACATAATCATAATAATAATTTCACTATAAATGTGTAAACATATTTACAGGTATACTTAGGTTTTAGAAAGTTATAAACTGCATGTTTAAGAGATTTACCACTTGTTCTGTATCTATAGTTTGTACTGTATTGTTCGGGTATTTACTCCTTTGACCTCCCTGTAAAACTCACTGTGTTTTGTGACAGCTGACGATCACATAGTGTAGTCCTGCTGTGTGAATGCAAAGCACCGGTTAAGATCCTCTGTCAAACATACCAGGACATCCAAGCTAAACTGTTAGTGATACCGAGTTAACACCTAGCGTGGGAGCCATGACAGAGCACCATTGGTTTCAATGGTGGGAGCGACCTTGAGTGAAGCACTAGGAATTCCCTCCACTTGACAGCTGGCTCTCACGTACGCCCTTGACTTAGCATGTGCTAATGCTGTCAGGGATGTTTGGGAAGAGAACTGCTGGCATGGTAATCTGCGCTATGTTTGCCACAAGGCTAAGCTGAGCTGTCCATAGCATGCACAAGGAGTTGTTGACAGTAGTGCTACCAGTTGTTCAGTCCTCCACTGGGGTGGTACTTGGAGATGAAAGGGACCAGAGATTTTCCAGGTTGTCATGGTCAGCCACGGCAACTGGGTGAGTCATTAATGGGAAGTGAGGTAGTCATGGCAGCTGCTGATGGCGATATCATCATGGGGGTCCACCAGCATAGGACACGCAGCTACACTAAGTCATATACCCACATGTACAGTATTTCAGAATATGAGGGTGTGAGTCACACAAGTGTCACCCTTGTCTTCACGGCACTTAAATAAAGTTCACTCACACATTAGCTGTCACTAAGATAAAGAGGCATATTGAAAGTAGTGATGGAATTTATCTTCATCGCTAAACCACATCTTAAATAGCAAATAAATGCTTACATTTCTGAAAGAATAGTGGCCCTGTATAAATAACTGACACAAGGCCTGGCCCTGAAAAACACTATAATAGATTACATAGTCACACACTAATATTTGTCAGACCGCCTTTTGCTTTTGATTACAGCACACAGCATCATTTGATTTCTTGCCAAGTACTTGCATTGATGTTACGATCGAACGGCTGCATAAAGTCTCCAGTAGATGCCGAAGATTCTCAGTGGGGTGAAGGTCTGGACTCTGTGGTGGCCAGTCCATGTGTGAAAATTATGTCTCAAGCTACCTGAATTACTCTTTCACAATTTGAGCCCAATGAATATGTCCTGGAATATGTCCTTGTCATTAGGAAAGTAAAAAATGCAGTGATGGATAAACCTGGTCATTCAGTACATGCAGGTAGTCCACTGATCTCATTATGTTCCCAAGCTGTTGTCACATGTATTTTAGAGTAAAGACAGAGACTAAAATACATTCATATAGCTATGTAATATAAAATGTTGGTATGGGCCAAACAAACACCAAAAAATCTCTCTGCAGAAAAAGTTTGAATTAAAGTTGTGGCTTTAAATGAGACGAATTTAATTTGCTGAAGGTGGAAATGGTGTTGGGAATGTTTCCCTGATTTCTGATTTGATGACTTGGACAAGATCAGCCTCTCAAAAATCAAAGGCATAATATTCATTCTAGCCTAAAGTGTGGGGTGTAGTGTGGAGGTGAATTTGTTCTCCAGCAGAGTAATCACTCTAAACATGCACAAAATCTTTGCCAAGACTGACTGGTGCTCAAGGAAGAGAGAGCAAAGCGAACTCAAATTGTGACTAGGAAAAACAGTGTTGACATTTTAAGAAACCTTTACTTTTATTGTAAAAATTCAGTCAAACATACTACCTGATGTTATCCTCGTTTTTGATTAAACAGGATTAGTTTGCAGGTGTTAAAATACAATTCTTCAGCTGGTCCAGAAGATGGCAGCAGTCAGCTCATAAACCGTCACTGTGCTCATCATCTTACTTCTCTAATAATAAAAATATATATGAAACATTAGAAAGTCTTGGTTGTTAATGTGGTTCCCCATAATGCTCTGCAGACTATAAAGTTTCTGGATAAAGTGATTGTCAAAATTTAAATTGCACCAAGGAAAAAATATTTCTGTAATTTAACGTTTACAACACAGATGCATCATTTACTACTTAACTGTAAGGCCAGCTACCAGTTAACCTGCTTATTCTATAATGTTATGAGCCTTAATTTACTGTCAATCTAAGCTCAGGTTTTACTAAAACTGCCCTTTTAGTTCAAGTGCCCCAGTTCCAGACAGCATCACTGTGTGATAACACCATGACTATGACCCTGAAGTATTAAATAAATGATTTACACCTGTGCTTTACCTTTTGTGAAAAATGTGTGGAGTTGTTTCCACTTGATTATTTTCTCAACTCCACTCGTGATTATCTGTTTACATTCAGAAAGCATCTCGAGTAAGGTAAAGACATCAACCTGCACATAAACCCAGCCTGCAATACAACGTAAACTCACCACAACTCACCAGTGCATTTCTACTAAATCAGTAGTTCAAGTGTGTTTTGGTTTATGATTCTTTACAACAAAGGGTGGAGAAGTTGGCTCCAGAACCTTTTGTTTCCTAATCAAGGAAATATAACTTGTAATGATAAAAACATGTCAACAAATGTTTCCCACCCTGTCATCATTTTGTTGTTTTTGTGAGCCAGGTGTTCATGTTCATCTGTTATGTTTTCTAGTTTTTGTATTGTCATGGGAAACATCACTGATGAAACAGAGTACTCCATGACCACGTCACATGGTTGTGTAACCCAGCCAAAGCTGGTCCCACCTGCTATACTGTTTCTTCACACAGAGGAATGTGCTTTAAGGATAGGTGCATATTCTTGTAAGCGTGCACGACAGTTTACGTCTGGGTTTTGTGTACATATTTTTGGTGACAACATGTGTGCATGTGTGTGCAGCCATGCAGGGGTGTGGTAACCTCCAAGAGCCCTCTCCACCTCGCCTTGGTTCCATGGGAACCTGTGTGCAGCTAATCCTCCTTTTTGGCTGGAGAGGGCTTCTCCAAACAAATCATCCAGCTCTAAGACCCACTGCTCCTCAAGTGGGCTCCTGGCTCTCTTTGCCAAGCCTCGCCAAAAAACCTCGCTCCTTTCTTCTCTCTTTTCTCATATGCCTCACATAAAACAGCTACCTACCGTGAGGCAAATCCCCTCGTCTCTGTCTCTTTTCTTCTAGGAGCAAGGGAAGGAGAAAGGAATGGGGTGTGGATAAGCCGGGCCAGCAGGAGATTGTCAAGTTGAAGAACTAAGATGACCCGATTTTAGAGAAGGGGTGAGTCAGGGGGAATCTATCTATCTATCTATCTATCTATCTATCTATCTATCTATCTATCTATCTATCTATCTATCTATCTATCTAT
>JAUYWH010000001.1:21682603-21701443 GCA_034779795.1 Ctenopoma multispine
TGGTGAACCAACGAAGCTTACCCTGGAGGACAGACACAGAGGACTCCATGCCCACCACAGGAGCATTAGTTTCCACATCTGTATGAAAAAATGAAAATGAAAGATAAAATGGCATGGAGACAACAGTCTGCTAAACAAAGTTATCTTTACATGTTATTTCAGTTAGAAATGTATGATCATGAGTAAGAATAAGTGAGGACTAGAACAAAGCTGAAACTGTCAAATAGAGGAGGACTCAAGGTCTTACCTTACTGTTCATACTGAAAGCTTTGTTCAGTGGCTTCCAGTTTGTGAGCTATATCATCGTTGTGCTATCTAAGGTGGAGTCTTGACGACCTATGACATTCTCACACATATTATAAATAATTCGTCTTGTTAACACCTTTTGGGAGGATGATGGTTGGATAGTATTTTAGGTCACCTGCAATAAAGTAATCTGTCAATTTAAATTAAATTTACACTATAATTGTATACTTCTCCTTATTCTAAAGTTCTGCTACCATGATATTGTATTTTAAAACTGGACATTTTCCTTTTTATATTATGAACTGACATTGTGAACTTTTTCAAGTGCAATTGCCAAGTTACTTATAATTCTTAATTCTAATGATTCAAATTAATATTGACTGGTGCAATATACCCACTCTACAGGAGGGTTAGGTATGATCAGATGAGTTCTGCAATTACCCCAGCATGGTGTGAGCATTATACAGGATGTTCTAGCATCCAAGTGTCATCAACCTTGTGCCAGCTTTTCCCTGTCTTGAACAATTAAAGTGTTAAAAAACCTATTTGTTGTGAGGATGCAGTGTGCTTACCTAGTCATCTAAAAAGCATACATTGGTTATGTACTATAATGATAATCTATATTTATAGATAACTTTTTTAAACATGTGTTACAAAGTGCTTCACACTATCCTCAGGTAGATCATTCCAAATTTTAGGGGCTCTAAATGCAAAACTCTATTACCATTATTAGTTTTTAGTTGCAGTTCAGGAACACATTGAACATCTTTATTAGAGGATCTCAGATTACACGCAGGCTCATATGGTACTAACAAGTCAGCTATGTAGCACAGGGAGAGACCGTGAAGGCTGATTCCTGGCCACATACTGAAGTGTCCCTGGACAAAACACAGAACCTCTAACCCTTGGAGCACTCTGTTGACAAGAATTTCCCTAAGTTGTTTAATAATGTATAAATTATTTATTTTATTATTATTATTTTGCACTTTTATATGTATACAGTATACACAAACATTCAGACATGTCATGCATTTTCACACATATTGCATATTTACACTGGGTTTACCACATAGTGTAAATATGGCAAAAAACAAGAGAAAAAGATCTCTTAGGGAATGGGGAAGTAAGCGTCTATCTGGACTGCTGGTTTTTTGTACGAACCTTCTTATGCGGGGACAGTGTCCAGATCCTCTCCTGTCTTACAGTACTAAGAGCTGACGTTTGACCATGGTGCATGGGCCAGTGGAGATCTGGACCTGGTAAAAGTCCTATGCTGTACCATCCTCTGTGCAGACCTTCGAGCAGTTCTTAGTGTGCTTGTTGTTGGTCACATCAGAGGCTCCTCTTAATTTTTGTACATGCACATGACAACAACATATGTAAAAGAAATTGAAAAACATCTGAGCTTATGGAAGATATGTGACAGAGATATAAAAACATGTATAAAAACATTAGATAGGAGGTTGGAGGTGGCAGAGCTGAAGATGTTAAGATTTTCATTGGGAGTGACCAGGAAGGAAAGAATTAGGAATGAAAACATAGACTCATAATTAGATAAACAAGATCTTAAAATGTTTTTTGGACTGGAGCTCTAGTAAGATGGACTGAGGACTTGTTATCAGTGCACAGTTCACAAACTAGAGTCTGGAATGGAATGGGGCTGCATTGAGTCACACAACATGGGTAACTTGTAGGCTCCACTGCTGAACAATACTTACAGGTTCTCAAGCAAGATATGAAGCCATGCAGACATGCAGTCATGCTTTTTTCAAGGAAGGCGTTGGTTATTTCAGCACAACAATGCCAAACCACATTGTGCGCACATTACAACAGCATTGCCCTCTGTTAAAATAGTCCAGGTGGTAAAGTGGCCTGCATGCAGTCCAGACATGGATTGATGTCATGCACTGAAAACACATTATGATGAAAAATCTAAACACTTGCTGCCTTGTGCTCTCTCTTGGTGCTGTCATTTTGCAGGCAACTTTATGCAAAATGCATCAGTAGAATATGTGCAGTGGCATTTAAAAGTTTATGCATGATATGACCTAAATGTGATCAGATGTTCACATAAGTCTTAAAACTAGGGAATCCAGTTAAACAAATGGGCCAAACAAAAAACCCGTATTCATCTTTTCATTGTGGAGCCAATCTTAAATATCTGTTTGTGGCTCATGTGAACCCATATGCTCAGTAACTGGTGTGACCTCATTTTGCAGCATTAACTGAAGGTCACCAGTAAATCCTTATCAGCCCTGACTCAGCCATTCAAAAACATTACATTTCTTTTGCTTTAACCATTCTTTGGTAAAATAAGGAAATAAAAGAACAACTGCAGTTCTTGTCTCATTTGCTTCATTTGTTTTAGAATTTAACATTAGAATTTAATCTATGCTTTTTGACATAGTAGCTGTGGCCTTTCAGCAGAAAAGGAGGAGGGAGTACACAGTCTTCCTGTCTGAATAACGTGATGATATCAGATCTGCTAAACCACATGAGCCAAAGTATTCACACATTTGGCCTTTGTTTACTTTTGTTCATCTGACATATTTCACACTTAAGTTGCGTGGTTGAAGTTGTTTAGAGAAGCTTCATTTTGCAGGAGATTAATTTAATTACTGTATCTCTCATCCATATAAAAATCATCATTATTAGCTAGGATTATGCCTTCAGTTTACATTTCCAAACTAATTCCTTTGAGTAATGTATAAACGCACAAAAACAAGCATTATCATGTCAAGATTAAAAGGCCATTCAGCATGTGCTGAGTGACTGAGCAGTAGAACATAAAAAGATGTTCAATATATTAGACTCTGAATGTTATACTATCAAATTTTAGGGTCAGATTAATATGAAAACTCTTCATCAGTGCTGGATCCTATCACACTGAGAGACAGCATGGTACACCATGGCCAGGTCACTAGTCTATACCAGGGCGGACATACAGAGACAAACTATTTGTACTCACATTCATACCTATGGGCAATTTATAGTTACAGGTTAACCTAACATGCATGTCTTTGGGTGGTGGGACATACCTGGAAATAACTCATGCAGACTCTGTGAGAACAAGCAATACTGAGCTCCTGGATTAGAACCCAGATCCTTCTTGCTATGGTTAACAACAATATTGACAAAATGAAAGAAGAGTATGGCCTCCCCACACAGCCCACACCAACTAAATGCTATGATCATAAATTATTTTGTAGTTGTGGCACATTTCACTAAGAAATCATATTGGATTTTCCAGAAGCAGTTAGTTAAAAAAGACTTACTCAAGTAATGATTTACATGGCATCACATAGTGTTTGTAAAATAATTTACCATGTTCAGCAAATGTTTTGTACTGTAAATACTAAGTTATAGTACTTAAAGCATGCAGAGCATTATTGTGCAAGTCATCTCAAGAGACATATTTATACTTCCTGTGTCACATGATGAAATTGTGCTCTATGTCAGTGCTGCAAGTTTGCAGATGCATCCTACAATCCATCAAAACAATGTCCAAATGTGTGTATCGACTGCTGTGCGAAATTATCCTAAAATTATATTTTGCAGATCTTGACATATTGAAATGTGAAGACACCATTCCTACTTTTATAGTATGAATGTACAGAACTTAATCGTATCAGTCCTCCTACACCACATTAACTGAAATGTCACACATTTGGTTTTTGTTCGGTTTTGTTCATCTGATATGTTTCACACGTCGTATGTTTCTCATGTTATTGAGCTCATTTACTGGAAAGAGGAAGCTTCATTTTGCAATGGATTTTTATTCATTGACTAGTGCTTATTTAATCACCAATTAAAAGGCTTTAAAATACTATTCTGCATGTACTAAACCCATAAAGTATGATTGTGCCTCCCTTTCTATCATAGATGTATTTATTAGTTATTATTTCATTGCACATTTTGCACTTTGTAGTTAAAAAATAAATTTGAACTCTATATTTTAATGATGTTTTGTCTTTTATGAAGCATTTTGTGAAAAGAGCTCTAATGGGAGGTATTCAAAGTACAGTATGTAAAACTACAATACAGTAATAAAAGTACAGTAATTAACCTTTAAAAATTCAACACACGTTTAGGTGATTTTTTTTAGTTATGCATGACACTTTTTCCTGTTGAATCATAATGCACTGCTAATGATGTTTGCGCTTGTGAGTGTATACTGCATGTCTGACTGTATCACTCATAGACGCTTTGAAGCCAACATAGCATTCAGTTACCAAAGACATAAGGTTATATGAGATATATGAGATTGTTGAAAGCCTGATGTTAGTGATCTTAACAATAACATTCAGAGCAGCCTTCATTGTTATATAGCTATACTTTTAATGTGGAAATGTGGAAAAGATATTTTGCTTTCCAGAAACCTCAAAAGACTCACACTCTCACACTCTCTTATTATAAATAATTTATAGTGTATTTTGTACACATACACAGGAAATCATCCCATAAAACCACAGGTGTCTGTACATTCCTCTACATTATGATGTAGGTGTTTTTTCTACCGGTAGTGGAAGTGACTACATTGTTCTAGAGGTTACTTCAAAGGGGTTTTCCATTTGTTCATAATATAAAAATGTTATAAGTGCGCCCTCTGCTGCTGCTCTTCCATTACTATAGACATTCAACTAATAATATTTTGGACACTCACAGAAGTTGCAGTTAATATTTTTTACCATAGATATATTCATAGAGTTTTAAGCAGAAAAAAATATATATTTATAATGGTTTATATTTCCAGCAAATATTTACACTTATCAGTCAGAATAATTATTATTAGTATTTGATGCTGTTAAATAATTTTGGAAAAAATTATTTAGGAATTAAGTGACAGGATTGCTTAATGATATTTATGGCTACTACCTTATAGGTAAAAATTTTAATATCAGATGGATGTTATCAAGCTGCCATGAAGAAATACTGACCCCACTATGTAGTGGATTATCTTTCTTTCTTATAGTTACAGTAAAGTGCATTTTGTCTTAAGACATAAACAAAAGAGTCTGTAACAGTAACTTACACAGCTAACCACAGTACCCTGATCAGGTTCCATTAAAACTCTTATTAAGCAGTACACAGTCGAACACAAAATCCCGTTACGCACACTGCAGCCTTTTTATCCACTATTGTCTGTCTTTGTGGAGTGTGTCTTCTCCCTTCTGTCAAAACATGAGTTTTTGAACATGAGCTGTGTGACACAAGGGAATTAATGTAGGATGTACAGACATCTATTTATAACACAGGCAGCAGGTGTGCCCATATACAGAGACAAAGTCATTGGCTGGGGTTTCTCAGAGGACTCTTTGTGCTTGTACAAATACCCACATATTTGCATCTGCTCTGTGGAAAACATGCGAGCACTCACAAATTCAGGAATATATTTTTCCTACCTTAGAAAATTACAGTTTCTTCTTCTACAATACACTTCTTACAGTGTAGGCACGCACATGCACGCCCTTACACTATAAGTGTACAAGAAGAAGGTGTTCAAATGCATGCATACATTCATATGAAGGACTTACAGTTGGCTGCTAGCACCCACACAATTACACTCATTTTAATTCAAGGAACTTGAAACGCATTTCCAAGTATTGTCAGTTGAAAGTGGTTACAAGATGCTTTTCAACATCAGACCCCTGAAGGTAGAACAGACCCACACCTGCAAAACAGATCCTCTAAGCAACAGTTCACTCAAATGATCTACAGCAGTCAACAAATAAAAAAGTTGTAACTCTTTCAAACACCACGTAAACCACAACTGTCTGGGAATCATGCCTACTACAAGGAGGTTGAAGCTGTTAAGAACAGGCAGGCGAATGATGGCAAAGCAGTGAGTTAGCAGAACCTGTCACCTCTGTTGTTTATTGCCTCAGAAAAGAAGGAACAGTGTTTCACGAGAATCGAGGGTGGGAGGATGATCGCTTTGTTTGCATTTGCTTTTTAATGTGGTCATTTGCACTAGCTCCATCGAGACTGAAAGTGCGTTACTGCAACCTCTGAAAGGAAGTAGGCGAGGCCTATTTTGGCAGCTACAAAATATACCTATCAAGAGTTTCTATTTTGACATTGTACTCTGTAAAAAGGATTACGCACTGGTGAAGAGAAAGGAAGTTCTTAAGGGTTGTTTAAAGCTGCCGTTTCCATGGACTCTACTGGACTATGCTTCAGAAATCAAAATTAAATGGATATATTGTGATTGGTACTTGTTGGCTGACAAGACCTTTTTAAAAATATATCTAGAGGAACTGATACTGAAGTGTTGTGGTGACACACCTATCTTGCTTCTTGGGTACTGGTTCACTCAGACTTATTGCTGTGACAATGCCTGTGATTGTGCTGGAAGCCAGAGATTTGACCAGTCCCCTTTTTTTGGTGCGGACATTGGAAGTTTTATCCAGTTGTACTACCTTCAGTCTTGTGGCCTCGCTGGAACCTTCAGAGATCATCAAAAATTCATCTCACACCCAACTCATCACATTCAGGGTATTCTGCATGTTTACCTGGTGCTTCTTCTTCACCCTAACGCTCCTTATCCACATCCTCAGTGTCATCCAGTTTCACAGCCTCCTTCCGATTTCTTGGAAAAACCTGACTATGACAGTGGCTGTGTTTGGGGCGCTAATGTGCCTGAGCGCCTCTTTTGTTTTTCCTTGGATCATCATGAACCATCACGAGGTGTCTCCAAGTTCTGTGATAGCTGCAGTGACCGCCTGCCTCACCTTTCTGGCCTATAGCTCAGAGTCCTACATCCTTCGCACCCAATCCCATGAGCAGAGAGGCTACATGGGAAGCATGCCTGGTCTTCTCAAGATACTCCAACTGTGGGGAAGCTGTCAAACAATACCCCTTGTTGTGGAGATGGTCCCTGGACATCCAAAAGAAGTTCCTTGGCAGCAATGGGTTTCCTGTGTGTCATATAGTGTTTGTATCTTTATGTCTCTAGTCATACTGGTGGTAATATTAGGTGACTTTGCTGGACGCTGTCTCCTACCTTTTGACAGATTTTTGGCTGGGTTCAGCATGACTGGGGTGTTGTTCTACATGGTGGCTACAATGATTTGTTTTACTAAGATACTTCAGCCAAAAGAGCAGTTGATCCACAACAAAGAGCTGGTTATTGTGGAGACTGTGCTTGTCAGTATTACACTGTTAGCTTATACTGTGGACCTTGCCTTCTCCATTAAACTGTTGTGTGACAGGAGTCATACATGAAGAAATGCATCACAGTAAATGTACTCTATGTGATTGTCTTCTGTAATTCTATAGATTTTATAGAAAATGCCAATTTTAATTTATTTGGCAAGCATGTAAAGTCAAACTGAACTGATGATTTTGTTGTTAATCATTGCTGTGTATTCTCTCTAACTCTCTCTATAGATGGCTTGCTAACTTGTATTACACATGCCAGTTGTTTACATATTGAGCAAGAAAAGATACATAACTGACCACCAAAATTACAATGTGTTGATCTGATAAGTTTTACAAGTAGCACTGGTTCAACTGACATGTGAAGGGGTTGCGCTACATTTATGGTTCATTTCACTTTGACCCAAAAAAAACCCTAACCAGTAATCATGAATTGTGTAAGAGGTGCACTGAGTCATAAGCATACATCATCCTTTGTGGAAAGATTTAACATGCTTCAGTCACCACTGGTAGTTTAAAAATAGTTTTAAATATAAACATGTCATCTTGAATATGCAGCCTGCAAAAAAAGAAAGCAAATGTACACTATAAAGCAGACAAATAAAAAAGATATTTGTCTCCTTACTGAAAAAACATGAGCATTTCTAGTCTGATACTTTATTTTATACACTTCATCATACAATTGAATACAGTTGCCATTTACTAACACCAGATGGCAACACTCAGCCACTGGCACCAGTATTTAAATCACAGGACCAGACTTATAGTTTTTAGTTTAGAATATGCCAGATATCATCCAACAGCACAAAATGAATTGGTGTCAACAGTGTTTATAATAGAGATATTTAATAAGACAAACCGAGTATTAATATTCAGTAGTATTAAATAACTGCTTTTATTTACAGCGACAATCCACACATTGCATTGATTACGCTAAAACACGTACTTTTTAAAATCGTGGCAGGTTGTTTTACATGGAAAGCAGTTATTTTAAATCATTCAATTATTTATTCGCTTAGATAACCTAGTGTAATTAATTTCGAGGAACTGTACATTTGGTCATGTTTAATAAAGTTTCCTGCATTGATAATCCAAAACAAAGTCTAACATTACATTACGTTACATATACGTTACGTTTGACACTAATAAACATCTGCACTCATCTGTTCTAGGCCATTTAAGCTGCTCTGTCGAAAAATCGATCGTCGACGGCGAGCGACGCAGCACAGCGTGTTCTCCTGGTGCTCGGTGTTGATTGCTCTGGCCTCGACAGACGTTTTTTTCTCTCTCTTTAAGGAACTGAGCGTCGTTAGCTTGGCAGTTGTTAACAGGCAGCGCGAGTGAACGAGCTGTTGGAGAAACTTTGGTACGTGGAGGAGGAAACTGATATCACAGACGGTGCCGTACCTTTCGCTAAGAAAAGTTAGTAGACTCGCTTTGGAAGTTCAGTGAAAAAATGAAGCACTTTTCACACGGTAAGCTATGTTTGACTTCGTGTCGTTGTGAAACATGTTGCGACTTTGGTGAGCTAACCTCGGTCAGTATGGACTCTCAAACTAATTCGTCAGTTAAAACTATTTTTTTTCTAACACTCCATTTACAGTTTATAATGAATCCACATTTAAGCTAATAAATGCTAAAAGGCTGTCTCAGTTAACGTTGTTAGCTTATCTTACCTGTACCACAAGACAGGCTGGTTTCACTGGTCCATGTTAAGTTTGCTATTAACGCTTGACAAGTTTTTATTTAGACCACGTCAGTGTTATTAGCTGATGCAGACCCTTACAATAGTGCTCACATGTTAAGTATTAGTGCTTTTTATTGTTTGCCATATGGTTAGGTCACAGTCCACAACCATTGTACACAAAGGCTACCAATGTAACAGCCTGATCACCAAGAAGCAAATACACTCCCTTTTTTTATATTGTCAGTCACTATGTTAGTGTTTTCATATCTGTAATGGTTTTGCATTTCTCTTGCTGGTGATGTGTTCCTCTGAAGCCCCCTGATCACCACGGACATGTGAAACTTGACTCTGCATTAGGCGGATGCAAGTCCCAGGCTGGATTGAATGGCACTGAGGATACAAGGTAAGCACTTTGCCAGTAAATTTGAACTCCTTATTGATCCATTTCCTGAGCTACAAATGACCTCAGTGAGGGCAAAGTCCAGATAGAGAAACAGAGAGAGAGAGAGCAGGGAGGGATGATGGATAAACATAGCTCGGGAGAATTAAGAAATAGAAATACGCAATTGCTGTGTGGGATTCAAAGGAAACCTTTTTATCAAATGGAGTGTTACAGGATAAATGATGCCCTGCCATTTAACTTGTAACACAGTCATACAGGAATTTCCCAAAGATGTTGTCACATCATGTGGGAATCATAACTGCAAAGAACAGGTTTGCCATCTTTGTCAATCACCTGCAGGGATAAAGGTACAAAAATTGTAATCGGTTCAAGAGCTCTCAAGAACCCTGACTGCTGAACACCTTTTAGAAACACCACAGACCTAAAGGCCTTGGACTAGCCAACTAGCCATGAAACCTTTTTTTTTTTTAAGCTCTACAATTTATAAATGTAGACCAAGGATTTTCTGTAGTGTGGGCCTGAATGTATGCTCTAGGGTCTACAAATAAAGGTTTTGAAGTCTGGATGTGGATTTAAGTCAATAGCAGCAGCAAGTTGTTTTACAGGTTTCTTTGCCCACACTGACCTCAAGATATATGTGAAATTGTTGAGTGCTGTAACTTGCTATGCAAGTTTGCAATGCATAGTGGTTGCCACCCATTGAACTACGTAACTACTAATGGTAGCCTTTCACTCTTCACATGTATTTATTGTGCTTCTATAGTGAAACATCAAATGGATTCACTGTTCATCATCTTCTTGTGAAATTTCGACATGTCACATGTCACAGGAACTGCTGTCCCACAGAATGCTAGTAGTGAAAACATTTGTTTTTTGGCCCATGAACAGGCTTTGATGTCTTGGGGCTTAAGTTGTGTGATGATGATGATTTATTGAGCACAAAATCTGCTGAAGGGATCGGCACCCCAACATCTTCAGGCCATGACCCAGTGCTACACACAAGTCCATGCTTTCTAGTTATATTGGGTTTCTAAACTTTAATCGTTATGTCCCATTATTCTTGCAAAAAACGCTCAGTGTGTGGTCTTTTGAACACCTACAGTATTTTTTCAGACTTTTATTATTTGTCATTACATACTTTAACTCTGGCTTATTTTGGACAGCTGTTGACTATTTAAAGTAGCTAATTGTGGTTTGAATTTTAAATCAGAATGAAACATGAGTCATTTACTGGTTCTGTTAAATGTGAATAAACCATGCTTAAATTTTATTTCATCATGGTATATGCTTTGTTGCTTGTTTAGGAGTCCAGAAGATGTACATTTCAAAGCGAGGTGACTTTTTTTTAGAAACAGGTCCATGTTAAGTATTAAATGCAAGATGTAGTTACATTCTAAATAAAACCAATTTGAATATTATTTAGATATTATTTATACCTATAAATATGCCACGACATAATAATTATTTACAGCATAAGGCCTTACCTTATATACATTTAGCTACTAGATGCATACATGTGAAAAAAAAAAATCCATAGAAACACCCAGTAACGTCTGGTCAACTAATAAAGTGAGATATAGCAAATGCATACAAACAGATCCATAACATCAAGTCTATGACATCAAGTCAAGTGTTAAGCAATCACTGGATAGTAGCTTAATTAAAGAAAAAAAAAATTATTAAGCTGGATTAAAGTGATGATATAATGATACCACCAATGTTTTTTTTGTAATGATATTTACATAATGCATAAAAATAGAGTTCTGTGTTAGGGACATACAAGCTATATATTAGGTTTTGGTGAAACAGACAATACTAGTTTGTTGGATAGTTTTAATTGCTGTATGATTATAATAATCAAGTAATGATAAATAAACCACTGTTTCTATCCTTTAGATTTTTCTGACATGTATCTGAGATCTAATACAGCAGTATTTGTGCACTGTCTGAGCTACCATGTTAGAAAAGCTGATTGAGAGAGGAAGGTGTTGTTTTGTTAGAGGAAGGAAAAACTAAAAAAAAGGATTCGTACCCCTGTGAGAAACAGAAGGAGTTTTAGGGTTTGAGCAGCAGGTGCAGTGAAGGGAGATCCACACTAGGGTGTTTCTCATCAGCATATCAAAATGATTTGGAGAGGACCAGACCTTTATTTACTGCCCTTTTGGAAGGCATGTTCAACATAAAAATGCTTTGCCTCTGTGTTGAACATTAACTGTTCAGAATCTTGGATGGATTTCACTTTTTTAAAAGAGATTTCAGACAGGTCAACCACCAACCTGTGCTGCTTATCATTCTCTGTGTAGGACTTGGCTGACACTCCTTGTTGACTCTACACCTGCTCACAGCCTTGACTCATTTTGTGGCCTTCCAAGTCCTCAACATGTCAAATCTATTTTTACACAACTGAAATGTCTTTTAGGTCAAAACTTAAGCCACTTGTATATCCCTCGTGAGAACCGCTAATTCTGATAAACATAACTGCACTGCTCGGTACCTACCTACATTAAACTTGAGCCGTAAATTATTTCTGAATTACAGTGCAATACAATCACTCTTTATATTACAGTTTTATTCCAGCTTACCACGAGAGATCATGTGGCTACTTGATTAAAAAAGAAGGCTTTTAGATATTGCTCAAGCATTATAAAATATTTTTCCAGCTCGATCTATTATTACCTTTCATCCATGGCTACAAAATGAGCAGTTTCTTTACGACTGGAGTTCAGTTTGCCTTGTGTCATATGCTAACTCTGTTCAGCTTTTAACTGTTAAATATGTCATGGTTTTCAGGCTCTTGACTCGAGGCTTATTTGGATTAAAAGTACTTCAAACTGAGCCTCTCTTCTAACATGACTCTTTGATTTAATTAATAAGGGATGGTTATAGCCTTGCTTCAGGGTTCCCCACACACTGCTTACTCAACCATCTTGTCGTGCTCCCTTGGACATATTTCCTATGCTAGATGTATACAGAGCTTTGTGGTTAATATAAGTCGTCTTTTATTTTATTCTTACTTTATGGAAATGATTGACAGGTGAATGTTTCAACAGTGCTGTGGCATAATGCCCAGCCTTAGTTTTTATCAAAGCAGTGGTCATGGCTGTGTTGGACATGTGACTGTTGCAGGATTCCACATAGGGGTGTGTCTCTATGGGTTTCTATAAAACTGTTTGTAGATCTGTATAGGTAATTGTGATTACTAAGATACTGCAACTTGCACAGTCAGTATTTTTTTCTTGAAATGCTAACAGCTATAAAACTGTATCTGTTTTGACATAAACAGTCAAAGCTGAAGACTCTTTTAAGCCTTTTGTTATGTACCTAAGCACAGTTTCCTCTTGAGCTCTCCACTCATTCATGCAGGTTGCAGCACACATAACTGTTGTTGCAGACGGCTGACTCACCTTTTCAGTCACTGAAATAAGACCATTACTGAGACATCAGGCAAAAGTGTCAGCCTGCCAGACACAAGAGATTGCTGGCCAGTCTCATATGTGTGCTCATTGCATGCTGACAGGACCATTCATCTCGCTATCGTCATAGTGATCACTTGTTAATGGAGGCAAAAGACAGAAGCGAGGTGGGAGGTGGAAATATGCATAAAAATAGCCTGTCTATAAATATTACTTCTGAGTGAGTTTCTCACTTGAAAGTGAGACATTATTCACAAATCTAAAGTACGTCACGGACAGCATTTTGTGGGAGAGCAAAAATGCTGGAACAAAATTGTCAGCGCATCAGTGAATTCAGTTTTAATGGAGCCCTGCAGAATAGCGTGGCTATCTTTTATAAGATTAAAGCCATTCCTCCTGAATTTCAAGCTGCCTTTTGCCATGAGCTGCAGATTAGCCTGGAACACAATAATATAAAAAGGGCCATTTTAGTTTCCCATGAGCAGCTCCCACCTTTCAAAACAATGTAGCTTTGTCTTTGCAGTTTGGCTGAGAAATGGTTAGTAGTAGTTTTGCACACCACATTTTTAAAAATGACTTCAGATCTTTTAACTGAATGTTTTGGTATAGTGACATTATTATAACTATAGCTCCTACTTATCTATTACTAAATGTACACTACCAGTCAAAAGTTTGGACACACATAGAAATGAGCATGTTTGTGAAAGAAAAGCAGATTTCATAACATCAAATTGATCAGAATTAATGTGTAGACATTGTTCATATTGTAATTGACTATTGTAGCTGAAAACAACTGTTTGACTGATTGATAAACATACAGAGGTCTAAATTCTACATTACACATTACTACTGTCTTCCAATAGCATGTTTGCTATGTTTGCTAATGCTAATGTATTAATTTAAAAGAATAACTGATCATTAGAAAACCATGTGCAATGATGGTAACACAACTGAAGACATGAAAAACTGATGAAGCACTAGTGATTCCTATGTGTGTCCAAACTTTGGACTGGTAGTGTACATTTCTTCAATCTGTAAATCTTGTTTAGTATTTTACAATAGATGGTGAACGGTCTGCACTTACATAACATTTCACCTAATAGGTACTCAAAGCGTTTTTAAATTGCTTGTCATTCATCCACCCATGCACAGAAACACACACTCACACCAATAGTAGAGCTGTTATGTAAGGTGCCCAACCGACCTGGGGCAACTTGGGGTTCAGTGTCTTGGCGTCCCCAGTATTTACTTGTGACAGTAACAGACCTGCTGTTGTGTAAACACTTAAAAAGATATAATTACCTGTAACAGATCAGGCAACTGGTCAGATGTGTGATGTATGTCTTTAGAAAAGGAAACAGTCCACAGCCTCAGTGGGACAGACAAACCAACTCCTGTGGGTTAATTCTGCTCTGAGATAATCACCTAAACAATGGAAGTTCATGTGATTGTTTTTCCTTCTGTATTTGTGGAAATTAATGAATGTGGTATGTTGACATTTGACCAGGACTGGGAACTATTTGGGGAAACAGGAGAGTCTTTGTGGAAGCAAAGCAGGAAGTTGGTCTCTTGGATTTGAGCAGATGTGTCTAGCTGGGCATATGGCTACCCCAAGGCTTGGAAGCAGATCGTGGTTTGGCCTTCTGCACCATTGCCATATTCTGCTGCTGGTTAGAAGGCTTAGCTTCACTGTAACCTCTTTTTGAATTGATGTAAAAAAATATGTAATATATTAAGCTATAAAACTATAAAGTCCTAAAGTGCTACAGTGCAGCTACGGACTGTTTTACCTCATTATTGTGTTGTCTCTGTCAGTTCTTAGAAATATAAACTATAACCAAACTAAGCACTAAGACAAGACCTTATGGCAAGCAGTGGTGATAATGTTTATTATCTACAAGTGTAGGTAGGTAGACACACATTAACTGTGTGGTATCGAATCTGTTGACTGACAGGATAGGGTAAACATAGTAAACGTTAGCATAAAAACTAATATTTTTAATGTTGTTTGCTGATGCACAAGTTAAAGAGAATTTGTGTCTCATTGTAGCTTTGACATTTGGAATATTAGCGTGCATCCTGCTCTCTTAAAAATACACCACACACTGGATATATGCCAGATGTGTTATATTAGCACAAAAACTCAGCAGTCAGATTCTCTCCTGGGAAACTCAGTTATTGGTAGTCACAAACATGCCACTCTGTGTACCAATTTAAGTTTTTTTCTCTTCAATATTATATAGATTTTCCATCCAAATCCATCAAATCATCCTCAAACACAAAACTTCAGTAGTAGGGTTAATCATACAAAACAGCCTTAAACATATAGTTACAGTGTGAGCTGTCTTACCTTAAAATCTTTGTTTATTCCCTCAGTTATTGGATAAATCCCCAGCTTCATAAACACAACAGCACGTTCTGGAGTCTGAGCTAACGGGCATCTTTCTTTCATGGGACAGTGACTATTTTCCAGGTGTTACTTAATTTGTACATTTAGGGCAGAATACATTAGCATTAAAACATCTTGGCCAGGATATCATTCTGGTAATGACTAGCTAATGGAAATCCTGGTTTGTTTTTTTAATTCTGCCTTGTTGCAGAAACATGTTTCAGTTCAGTTGTAAAATTGCTTATCTTCATAAAACAGTGATCACATCAAACATGTGTGATCGTATTCAGTTTTTACTTACTCTCGTAATATCATCTAAACTAGTACAGTGTCTGCTTTTCTCCAGCTCGTCCAGTCTGCTTTTGAGTTACCTCCATCGAAACTAATTACCTTTCTAATTAAGAGTTACAACTAGCAACAAAAGAACCAGGTGTTAAACATTTCTTTGGTTTAACATTAACGGAGAGAGTCCAGCTTAATTATTCTCTTTAACTGCAGCATGTAAGCACATGTCTGTACTTGATCTATGTCACAGCTTTGTCACTGCAGCCAAGCAGTTCATTCAAAAATAATGAGGGCTTGTTGACAAGGTTAAGCAGTAAAGTGAAGAGTGCATTATTTAACTGGACAACGTCTGGGTCAGTGAACTGACATGGTTGGAAATAGGCTAAACCTTACAGCGTATTATCTGCGCTCAGAAACACGGTTCTTTATGTTCTCTGTAAGTAAAAGCAAGTAGTGTATTATGTGGGTATTTATGTCCATTTCAGTCCAGCGTCACTGTGCAATGAAACCCTTCTGTTACAGTGCCTGTCTTTCTGCCTCTCTGTTTCTTTATACTTTTTACTTAATTGCTTTTACTTCCCTAATTTGGTGGAGGCTTTGTCACATGCTCTTCATGAGATCGAGCATTTTCACTGTTGTGATCTACAGCTGAGCCATTGCAGGCAATAATTTAGCAATCCAAATAGCCTGATAATATGATATATATATCTATCTATATATATCTATCTATATATATCTATCTATAGATATATATATGTATATATATATATATATATATATCTATAGATAGATAGATAGATCTAGATAGATAGATCTAGATAGATAGATCTAGATAGATAGATAGAAAGGAAACAAACAAACAGTAAAAGTTACTTGCACTTGCACACATAGCCCTTAATTTCTATCTAATCATTTCTGGTATCTGTAGTTAAGAAAAGCAGTTGTTGTAAACGACCTATTAAAATCTAAATTGTTGTTTTGTTGACTTACTTTGCATTTAACATTTGTTAAGGGTAGTCTCTCATATTGGTAAGCAAAATCCAAAGCAAAGATTGCCAGGTGTTCTTTAAGAAGTACTATCAAAAAAGTACTGTTAATATCTTGTGATATTTCTGTATGTTTAGGTGTGTGCAGTAAGTATCTTATTACACACAAATTGTTATCATCCAAATTTTTTCCAGCAGTTGTGTATGAACTGCAGACTTACTACATAATGCTGTGTTTTAAATATAATATAATTTGAATCTCTCTCACTGAAATATCTTTAAAATTCTCAGAAGCCTGGGACATAGAGATTTAGAATATACAGTTTAGTCAATTTGATTTAGATGTAGAGTTTAGTAGGTCAGCTTTCTCCAATGTGGGTTGGCTATTTTCCATCTCAGAACACAGAACACAGTCATGCTATAGCATTGAGCTAGTGTCAGATAGCAAGATATTATTTTCAATTTTATCAAACTAAACTGATCTGTAGAAGAAATGGCAAAAATACAAGACAAAAGCGATTTTTACTTGGACCTTTAATGTGAACACTCGTTGTAGGGTGTGTTTCTAATGAATACACTTACAGCAAGCGTCCACTTAAACACAATAGGTGTATCTTTTGGACTATATTTCACTTTTACACAGATGTATCTATTAACATTCTACCTTATGTGCATCTTATGTGGGAGTGTATTGTCCATCATTGCAATTGTTTTGTTTTCTCATCATTCCCAAGTACTGTCATGGGACAAAACCTTGAACAAAGGGTGGATATTTTCTATGGACACCACACATTAGTTTTAATGAGTCCAAGTGTCATGAGACATGACAATAACATGATCTTAATTTGTCAGTATTTGTTGGTTATAGTGCTCTAGTTGTTAAATGAAGACTGGGAGACAGTTGATACACACATTAATCTCATTGCCTAACAATTCAGTCTGTGCCTGTCTCACCAGTTTGTCGGCATTCTTGACAGTTTCAGTTCTTTTGGCGTGCTATTGTTTGTGTCTCTGGCTTTCCACAGCCTCACACACTCTCTCACACCTCGGACACAAATCATTGTTGCTTGTTCCATCTAGTTCAAGCTCGAGGAGCCTCAAGTATAATGAGAGAAAGCTGAAACAGGTACAGTCTATAGAACACATTTTTCTATAAATGCATTAAGTCACGTTAAGCTTTCATTTCTCCCACCTTAATATTTAGACACACAATGGAGCATATAAACTATTCAGGTATTATTATATATCTGTAAGTTATTATTGCTTGTGGAGCTTTTAACAGTTACTATTACTGCGATTTTTACTTGGACCTTTAATGTGAACACTGGGTTGTGAAACACTTTGCAAGTCATCAGCTAAAGTGTTAGTGGGAAGCACAGGGAAAGGCATTACTACTACACATAAACAGCAGGATTTGAATTGAGACTTCTTCTAATCCCTTCCTAAGCAACCTGGATAAGGTATAGTGGTGTGGGATTTCATCGTGTTGTTGTCCACAGGGGAATGTGTAGTGGCTTTTGTGCTGTGTTTTTAATGTATTTTTCTCCTGTAGTACCCTCTTACATTGCATGATGTCAAATACAAAGTAGTATGTGCCATTTAAGATGCTTCTAGAGGCCGTCATGTGGTGTTTGGCAGAAAGAAATGGGCAGGATGACTTGAAAAAATACCTTAACCAGTTTTGCTAATCTTTTAGGCCCAGATGCATTTACAGTAGATATTGGAGACACAGATGTGGGGAGGTTAACTAGTTATTGCTTATGTAGCCATAACATTTTACTTATTGCAACAAAGAAAAAGGAAAAAAACACTGTCAGGTATCTGGACATCAGACACAATATGTATGGTCATTTTCTGTTGCTGTAAACATTCAAAACTAGTTTTGTTCCCCAAGTGGCAGAATCTTTTCCATAGTTTAGCATAGCGACAGCAGCTCTGTTTATTATGATAAATGAGCTGGAAAGAGCTGTTGACTGACAATTGCTTTCTTCCAGTCCAAGACTGTTCATTGGTTTGTCATACAGAGTGGATTTAATTCGACAGAATTAAGGAGTTTAAGGGACCAATTGTTTTCGTCTTGGGAAAAACATCATATGAGCTGTGTGCATATACTAGGATACACAATGTTTTACTCACATTGTTACACACTACTGCATTTGTGGATATCACCAATATAATTGAGTTTTCCAGTGAACTTAGCTTTGTGTGTGTGTGTGTGTGTGTGTGTGTGTGTGTGTGTGTGTGTGTGTGTGTGTGTGTGTGTGTGTGTGTGT
>JAUYWH010000001.1:21703846-21724404 GCA_034779795.1 Ctenopoma multispine
GTTCTGTGGATGCAGAACGAAACGTCTCTACTTGGAAGAAAGAAGTCCAGTTGCCATGACTCAATCCTCAGACAACTCGACTAGTTACTTTTTTTCCCCCTATTTATTCTACCAGAGAGATGTCGTCTAGAGGACAAGAGAACAAATTAAAACCATATCGAACCGTATTTAAATCATAATGACCTAAATATAAGCGGAGTTTTGTGAAACTAAACCCCTTGTTTTTATCTCCTTTATGTTTCTCCCATGTCTACTTTTTAGCGTCAAGTTCTGTCCTTTCAAAATAAAACTTCAGTTACAAAAGGAAAATACAAAATAAAAGCAATCACATAAAATTAAGCAAAAGCCTTAAACAAGTTACTTATTGATCAGTGTGTTGAAGTGATTTAAACCACTTAAAAGATTTTTCACAAAATATTGAGTTTTTCTGTATTGTTAAAAATTTTCTTTTAAACAAAGGGTAAATCCAAAATGAATGCAGACCTTGTGAAATGTTTAAATGAATTCAGATCAGACATTAAAATCTAGTACACCCATGTCAAATTAAAATCTAATCTTCACAACTGGACTTCCTTTTTGGTGGATACTTGGATGAGCAGTAAAACATTTCAACATAAGAAAGAAATCCAGTTGCCAGGACTCAACTTCCAGATAACTTCACACGTAGTCTACATGTTACGTGAGGTAGCAGACATTCAATAAATAAACACACGAGAAATGTCACAGTTTAAACACACATACAGTATACTGTAGGTATTGGTTTAAAAAGCTTTAGGTTGTGAGAAAGTATAATTTGGAAATTTGTGTTTCTTGTGCCTTAATTTGTTATTTTATGAAGATGTTATTTATTTTTTCCATTTTATTTAATTTTATTATTCAGAATTTGCACATGATTTTATATTTTTGTCTGTCTGATTACATCATTTCTAAAATAAATAAATAAATTAGACATTACGATCAAACATTTACTCACTACTTGAGTCATTTTTTGGTTGAGTACTTTTGACTTCTACATTAGCAATATTATTTTGAAGTAACGCTACTCTTACTTTTAAATTTTTGGTTACTCTACCCACCTCTGCATATATCATCCCTTGCTAGTTTTCTTGTTTTAGCCTGGTTATACCGCCTTTGTTGATTGCTCCTCATTAGAATTAGCAGAATATTTCAGTGTGTGGTAGGTATATGTAAGATTTTCACCGCAAGTGGAAATGCCAAATCCAGCAGTAGAGTATTTCCTCTGGTTAGATACTGTTGTCATTTCTTTAACATTTCTTTTTCATTTCTTTAACACAATTTTTAGTTTAACAAATAGTTTAAGGGGTGGCAAATCGCCTAACAGTAATTTGAATTTATTAAATTAAATTAAATTATTAAATTTAAAGTTTTATATTTTTATTTAGGTTTTAAATTTAAGTTGTTTTTTATAATTGATTAATCTGCAAATTGTCTCTTTTTTTACTTTATGTTTTTCCCTAAACCTAAACTGAAAAAGTAAAAAAGTACTCTATTAAGTTTACTATAAAGTGTGACTAAGAACATCAGCAAATCAGAGAATGTTTGGCTTTATTTTTTGAAAAATAACTGAAATGATCAAAATAGGAGATTTATTTTCTCTGTTGATCATCAGTCAATTAAGTGATTAACTAGTCCTAATTTTTAGTTGTCTGCTTTGTTCTTTGCAGGCAGCAACTCAGTGGGAGTACTGCAATGACCAGTCGGCCTTCCAGCCATGCAGAGAGCGCACACTCCCCAGAAAAACAGCCACCTGCTGTGGCCCCCAAACTCCATGTGCAGCGATCTCTGTCAAAGGACACCATCACCATCCACTTCTCTGCTCTTGGGAATGAGGAAGAGGAGGAGGAAGAAGAGCTGTATAGTACAACAGTCTCCACTACCTCAGCCACTAAGGATGACTCAAATATTGTGACAGCCGTAGAAGCAAGCGAAGAGATGTTTGAAGGGCTGCCACTGGACTCTGTAGCAGATGTTGCTGTCATTCCTGAATCATCCACACTTTCACCTGTTTCTAGACATCACACTAACAATTCACCCACACAAACTATGTCAGCACGTATTACTGAGCAGAAAGTCTCAACTTCCAATTCTTCTCCTATTAAATCTTTGAGCTTTCCCTCCAGTGACAAACCTTTTTTAAGCTTGGTGAAGTCTCTGTCCTCTGATGCTGAAGCTCGTGATGGGGTCTCATCTATTCCTGCTCCATCAGTCAGACACAGACATCTGATGAAGACTCTTGTCAAATCCTTATCTTCAGATACATCCCAAGACTCCTCCTCCTCCTCCTCTGCATCCTACCGTCTTCCAGAGTCCCGTCTTAACCTGCAACTCTTCAAGCAATTCACACAATCCCGGATGCCATCTGCTACCACGTCGTCAGCTGGTGACTCTAAAACGGCCCCATCTTCACCGCTAACGTCACCAGATAACCGCAGCTTCTTCAAAGTCTCTGACGTTGAGGCACGTATTGAAGACACGAAACGTCGTCTCTCTGAGGTCATCTCTGAACCGCTTCAACTTCTGAGTAAGATCATGGATGAAAAGAGTGCCAGCTTAGTTAGCAGCAGCATTTATCGACCCAAGGCCCTCGCTTCCAGTGCCTCAGAACTCTCTATTAGTTCTCTCAATGGTCAGCTGGAGAGTAACAACAATTATTGCATTAAGGAAGAAGAAGGAGGTGAATGGGAGGCCGAGAGCCCCAACTATAGGGCCTGTGTTCCACCTGAATTGGTTCCCTCTTCTGTTGACACTAAGAGCCCCAACAAGTCAACTTCCATTTCCATGTCATTAGACAAATGCTCTATGTCTGCTCTTGCTAAACAAGAGGATGAGGACTTTTGCATCCTATACAGTGATGACTTTGAAACCTGCACTGACACAGAAGGTGATAGTGTTGATAGAACTGATGAGACTGGATCTGGTAGTCAAACTAAAATGCCACTAAGTGGTAGTACTGAATCTTGCAGTGACGAGGAATCTGAAAGTATTGAGCTGACACCCAGTGTTCCCTACTATACTCTTATCATCCTTACTGTACTGGTCTATGGGTATTTTGTATTACCTCTCCCCAGTTACATTGGAGGAATGCTGCTTGGAATTGGACTGGGTTTCCTTTTAGCCATTGGTGTTGTGTGGCTGACAGGACCAAAACCTTCTGGTGGACATATTAGATGCCATGGGAAAAAAATAACCAAGTTGGACATTAAAGAACCAGAAATCTATAAGGTCAGTGTTACATCACTCATTTTTTTAATTTGGTCTATTTGGACTTCCTTGCATATATTTGGTCATTTGGAGGAGCCTTTTGCTCCTCCTCTGGTTGATTAATTATGTCCAGTTCCATGATGAAATAGAAAACTTGTAAAAACTTATTTCATTCAGAATTCATAAGTAAATACATATGGATCCAATTTCTATAAACAGATTTACCCATTTTAAAACTTCAGCATCATATATTAATAGCTCTTGGATGTACAGAAATGATGTTTAATTTCCCATCAGATATACAATGAAAAGATCTTTATTAGATGGGCAATATTATTGGACACTGTACAAAGTAGTGGAAACCAATGAAGGAAATCTGTGATTCAAAGATTAGTTTTATTCATTTGTTACAGTGTAGCTCCAACATAGGAATTATGCAGTTGCATTATGTTGTAAATGTAGATGTTCACAAAGATATTAGACACCCTTCATACCTCTAGTTAATGGTAACTAGAGACGGTCTTGGTATGCCAGAACTTCGAATTGCAACAGAAATTCTATCTCTGTATAATTTTCTTTGTTCTGCTTTTGGAAAAGAGGAGGAATCAGTGGTAATCTAAAACGGGCCTTGGGCTAATTTAGCTGCATGACAGCTCATGTTGTACAGTAGCTGGATATTTAGTGTCACTGACAGAAATATCCTAAAAGGTGAAGTCCTGCAGAATTGTTTGCAGATTTATTTAAGATACTGTGCACAGTATCATACAGTATATACAGTACAATACAATAAATAAATATAGATAAAAGTACAATACAATAAATAAATATAGATAAAAGTAGACATGTAGGAGGAATATTTCCAGTATTCAGTTTTCAGACATTAAAGATTATGTAATTTTAGACTTTGAAATTACAAAGAAGCAAATAGGTTGGATATGTATCATTGGCTGATTATAGCCACATTAAGCTGACTACAAAAAAAGCTAATGACAACAAGCTGTTTGTGCTTTAACTTAAAACAACAATGAATAAAAGACAACACACAGTGCAAATATTTACAGCCTTCTCCTTGAATTGTTGCTGCTTCTTTGTGTTTGTTGATGTTCTATAGCTGATGTTTCTTCACATGTTTGAAAGCGTGTATACCACATAGTAATTCAATTTTCAAAGAGAACCATCTGTAGTACATTGGACAACATACTATAATTGTTTTGGAACTCTGTATTGAAATGTAATCTAACTTACGTAAAATTTTTCCAGGGCTGGATGAACGAGATTTCGAACTACAACCCAGAGACATACCATGCCACACTGACACACTCTGTGTATGTCCGACTCGAGGGCTCCATCATTCGTCTGTCTAAACCCAACCGCAACATTGCCCGCCGTGCCACACACAATGAACCAAAACCTGATGTCACCTACATCAGTCAGAAAATCTATGACCTCACCAAGAGCAACGTAAGTTAAGTGTTATATTTTGCCCCTGACATGTTAAAACAGTTTAAAATAGTATATTGTCTGTCTTTACGGCTTTGGACATGTTTCTTACCATTCTGTGACTTGACTGATTGTTGTATGTCAATAGTAATCATATAATGAATTTTTGATTCTAGTGAAGATAATGGCAAGAAGTACACAGTAGACATTTGCGTCTTACAATAACTTCATTCCCCCTTTTCCCCCAGGTATATCTAGTGCCTCACAACCTGGCCAGGAAGCGTGTATGGAATAAAAAATATCCTATCTGCATTGAACTTGGCAAGCAGGATGACTTCATGTCAAAGGCAGAGGGGGACAGGTGGGAATCCAGTGATGGCTTGAGCATAAGGGACAAAGGAGACGGCAGTGGAGGAGCACTGGAGAGAGGCGTTTTGTCGTCATCCAGAGACCTGACCCTTTATCTGTTTGGAAGGACTGGTAGGGAGAAAGAAGAGTGGTTCCAGCGCTTTCTTTCGGCGTCCAGACTCAAGGCAGACCTAAAGAAATCTTCCAGTTTTCCAGGAAATAAGAGTGGTAAGCAAAACTGATGTTTGTTTCTTTTCTTTCTCTGTTATGTATTTTTCTAGTGCTGGGCAGAAATTTTAATCACATGATTTTTCTGTGATTAATCGCACATTTACAAGCAACATTTTATAATTAATTCAAATTCTATTTAGTTTTCCTTTTAAACAAATAAGATGGTTTTTAATAGCAGTATTCACTTAACACAGCCTCATGCTATTTATCATATGTCATGTCTTGTGTCGCGTTTTCTATTCTCCTCTGATCTCTGTATCGCACACAGTGGAGCTTCGCTCTGGTGTGCTCCCACTGAGACACACACACACACATACCTGTGTGAGCGCACAACGCAAAATATGTCACATCATCCACCTGAAAAGTGTTTTTTAAACAGTTGTTAATTTGACTGCTGTCATTAAAAGAAACACATAAACGTCATGATTCCTTTAAGTGTGTGCGCCCAGCCCTATTTTTTTCCACGATTAAAATTGTCAAAGTGTTTCATACAATTTTATTAAGGCTATAATAATACACTGCTCCTCCCAAAAAGTGTCATTTAAAATCTAGTTTAAGGTACAGTAATTCAGATGCAACAATGCATGTGAGTGCAGTTTTTAACTTCTTACCTTTTTCTAATGTTTGCAATGGCCCACAGCTCAGAGCTCTCATAGTCGCAGCAGCAGCCGCAGCAGTCTGGACGAGGCACTAGCATCTCAGCCCAAGTCAAAGGACTTCACAGTCTCCTCAGCAATGGCAGGCAGTGTCAAAACCAAACTGTCGTTGGACTACAATGTCTATATGACCTCTGTATTGCCAGAGCAGGCAGCAGTTAGCCCTGTAGCCACCAGCCCATCTGTCCAGAGTCCTCAGAGCAGCCCTGGAGCTGACAAGAAGGTAGCATGTGCATCTTCAATATAAAATATTAACATATTTCTCTTTCTAATGTCTTTACTTAGGGGGCAAACGTGTCATTTGTATTTAATTTAAAATGAAACAGCAGCAAGTAGCTGATATTGTGGTTGAATCTTATATTTAATAAGTTGTGTGTGGTTAATAAATGAGATTTTAGTCCTTGTATTTTTTTCTTTTACCATTAGCTGCAGAGCACCACTTCAGCTCAGGTTGAGCCCAGGGAGGAGGAGGATGAGGCTGTTGCCTGGGTGAATGCTGCTCTTGGTCGAGTCTTCTGGGACTTCCTAACTGAAACCTATTGGGCTGAACTGGTCTCCAAAAAGATTCAGATGAAACTAAGCAAGATACGGGTGAGTAGAGCAAAGCTGCCAATAACTGTTCCCTATAGAATTTGTTGAAACTGATGCAGGCAGACAAGAGAAGAGGTTAAAGTGGAGAAGAGGTCACAAAGGAGTGCTCATCTTCCTTCTAAAGGCATTATGTGCCCATACTCACTGTTCCTGTACAATCCTGTACCGTAGGCAAATCCATTTTCTATCATTATTTAATGGCTTTTGGTCTCAGTGACTGTCCACAGTACACATATACTGTGGCAGTAACTGCAGGTTAAATTGTGCTCAGAGTACAATGGTGGAAAAACCCTGTTCTGTTCACAAGGGATTGAGACATAAAGACATCTGATAATAGGGAGCGGTTGAGGGCAGAATAAATAATATAATCTATGCCACATTTGTATCTGCATGACTGTGCCTGTATTTATTTTCAGGATTGGTAATCCAATTATGTTTGTGTTTTACGTTATTCAGTTACAATGTCCTTAGCTCACTTATATGCTTTTCTGTTTTCCCAGTTGCCTTACTTCATGAATGAGCTAACCCTGAAAGAACTGGACATGGGCTCCATCACTCCCAGAATCCTTGGGGCATCCAAACCTTCCATTGACTACAGAGGCAAGAGAGAAATCCATTTCAAACATTAATACATTTACACATAAACACACGCAGTCTGGGTGTTAACATCAGCTGAGTTCTGTGCACTGTTTGTGTACAGTATTTATTTATCCACAAAGCACATTTGAGCATTTTGTAAGTCTGAAAACACAACAACCTTTTACCTTCCCTGACAATCAGTTAGTTGTGGCCATGTTAAAGGTGATAAAGATCAACAGGTGGCAATGCTTGCCTGTTATCTACCAGGATACATTTTGCTATTGCGTTTCTAAGCAGTTACCGTATTGGCTTTAGACCAGGAAGTTGGTTATAGGGTCATAAGCTTGCACTCTGATCCTTCAGTCAATGTGTTAGCTAAAGTGCATATGCCATGCAATGCACACAAATACGACAAAAAAACTAGATAGAAAAACACACACAGAAAATGCATGACAGCCCCAATATTCAAAATTTAGTACTTCTGCTATTTGCCTCCCGCTACAGTGTAATTCACTTTTGCACCATTGTCATAAATACCAGTCACATTTTGAGCATGAACAGTGGTACATGTACATTTGCCTACAACATGAAACTGTAACCTGAACCAGTAAAGAAAGTGTCTGAAGAACTTTGATTAAGTCAATATAAATTGAAACCTGTGAGTGGAAAGTTAAACTGTAGCTATACAGCAACACACAATGGCACTTATTACCAGTTCCACCTTGCGTAGTGTGTTATTTAGAAAGTTTTCTACCTTTGCTAACCTTGAGATGTTTAGCTAGCAGCTAAATCTTTGTCAACATGACTTGACATACAGTATGATGTGACAGAGTTCAGGGACAGCTAGTGTCATTCCAAAAAGTGACTGGGGAAAAGAAAACAACAGATATTCTCAACTAACCTCACCCTTTTAGCTAACTTTAATCTTAACCACCTTGTGCAGAGGATAATAATCTAATAGAGGACAGTCAATGCATGGCGGACAGTCTCTTTTTGGCACAGAAAAAAAGAAAACATGTTACACACTGTTGACACTTTATGAGCTTTTTCCAGCACTCTTTCTCTAGGTCAGATAAGTTTGTGCACCTCCTATAATGTAATTGAAATAAACTGATTGAGGCAGAATTTCTATAGACACACGAATGCAGAACCTTCAAGTTGCGTATCCCAGGTATAAAAATATATATCAGTTACCCCAGATTGAGTATTATTAAGCTACCTCAAGTAGTAGAATATTGTTGTTACATTGGCATTATTTCCATGTTAACTATGTTTTGTTTTTTAAGAATGTAGATTATTTCTTCTTTATAACAGAATAACAGAAAGCCACATTCTCTGTAGCAACATTAGGTCAATTTCGAAATTCAAATGATCAGAATTACAATCAGCTCCCGCAGGTTTTTTAGTGGTTCCTTGTGTATAGAATGCTGCTAGAGCAACCACTGTCACTCACTTACCACATATAAGAGTTGCATATGTTTTACCTTTACACATACAGAAAGTCTAGCTCTGTCTATACAAACATGCTAAAGATAAAGTGGCCAACCAAAACCTGACTAGAGTATGTTTTTATAAACTGTTTCTTTATATGCATCATGAACAAAACGTAGCCCCTCCCAAACAACAAGCTAACCACATTTCACAATCAAAATTGCTCTCTGAGCAAACTGCTTTAATGCCCTGCTTAGAGGTTTCAGTGCATTGGTTGTTTGTAACTTTGGCACAAATGAATTTCTGTGATCAAAATTCTTCAAAATTGTATTAAATTATTAGCATGTACTTCAACTAAGACTTTGGGTTACACAACCAGTTGAACACTTTGCACTTTTGCAATCCACTGCATGTACACACGCAGGCTGAATTGCCATTTTGTCTTGTGACTGACTGCTGCTCTCGTTCCCTACTCCACTTGCTATCACTAATAATATTCAATCAATACTAAGCCTGTTTCTGACTGGTTCTGTCAGTTTGTCCCTCCATAAAACAACAGCACTGCTGATAACTCCTAACTCTCCACTGAAATCAACACTGACCAGGCTGAGACGCTGAATTAGAATTCTTATAACAAGTAGACAGTTTAATTCTTGTAAAAGAAAAAAAAAAAAAAGACAGTTGAAAGCAATAGCAGATGGTATGGCCCTTATTTAATTAAGATGGTCAGAAAAACAAATGCTTTTTTAAAAATATCTAATTTTTTTTAAACCTAATAAGCAGGAAACGGTTGAAGTCATAGGCAGTAACAGCAGTAAGTGTTTCATTCAGTAATGGATTCACAAGCAAAATGAGGTTTACTGTGCATCACACTGCAGCACAGCAAGCACTTCAGCACGTTCTACCCACTTAACTTGTCAGGCTGTGGTACCCTTGAGGTTAGAGAGACAAGCTTGTTACTTGTAGGCTCTCAGCTGGTTAAATAAAGAACCAACCTTTTCCTTCCTTTTTATAGCTCCTTCCAGTGTGTGTGACCAACAGTAACACTGCTCAGAGTTCAGTAGGGAGGTAGCTGTTTACGGGCCTGTTGCAAGTGTTACAAGAAAGCATGTGTTCGATTTAATATGAAGAAATCATTTACCAAAGGTGTTAAATAAAACAGAGCCTTCTTTACAAAAGTGTAATGGGATTGGATAGGTTTGGGAACTCTTAGCTGACTACAATATAATCTGACCTTAAGCACTTTAGCAGGTCTTATGGTTATCTGTGGGCGAATGAACTGAGACTTAGCTATGTGAGGTCTTAGCTTTGAGAGGGACCACAGATTTATCCTGATGTTGAAGTTATAAACTGACTCTGCTCTAGTTTTGATCAGAAGAAGCTTTCGTATGTCATTTTAGAGAATTCCTTCTGTAATCACTGGAACTTTAGCACTGAGCGCTCCATCCCTTTGTACCAGCTTACTTCTCTCATTCGTCCTTAAATTCTATGACAGCTCCGTCTCTTCATCTGTTTCACACCTCTTCTGCTTTTTTGCCAGTTTTCTCTTTCCCTTACATTCATTCTTTTTCATCTCATCTTCCTCTTTGTATCTGTATTCTTTAGCCTCAGTATCACTCTTCCTCCCTCCTGTGCTATGAGTCACTGCTTCGTTTTTATCACCACAGCAATCACATAACCCTATAATGAGGGCAGGAATTGATTGCAGCTCCAGCTGAGATGGCAGCACCATTTCTCAGTTCCAGGCAAAACACACCTAAACGTAATCAGCTTGCATGGCACACCATTTGGTTGTTGTTTTTGCCATAATTACACTTCAGTCAGGAATCTGCTATTTGCTGCCAGATGTTTTGATTTCAGGTTGCAAATGAATGGATCCAGATTATCCACTTAGTAAGAGGTGGTAGGAAGCAGGAGAGGTGTTCCTGTAGCAAACAAGACTTATTATCTATTTGGTGAAAGATAACTGAAGGCATTCAATGATCCCTCTGCACTTCAGCATATACCTCTGCAGAGAAAGTGGATGCTTCATTCTTTTCTCTGCTCCTTGTTTCCATGATCAATAGCTTTTTACTTTCAAGTGTTAGTTAAAAAACATCTAGTGGTACTACAGTAGCTGTGTTCTTTTGTATTTGCTTTTCGCACCACTCCTTCCTGAAATAAGCATGCTGAGTGCAATGAATCAATAAACCTCTCCAGCTTTGTATGTGTGCGTTGTATCTGCATGCTTAATCATTCGTCCATGCACATTTGTCTTTGCATGGTCTCTGTATTGTGCAGTATTACGATGCCTCATGTGTTTTGTCAAGGACAGTTTCTGAATGCATTGAAGCAGTCTCCAGTCCCCCCATGTCTTCTCACCATGTGATTTTACCCCAATGAAGGAAGCACTGCCCTGATCCCGCAGCTTGCACTGAGTCTATCTACTCGTCACACCAAACTAATAAAGCTCGGTGCTGTTAACAGTCCTATTATCCACCATGTCTCTCAGGACAGAGAAGTAAAGCAAGGCCCGCTGGCTTTAGCAGACCCGACATGTTGATCCTGCCTCAGTGTATTTTTACTTGGTCCTTTCTCAAACCATCTCTTACTTTCTAACCTGCTCTTTCTGTTGCTTCAAGTTCTTATTTTTTTCCCAGTTTTCATTTCATGTCGACTCTCTCTCTGACTCGCTCACACTCTGACTCACCGTCTCACTTGTTTTTCTCTTTGGAACACCAGACTTATTGCATTATCACGTCATTTAGCACAGGCAGCTGGTGTTTAGGCAGCAGAGCAGTGAGGAAAGGGCAGGCATCCAGTCTGATTGCTGCTTTCCCTTCATTGTCCCTGGGCTATTGTCAGGGAAGCTATCTAGGTCTAATTAAAAGGCTGTGGTAGCTGGGCACCATGTGTTAGTGTACACTTGACAAACCTAAGAATTATGTACATGTCTTGGTTGCAATCTGTTTTGGTTTACAATCTCGTAATGGCTTTCATTTTACAACTCACTCCCTCTTCACTTTATTATTCTTTCCGGCCTCATATGTCATCCTTTGCTGCCTCCCAGTGGTGTACAGACACACCACACCCAAGTTTACGATTCATTGTTTGTCTTTGCACACAAAAGCATGTAATCCTGTGTGGTAAAACACAGGGGGAAAAAAAGATGAAGTTATATAATTCATATTACAGCAGGTTTGGCAGAGCAGAGGGGAAAAAATTAATAAACAGAGAGAGTGAGAGCCAGGCTGATCCAGCCTGCCCCCCCTGCTGATATCAAACGGGGGCTAGAAGGGGGAGACTGCATGCCCTCCAACTGTTTCTCCTTCATCAAAGGACCTTGTGATCTTCTCCCTCTTTCTTTTCCCTCCCTTCATCAGATGCTTCACTGCAATCTTTCTCGTCTAAGCAGACGGATAAAGAAAATAAAATCCATCGGGTTCCCTACATGTGTGATACCTTGGCTAGGGAAAGAGAGGTGTCATAGAAAGGGCAAGTGAAGGGTTAGTGAAGAAGGAATGTGAGACAGAAGACAAGAGGCAGATAGGTTGTTCCCCATGTCACTGACTAAACAAACAGATTAAACTCTGCGTCTTTTAAGTGTCACTTACAATTAAGGATGCAGAAAAACGTTATAGAGACTGGTAACCAGTACCTTAAACACCACTTTGTATCATGGCTGGTGGTGAATCAGTGTTACTGTATATGTATCTCATATCCTCAAATTGTTTAGCACAGTTTTGCTTCTGTCATTTTGTTCTCAGATTAACATTTCCTCTAACCACTTTAATTCTCTCAGGTCTGTGGTTTGACCTGGAGATTTCTTACAGCGGCTCTTTCCTGATGACCCTGGAGACTAAGATGAACCTCAGTCGCCTGGGCAAGGAGGGAGAAGGGCTCCGCTTAGGGGAATTTGGCAAAGAAGGGTAAGACACTATGCGCACGATGTTTCTTGTTTGGATTAGATTCATTTTTCCTCTTTACTTGAAACTAAAACATATACTTGTGCCTGTCAGAAGTCTGACGCATTCTGCCTGCCACCTCACGTCTCACTCAGTGTTCTGTATCTTTTCTGTCTTTTATATCTTCTCTGTTCCTGTCACTCTTATTCTGGATTCTACCTTTATATGACTGTTAATTGGATATATTTCTTCTCTTGGTGAGTGCTGCTTGCTTTTTAACATCTCTATCCAGAATCCATCTTCAACAATAAAGATGAACACAATGCTGATTCCATTACCTAGACTCTTGAGCTTTCAGAGATAACTAAGAGTCCAATATCTGTATATGACACTGTATGGAACTGATTGAAGTTTGGCCAGTACCTAATCCACTTTATGTGGTCATCATCACAGTGTGCCATTCCAGCTTATTAGATTAGTGCGTGCCAAAAATACAGTGTGTATACAGTATGTACTTGTAGACCAACAAAATGAGAAGTGGGCTCATGTTCCGTTCCTCATAAGGAAACAAGTTTAGACTCAGTTTCATATCACGTAACATCTGAAAGTTCAAAACATACTGCGCAACAGTTATTTGAGCCTAAATCTTCTTTGTTTATCATTTTTGCATGCGAGCAGTTATGAGCGTACACACTTAAAATATATATCCTTCTGATTCAAGACTTAAAACTATTTGTCATTTGTACATCACTGTATTTGTGGTACTGTATTGTAGAACCCAGGTACTAAGTGGAATGAAACATCACAGAATAATTTGCATGTGTGGACTCATTTCACATTTGTCTGTCTTCTTCTGCTGATTGATTTGTTTGTTTATTTGTTTCCAGATACAGGCCACGGACATACTGCTTAGCTGATAGTGATGAAGAGTCATCCAGTGCAGGCTCATCAGATGAGGAAGACTCCTCAGAGCTCTCAAATGAGTCTGCTGGAGCTGAGGGGTGAGAATGACTTTATATTCTCTATGTTAACTTATGATTGCAACTTATGGAATATTTGAGGAAAATCACTGTTGTTATAATTTTCATGTGAAATACAATCTGGTCCATAACTGTTCAGACATTGACACAGTTTTTATCATTGTGGCTCATTATGTCTGGTGATGGCCATATCAAGTAAGCTGCATGCTCAGTTACATTCAGATCAGGCAATTGGCTGGGCTAATGTAGAACATTGCTTTTCCTTGCCTTGAAAAAAATCATAAAAAGTCTTGGTTTTTCTGCACTGTGAAGTACCATACACCAAGCTTTGATCGTACCTGGGAGGTATTCTTCACATGACTGCAAATGGAAGAAACAACAAAGAAAACTACTTGAAAAGTTTCTTGCACTAACCACTGAAAATGACCCTCTGGTATGAAGGCCTCATGGTGAAAATACTGCACTGAAAAATTATTTTAATAGTGGGAGCGGGAGTCACAATAAGTTTTACACTACCTGACAAAAAAATTTGCATTTCCTCTATTCCATAGACAAAGACTGTCCTGTGTTATAACATAACATAACATTTATGTTGCCCAAGTAACATTATAACTGGATAGATACAGTAAGTGGCAGAGATAGTTAACCAAAAGCTCTACTCTGTGTTATTAAGCCATAATTAGCAGCTGGCAAGGCTGATCGAGACTAGCTCTTGTTTTGACTGTGACTATAGACATTGCTGTTCTTCAACCTTAACTACATGCTTCAGCCCTCACAGCCAGGTGGGATTCAGTGTGCTCAGAGCCAGTGGATGTGTACAATGAGCAATAAATTATCTTTGATTTTAGTTGGGTTTATCTAAACTGGCAATGTATTTCTAACTGGAGTGAACCAACACACTAACTGTTCATATAGTCAAGTGAATGAGAAAAATGTTGTAAAAGAATTGAATTTATTTATAACCTTGAAGAATCAGAATTAATTATTAATTACTTCCTTTGTATTAAAATCAATGTATTTGTCAGATTTCATGAAGATACAGCTAAACTGAATTTAGTGTTCAGCTTTATCCCTTTAACCCTACTTTTTGCTGAATACAGTTTGGTTGGAGGACACAAGCCGAGCAAGATCATGCGCTTCGTGGACAAGATCACCAAATCCAAATATTTTCAGAAGGCCACAGAGACGGAGTTCATCAAAAAGAAGATGGAAGAAGTATCTAATACACCCCTTCTACTGACTGTGGAGCTGCAGGAACTCCAAGGAACGCTGGCTGTCAACATTCCCCCTCCACCCACTGACAGGATATGGTATGCAGAGGAAATGTTGTTTTTCTAGTATATAATCTGTGGAATGCTGTGAAAATTGAAACAGGGCATAACTTTAAGAGTTAGAAATAATCATGTCTTACCTAGAAAAGGGTTGTCTTCATATTAATTGATATTTGTGTCTGCTGATAATTTAATTAGCTAATTTAAGGTTACTTAATCTCTATATATAAATTAGATTTGAATGTATGCTTTTACTTCTAAATGATTCACATACACAGTAAGAATCAGAACATCTGAAACTCAGACTAACTTGAAACTGCATTAAAGTACATCACTGCCCTCTGCTGGTTGTTATCTATCAACACTGCTACCGTTTGTTCAGCTGTTGGTTTAGTAAATGTCTGATTGTGTTGACTAATTTCTGCTGCAGGTATGGTTTTAGGACACAGCCTCACCTGGAACTGAAGGCTCGACCCAAACTGGGAGAAAGAGAAGTCACTCTGGGTCATGTTACTGATTGGATAGAAAAAAAACTGGGCCAGGAATTCCAGGTACCAAGAGACACTACATTTTACTTTTTTTGTTTCAGAAATGTAAAGACTTATATTAGTAAGTCAGCTTCAAACCTACTATACAATGTGATATAATCATTTGTAGAACTCATTTAACTTGAGGTTGACAGATGTAATCATTACTGCTTAGTGCTTATGTTTATCTTGCACAACCTTGTATTTGTCAAAAATATTAATTGTTGTCCCTCATTCACTCTTTCCCTCTATTAGAAAGTCTTTGTAATGCCAAACATGGATGATGTGTGGCTGACTATCATGCATTCCGCCATGGACTCCCGCACAGCTGGCGGGCCTTTGGTTAGTCCCCCAGTGGACCGGGAACTTTCTCAGCCAGAGAAGGACAGCACCACCCCGGCGTGAAAAAATGTTTACAGTATTTCCTTGAGCTTATGAAGTCTCAAAATGAGAAGTGAAGCCAAAGCTGAAGGTCAGACACTACTGTAAAGCACATTCCTGTAGTGAGTGAGTCTTTCACTTTCACTAGCCAAGACAATATGAAGGATCAAGGTAGAGTTGAATAAGAAACCACTGAACTGCCACTGGCTGCTTGCTAATATTCATGGTGCCAGAAGAAATGCTGTTTTGTTTTTGAAGGATTAATATTACAGTAAGGACTTAATGTGTATGAAGTTAATAAGGATAATATATGGAGACACATTGTTGACGTGGAAGCATTCACCAGATACCTTACAGCCTACAGATGACATGTTTCTACTGAGGCTAGAGAGTGAGATAGAGCATGGGAGCCTTTCTATTGCAGAAATACAACAAGTGGGGATTTAAAGTATGACAGACTGTTGAAATTACAAGTATTTCATAGTGAATGATACCTGTGTGTAGATTCTCTGATTTCCATCATAGAAAATCAAGTGGAAGCAGGTACAAAAAGGGTATTTGAATAGCTCAGATACTTGATGTTATATAGATTTACCATTAAAAATAAAACCTTTATGTGGCTTTATGTGAGCAGTTTTGATCAGGTGTTAACTAACAGTATTCATTCTTGCTGTGAACACATCCTGAACCCCCTCATTTAATTGCCAAACCCTGTTTTAATTTTTGACAATAATGCCGTTATCCATGTGTCTGTGGAAATAATGATCAAGAGCATTCACTATGTAAATTCCATACTCATATGAAACAACAGTAAGTTCAATGATAGAAAGGCTACATAGGCTTTAGGCTTTGAGCTTGTACACATATTCTATTAAAGTGTATGTCTGACGAGAAGTACGAGTCTATTGAATGTATGTTTGGATATTTTTGGTTCCTTTTTGTATGAAAACAGTTTTTACCCAGTCACATTGATTGATTGGGGTATGCAAATCATTGCACAAATACAAGTGAAACGTTTGTCATTTTGTTTTCTTATGATAAACACTATCTAATTTTTTTCCAGATTTGTCATTGAGTTTTTATGTTTGAGTAGAATGTGATGTATTTACCTATACATCATTAATATGTGAGACTATGTTGGAAGTGAATTTTAAATGACCAACTTCAATATGTGACGGACTACCCACTATATTGTATGTAGAAACACACTTCAATGTAGTTGACACGTGGTTGAACTTAAGGTACAAACTCTATAGTAAAGCTATTGCCAAGAATGTATAGCTTACGGGTTCCCCCTCTGAGAATACCTTTATAACCATATTTCTAATCTTAACCAAAGTCTTTCAGGCTTGTAGTGCCAGATCACTCTCTTCTCAAATGTACACATCCTGTATTGATGTTACATTGTGAAATCACATTTACAAATGTGCCACAGTACCTGCATTAACATTTTTACAGGACTTCTTACCTTGTTTTCAGTTTTGCTCTCTTAGCATACTAAAAGCACTGTAACAGAAAGTTACTGTGTGATTATTATTTTCTTTAGACTTGGCTGCTTTTTGTGAAGTATTTGTTTTTGAATAGCTAAATGAGGGTTATGGTTGTATTATTTTTTTGTGTGTGTACTTTGGAATAAACAGAGTGAAATAAGAGTTTTGAGGATGTATGAAGATCATGTCATGATTTGTATCTGTGAAAAATTAATGACTTTTTAAAGATTTACATATAATTTTAAGGCCAAATTCAGTGCTTATGTCTATCTGCCTTATTTATAGAGCAAAATAAATATCTCTTAAATAAAACCCTTTGTTTTTATTTTTCTTAGATTTTGTATGTTGACATGGAATAGCAGTGTCACATTGAGAATATGTAGTATTATGTAATGTAGTAACATTACATAAATACTAACAAAAAAATACAAGAATTAAAAGTGTTGTGCGTGGGCAGCAGAAATCCTCCTGTGTCATGATTACTAATTTCAAAGTAACTATGTAGCTTAGCTGTCAAATAATTGTAGAGTGATACTCAGTTACTTTCTATACTCTCCTTACCGAAATGCTCTCGTTCAGCACCACCAACAAACCAAACACAGCTGGTACAACCATATAAGGTCGAGGAAAGGAATCGGTTTGTATGATTAGCCAGCCCAGCACACACACACTGGTAAGAACAAATGATCCGGGCTGTGATGATGATGATGATGATGATGAGCACGGCGCCTCTTCCTCCAACGGAAGTTTACGGTTGCCTAGAAACGTGAATACGCTATTGTAACGGCGACAGTGCTACGAAGGTAAGTCACAGCTTTAAGTGGCGTAATAATGAACTAAAGGGTATTTTTATTATTGACAGGTACATCATAAATACACTGTATTTATTTTATCTGTTTAATAGCAAAGACTCGCTTTCAGCTATTGTAACTGTGAATTACATTAGTACTTTTACTCAACCTCTCCGCCTGAGCTTAAGTAACTGCTGCGCTTGGACTACTAGCTAACTAACTAGCTAGCTAATGGTTGTCCAGTGCCAACAACTTATTAATAAGCTAACGTTAGCAAATTATTGTATCACTAATAACACAACCCTCTGGAAGTACAACGCACAACATTTAATTAAAAAGGGAAAATATCCCTCCGTGTGAAGAAGCTAGTATGCTAATAGACCACTTGTTCGTCATAAGCAACAGGTCCAATGCAGAGCGCTGGAGAAGAAGGAACCGGAGAGGAGGGAAGATTCAGCCAAGATGAGAAAGACACCAAGTCACAGGAAGATCCTGACAAAGCAGCAGAAGACTGTGGAGTGACTGCCCCGTCAGCTCAAGAGGTCTGAGAAACCCAACTACAAGAGTCTAGCGACTGTCTTTACTTCTTGTTTATCAACCCCTTATGAAGATATGTGTTTCTTTTTCTCTAGCTGCTGTGATGTTGTGTTTGTAGTTTTTAGCTACAGTTAGGTACACAAAGTATAGTTATCAAGAATGTCAAGGCCAATATACTGTTCGATATAATCTAATTTAATCAGTGTAAAATGTGATGTGTGTCAAACATCACACACTAGCTAGTCAAACATTGTGTCAAGAACCTGCACAATATTTCTTTCTGTGCACACAGGATCAATCAGGACCAGAGCCTGAGTTGACCCACCAGCCTCACCCTTATGTCACCGGTGTAGATGAAGACCCCCCAGTAGCCACAAATTTGGGTCAGTCATGACATTACATTGCAATGTGTAACACAGAAATTAGCAATAATTGCATTCAGTCAGTTAGGTGAAAAATGTCTAATTCCACATTTAATTTATTTACATTTATAACAGGAAACTTTATTGTTCCAGGACAAGAGCATAACATGGCCATAAAAGTCACTTTTTGCAGAAAAAACACAGTGTCTATTCAGATGTCACAGTCACAGACATACAAACATGCTTCTATATACAATACATTACATATTTACAAGTTCAATATTACTTGGCAGTAGTTTAAAAATGTCTTTATCTTTAATGGTTTAACAGTTAAATAATTTTTAATTTTTTTGTTTCAATACAAGAAAATGTTGGACACCTCCCCAATTTTAACACATCACAGGACATGGAGGATCAGGATTCACTGCAGGAGGAGGAGGAGTTCATTGTTCTCGACCCTGATCATGTCTGTAGCTTTTTTTTAAAGATATTTATGCACTCAGTATGAATAAATGTTGTTTAACTGCTCTGCAAAAAAAATCATTTTTATCTGTTTGTCCAATATATTAGTGTAATTTAAGCTTTGGCAACACTTAACAATTAGAGTGTTAGTGTGTACAAGTATCACATCCCTACAAAATCTATTAATGCTGCACAGAAATGAATTTGCTTGTATGCAGATACTGTTCATCTGTAGCATGTTACTTTCATAAACAATATATTAGACATCTTGCACAACCATTGAAATGTCATTTTGATCTGTTGGCAGCCGCTGGTCAGAAGGCAACAAGCTGCTCTAAGCAGTCAGCTCAGCAAGCAGCTGGAGAGAATCAATCTGGGACTGAAGGAAAAGGTTGCTTCCTTTTTTGTGAACAACAAATCTATATATATATATACTATTGGTTTATAAGTAGGCCCAGTCAGATACACAGATACATGCAGAAGTGAAAAGCAAGTAAAATACTGATGCATTTTCCTGGCTACATGTCTAAGGTATCTTTTTGTCCAGGAGGTGGTGCTGTTCAACTGCGTAGGAATTTTACTGTAATTTACATTTCTGTATTTTCATCATCCTTCCTACATGCAGCATATAGCATACATTTTAAAGCTCGGTACAACAATAATAACAACAAAAGCTGATTGAGTCACTCAGCCTTTATAACTGGATAAGCACATGTTTTACAATGAATGTGAACAAAGCAAAATCAGCGTCAATAAAAGACCACTTGAGACTGTCTGGACAATTTGTTCTGTGATTCCTGACTGTACTTTGTCTCACACTACCCCAGATAGAAATGGAGAAGGCAGACTCCAGCCACATGCTGGAGAAAGATTTGGAGATGTTCAGGATTCAGGAGAATCTGGCCAGACTCTACACCAGGCTCGAGGACCACCATCAGACCAAGGCAGAGCTTGAAGCCAAACATCGGCAGATACAGGATCGGTTGGAGGAAATGAAATGCCAGTTTTCCAATACAACCAACCAGGACAGCAAAGCCAAAGCTAATGGTTAGACTTTTATTGCTGTTTGGTTATTAATTTAATCCATTATGATGATTCATACTTGTAACTATGTTGTAAAGTAAGTAAAATACTGGGAAAGTTTGGTTTGGTTGTAAGTTTGCTAATCATGTTCTAATTACCATCTTATATACTATTCAGAAATTAGAGTTTGGAGCCTTCTGCACAGCTGAATTAACTAACAACATGCATTTGCTTGTGCAGGTATGCCTAGACAAGAAAATATAAATTTAATTCAATTCAACTTTATTTATATAACGCCAATTCACAACACAGGTCATCTCAGGGCACTTTACAGTGTAAGGTTTAAGACCTT
>JAUYWH010000001.1:21724504-21736026 GCA_034779795.1 Ctenopoma multispine
CAACAGTCCCACTTGAGCAAGCACGTGAGGCAACAGTGGAGAGGAAAAACTCCCTTTAACGGAAGAAACCTCCAGCAAAAAAAAATATCAGGGTTCTTTTAGGTTTTATAGATAAGATAAGATACCACTTGCTTGATCTTACGAAGGCCAGATTCACATATCACAGCAGGTTAGTAAAACTGACATCAGCAGTTACAATATAACTCATAGAATAAATAAATAGTACAAAATACAGAATAGAGAAATAGTGAAATATGATTAATGATAATGTAAAAATAAGAAGCGGGGGATACAGTAGATAACAAAGTTTGTGACTTCATGAGAAGCAGCAACAGCACTGTCTTTAAGATGAGAAATCAAGCAGTCTGAGGTTTTCCAGGTCCCTTGAGTTTGCTTGAAGCGATGAAGACCAAGAAGTCCAGTGGTAACAGGGCCTTGTTTGCCTTTTCACTCTTGCCAGCAGAAAACTGTGCAGTTACAGTTAATCAGTTCTTTTAGCCATGTCCCATTCTGGTCCGTGATCAGTCTGACTCATTCCAGCAACTTTTCTCAGCAGAATTCTCTCTGGGATCACACCTGTGTTTTACAGGGCTAGTAGCTAATAGAAGACTAGCTGTTGCTATATATAAAAAAACATTGCAACCAACCCGTTTGGTCCTTTGCATGTACAGTATGTGCTTGAATAACACATTTGTATCAGCACTAGTTCACATTTCCGTTCAGTACCGATGTGAGACATTACATTTGTGTTTAAAAATGTGTATTCTCCCCATAGTGTCCCAGCTACAGGCAGAGGTTGACAACCTGATGCTGCACCTCATCTTCACACAAGGAGTCAGTGAAGATCTGCGTTCTAACATCAAAACAATGAAGACTGCTACACGCAAAGCGGGAGCAGAGAAGAGCCAGGCTGAAGACCAGAAATTGAAGCAGGTGAACAGGCTGGAATTCCTCACATTAAAAAACATCAGTTCTTTTGAAGTTTTGATTGTATGGGATATAATAATTGATTAATTAATTCACAATATTCCATTTCATCAGGACCTGTATGTAGAGCGTCTAACAAAGGACATGGAGAGGCTGACGCAGCAGATAGCCATGCATGAGATCCAGGCCAGAGCTCAAGCAGAGGAGACAAAGGCAGCCAAGGAGGCCCTCTCTGAGGTGGCTATAGTATGCTATAAAACTGTGAAGTGCCTTTAATCACCAAAGAAGTACTAATGTTCAAAATTTAAATAACATTAAAACTATTTAATGGGAATTCATAAAGATTAAAGCTGTATTCATATATTTCTTGGCCACTTATGAGTTGCAGGACTAGTTATAAAGAAACTAGTGGCAAATTATAAGCTATCAGTACAGTTGTAGATACCAAGCAACATTAGTGTTTAAGTTGTAGTTCTCGACAATTAATGAATATAATAATAATATAATATTGAGGTTTGTTTTCACTCTGTTTACCCTCTACCAACTACTGACAGATATCTGACTTAAATGCTTCACATCATGTTGTTTGTTTTCCACTAGTGATGCTCTTTGCTGCAATTTAGGCAATGTGCAGTTAGTTTATCAGACATTTTACTTAAAAAGTGGTCCAGAAAATCAAAACAGTCATTAAGATACAGTCATTCAAATAGAGGAAATAAACAACAGCAGCAGTGTGTGCTATTGTACCCATTCACTGGTTCTGAATGTAAAGCCTATAATTACAATGCATATTGTAGTTGAGTGTTTGTGAGGTATCTATAGAACAGTAGTCCCAACACATGTCCAGTCATATCTCTTTGTGTGCAGGCTGAGATGGAAATGGAGTCTGTGTTGATGGGACGTAAACAGCTGCTACAGCAATGGAACAGCAGCTTGGTGGGTATGAGGAGACGAGATGAGGCCTTCAGTGCGATGCAGGAGGCCATGTGGTGAGAACAAGGGCAAGGAAGGGATAAACAGAGTTAAAATGCTACTGATCCACTTTATGTTTGCTAATATATTGACCATGTACAGTACCTGTAACTAACAATGTCCCTGCTGGAGATAAGCTTCATACATTGTGGTTTTCAGGCTAAAGCAAAAAAAGGAATTAAAAACACATATAAAACATTAGATAATGTTATTCAGATTGCTTGTTTGCAGCAAATGTACACACACAACATTAATACCACCTGCAATGTGTCGCAAATTCAACGCAGAATTTATGATTTACATTGACATGTAGTCGTTCAGCAGATGCTTATATTCACAGTACAGACTGTACAATAATCTTAAAAACCTGGGATTTTAAGGAACAGGGATCAGATTTCAAAATGAATGCATGTATTGATAAATTCCATTTTCCTGTCAATGTTTCCCTCAGCGAGGTCGAGCACCAGGTGATCTTACTTGACAGAGAGATTGAAGGCTACAAGAAATCCACCACAGAAGAGCAAGAGCAAAACGAGATGCTGACTATGCAGCTAAATTGGTCCCAGATGGACTGTGCCACGTCTAAAAAGCTGATGAGTCAGAAGCAGGCCCAGCAAGAGGCCCTGCAGGCCCACTACAGCACCTGTCTCCGCACTCTGAGGGAGACAGAGCACACACTCACCAGGCTTACAAAGGTAGACAGGGTGCAAAGGCTTTGTGTTTGTCGCAGCGTCTTCCACGATGATTATTGATTCATTTCTCTACTCTTGTTTCCTTCATTGCTCTAGGAAACCAGCACCCATCAGACTCAAATTAACGATCAAAGGAGGCAGTTGGAGAAAGAGAGTGCAGTGCGTCTAGAGTTGGAGGACAAGATCATGACCCACATGCAGCAGAAGCTCACCCACAACAAGGCTGCCAAATACTCCCAGCGGCTTACCAGCAAGATAGTCACTCTCAAGAAAGAAAAGGTGAAATTATAGCTCAGTTGGCAGATTCCCAGTCCTGCCAGGCTACATGTCGACTGTTACCAGGACACTTGTAACAGAAAAACTGCATTCAGAGCCACAAAGCAGTAGAAATTTACAAAAGAAAATAGAAAAAGTATAATGTGCTGAAGATAGAATATTACATGAGCCACACAAACAACACGTAAAATGTTGTAATAATATACTTTTACGTCTTTCTCCCATTTAGTTGTCTCAGCTGTGGCAGCTTGAGAATGAGGTGGCTGCAGTGGGACTGGAGAGCAGCGAGGTCGGCCAACATCTGGACAGCCTGGCTCTCACCCAGGAGGCCCTTGATGAGGAGATCGCAAAGTACAACAAGTTACTGTCATCCAACCAGGCTAAGATTTCTTCCTTCATTACAGACATCGGGCAGAAGCAGGCCACCATCTCCAAGTACAACAGAAAAATCAGTCAAATCGCAGCTAGCACTGGGGTGAGATGTTCTGGGGAATGAGTAGTGGTTGTCTGTTTATGAGCACTTTGAATTGTGAACATAATAACCAAACTTTATAGTAAAATTATGTGGTTGAGTTTTTGTGCTTCTGTTTCTAGCATGAAGACCTGAGTCCGCTGCAAATTCAGATAGAGGCGTTGATGGCTGAGATTGAGGAGCTGGCAGTAAATATCAGAAATGACCAGCAGCTGTGGATGAAACAACAGGGGACTCTAGTAGGACTGACCCAAGAGATAGAGGCCAACAGCAAGAACATGCTCAAACTGCAGACAGAATACACTGCCATGCAGCAGAAGAAAATCCGCTTGGAGAGTATGTAATGTAGCAGTGAAGAAACACACGCTTGCACAAATAGATAAACAGTCAGTCATTTATCATTAGTTGTCAAGGATTGGGATGTAATGAAAAAGTTTATATAGTAAAAGCCCTGTCACATAACAAACACCATGAACACCATCTCCAATCCCACTAGGTCAGATTGAAGCTGAACATCGAGAGCAGGCAGAGCTGGAGAGGAACGCGAAGATGCTAAAGGGAGATTTGGTGAAGCTCAATTCCTTGCTGAGCAAGAATGGGCAGCTGAGCCAGACACTAGAGAAGGAGAACACGCTGATGGAGACAGACTTCTTTCACAGACTTAAGGCACTGCACAACTGTTACATTACCATTGGTTATATTCTGCTGTTTTACCAGTAAATGGTTGTTATATGTCATGTGATGTTTCTAGGAGGCAGAGCGCGAGTGTGTTGAAATGCAGATGAAATATGAGAAGGCCCAAGAGGAGAAAGAGAGACTCCTCAACAGTCTGGTAGAAGCTGAGTCAGTCACATATTTATGTTTTGCTTGTTCAAAATGTGTTAATACAGTACATCTACGTTTTTATTCCCTTATGAGATATTTTTTTAAAAACATACACTACCAGTCAAAAGTTTGCACACACATAGAAATGAGAATGTTTTTTAAATGACTATTTACATAAACATACAGAGGCCTAAAGTCTGCAAACATTAGTACTGTCCTCCAATAGCATGTTATGTTTGCTAATGCTAATGTATTAGTTTAAAAGGAGAACTGATTATTAAAACCATGTGCAATGATGGTAACACAACTGAAGACATTAATGTTTTCATAAAAAACATGGTCATTCCTGTGTCCAAACTTTAGACTGGTAGTGTATATCCTAATCCTATGAAATGTGGTGATTTCTTGGTGTAGTTCGTTAATAGCCAAATTTACATTTCAGAAAATTTATCAAATACTTTCTTGAATTAAATAATTCTGTAATTACCAGCTCACATAAGCCTGGGTTTGTTATATTTGTCCTTTATATTAACAGCTCTTGCTTCATGTACTGGATGTTTAGTTTTTTTTTACACATCCTTTATCTTGTGCATGTGTTTGCACGTGTGGCCTGCAGGAGGCAGATCATGCTGTGGGAGAAGAAGACCCAGCTTATAAAAGAGACTCGTTCGGCCGTGGACTCGGAAGTGGGCCAAGGAGACATTCAGATGATGAAGGCTGAGATACACCGTATGGAGGTAAACACAGTGCACACTACGTGATTAAACAAAAAGACAATAAACACAAATTAAACAATAAGACAGTAATATTGACTGTCATCACAGTTGATATCACTATCAAAATATAGGCTCTACGTCATATATTTGTTTGGTCCTTACAGTATGTCTGCCATACGAACTCTGTGTTTTTGTGTTTCATTCATCTTTTATGTGAAGTTTCAGAATCAAAAAGAACAAGATACGAGTTAAATATCAACATTTCTGACAGAGATTTATAAGGAAAAGATACAGCAAACACAGGCAACATCAAGGTCAATGTTACTACCTCAAAATTAAAGCAAACTTTTTGTAATTAAATATACTTATTTTTGTCAAATCATATTGTTTCCTTGTGGTCCCACAGTAAATGTACCATGTTTCAGGAATTCTTGGTCTGTGTAATAGTTACATAGCTTACATAGTTAAAAGCAAACATATCAGATATCCTTTTATTGTGTATGTTCACTTTATTCCAAAATGCTTTTCTAACTTCCCTTTAAGCAACCTTTAATCAGTGACGTACTATGTCATTTGAGTGAATGAAACATGTAGAGTGAGTACATATGAATGACTAGTTGTCATAGTCTGGTGAAGCTTTAATTCACAGTTTGTTCTGTGTGCTTAATGTTTGTGGACTGTCACTCAGTATGTGTGCGTATGTGCAGGTGCGACTTAACCAGCTGATGAAGCAGCAGGAGCAGCTGCTGAGGGAGAGTGAAGCAACAGTAGCGAGGAGGGAAACTATCGTCCTCCGCAGGGAGGCCATGGTCCATGGCTCCCACAAGCAAACCACAAAGGGTGATCTGAATCGTGTAATACAGGGCCAGAAGCGCAAGATCCAGGACACACAAAAGGTAGGAGAGGTGGAATTTTCATGTCTGCATATGTGATTAGCCTGTTGCACAGTTAACTTACATACACTACACCTGTCTTCAGCATGTGGCAGAGTGTGAGCAGATGATCAGGGAGCTACAGGAGAGTCAGGTGAGTCTGAGTGACAGGCTTGCACAGGAGAAGCAGCAGCTGATAGAACTGTGCGGCAACAGCTACGTGCTCGACCCTGACTTTGGAAATCTCCAGGATACTAAAGACAGGGTAAGAAGGACATACAGTACAGTGTACAGCATTACAACACAACAACACAGTACATGCTACCATTTGAATCTACTGCAATTTTATTTTAAAATGTTTATGTATTTGTTTGTTTCCTCACTGTGCATGACTGTACCTTCACTGTGTTGAAATCAGAGACAGTACACCTACTTCATTGTTTAGATACTTAAGTATTAAGTATGCTGGTATGTGTCAATCAAGTCAGTGTCCTTTCACAACGGAAATATGCACCATCAGTCTTCTGCTGGGAAATATTGAATAACACTACTGAAGGTGTGGTGAGTGTTTATTAAAGCATGTTTCAGGGTCAGGTAGTCTTGGTAGTGGAATTACTGATTTGAGCATCACAGTTTCCACTCATGGAAAAAACCATTGACCAACAATACCAGACAGATGCAGTCGTTGTTTTTTCACCTTCTGTAGTCGATGTTGTACATTTTCTATCAAGTGAAGTAACAAAATATACAATATACATTACTTGTTTCTTTTTTCCTCCACCTAGAACTTATCCCACCTGGTAGCTCTCCAGAGCCGAATAAAGAAGTTGCAGGGGGTGTGTGAGGGCAGCTACCAAGCCTCGTCCATTGGCGAGTCTGTAGAAGCTGCTCTGCAAAGCCAGATGGAGCGTGTGCATGCTACCAGCACCATCTTGCACCGCGTGTGTGAGGAGTTTCCCCAGCACCAAGGGGCACTCCGCAGGCTGTCTCTAGCACTGGCAGCACACACACAGGCCCTGGATCAGGAGATGTCATGAGAGTGAGGGGAGGCTATAGGCAGACAGTGAGTATAGGAGGAGTGCAGAAGTTGGAAAGTGTGTAAAAATGGAGACAGGAAGATGAGAGGGACAGACTCATGATCAGAGCTTATGTTTTTTTGGTGTGTGCATTATTTTATGAATTGAATGATAAACTGCTTGTGAAACAATGTCATAAAATAAAGACTAGTAAAAGATATTATAAATCATTCATAGTGTTTGTTGCGGTCAGTAACATACATAAAGGGTTGCTAGTGTAATTCTCTCAAACATTAATGCCTAAGTGTCCAATGTTAGATGCCAGCACAGTTCATAGATGCTTCATTTCTGTATTGCCTGATTTTTGTATTTTCAACAGCAGCATCACAGTGTTGGTAAGTGCAAGCAGAGTAATTATGCAAACAGAAACAGTACTGGTCATATATAAAATGGCTTAGTGCTCAAATTACCATTCATGCTTTTTCACACGCTGAATTCAACAACATATGGCACTTAAAATAATACTTAAAAACCATACAAAAAGAACCCCAGCAGCTGCAGTGCTTCTATCGTTGCAGCACATCAGCTGTACGTGACAGTGTAAATGACTGCAACGCAACAAATCTCACTCTCCTGTGAGGGAGGGCGCCAAGCCTTGCCTAAGCAATGTAGTGTAACCGGCTCAGATTGCAAGCTCTCTGTGAACATCATCCTCCATACTATTTGTGTTAGGACTTTCCACAGCACCCAAAGGCACCCTATAGACTGTCACTAAAGCTGGCAGCTTACTGTACGTGCACAGCAGAACAAGCAGCTAATACAAAGATATCAGTTTCCTCGTACTCAAACTGTCTCATGCATCTCTTACCTCATCTATCTAATCTAAATCTAAACTTTAGATACACCAGGCTTATCATGTACTTCCTGAGTAGATGTTAGTACAGGATGCATTAGCAGGAGAAATGTTTGATATAGCAGCACAAGTTTTCTTCCTGGTTATCAGCACCTTAAAAAGTTGGTCTTCAGTACGGTGAATAAGTTCATACATAATAGACAACAGTCACTTCCTTGTGCATCTTACTTTCATCACCTTAAAGCTATTGCAAAAACACATACTCATGCTCACGGAGTATTTTGTAACATAAACAATTATGATGCCAAACCAGCTCACATTTATTTGAACTCTTTCAAGGCTTCAGACTAGGTCTAATTACTAGGTTCAGTTGTAGTGAGTAGATTAACATAATTACATGGTTGTTTCCAATTACTTGCATAAGACACTGGAGCATTACGCGTGTGCGCGTGAGTTTGACCTACATGCTGTATGGAGCCTCTAACTGCAGCTACATGTTTTGTGTTTTTATTTTTGTAAAACGTCTTTGGTCATTTTAACAACAAGTATCTGGTCATAGTTTGATCATTGTCCTGTAGAGTTAACTGTGGGGGATTCCTACTTTGGCATGTTTTCCTTTCATCCCCCTCAGTCACACTGAAAGGTCAGAACTGACCCTTTGATACAAGGCTTTGTGAAACATGTAGCATAGAGTGTGCATGCCTGCTTGGGTTTCCTCCTGGTGCTGCCCCAGGTACTGTGGTTTCCTCAGAAGCATGCTTTGGTTAATTGGGGTTTCTAAATTGCCTTTAGTGTGAATAGTATGTCCTGTTATCACACAGCAACAACATCCTTTGATCTTAAACCAAAGTATTAGGAAACACACAGTCGTGTGACTCAGGTTGATTACTCAATCTACTTTTTTTATTTTTACTTTGAACTAATATTTACACAGAGAGATTTCTTTAAATCTCCATGAATCCTGTTAGCGGTGGGCTCTGTTTATTTCACTCTTCCTGCATCAGTATAATAGTTCTAGTAGGTTCAGTTGATAATGTTCTATATTATATGTTTGCGTAAACCCTTTACTGTGCAGTAAATTACAGACATGTTGTTGTTAAGTTAGTTAACAGTAATGTGAGAAACTCTGTAACTGTCTGCGTACAATCCATGCCAGATATACCTCAGACTACATTTCCTTCTTTGACCGAGGACTTTGCACTTCACTGTTTAATGTTTGCTCTGGTCAGAGATGTGTGTTTACTCTACTGTGATTAGAAATTATTAGTGACCTCACGTGTTGTATATTGTGTATATGTTAGAGAGGAGCTTTGTTCATTTATGTCGCAGGCTACGGTTTGACCCCATTCAACAAACAAATCTGGCTCCATTCATTAAAAAAAAGAAAAAGTGGGAGAGAGGTTTATGAGGGTACTAGATATTGAATTAGCTGCTGGAAACAAACAAAGCCACACAGAGGTTAAATGGAGGAGACATATGTGTGGCTCACATGGTCTCAGAGTGTTTGTGTGTGAGAACCTCTCTCGAGTGTTTATGCCAACTCACGGAGTGGCTCTTCTGCTGCATCACAGAGGGCTTGTCTTTCAGGTTTTTCTACACGCCCACACACATGTAGGGCGTGGAAAGAGCCTGGCCTTTTAATAACTCTTCAGCTCATTCCAGTCAGTCTGCTGATCTGTCCCCTTTCAGGAATGAGTCTGTGACAGGTATCTTTGCAGCTCAAGGTTGTTATCTGCTCCAGCTGTGCCCGTCGTCGCAGCAGCAAAAGCGGACAACCATCACTCTTTCCAAAACACACACCACACACATTTAGGATGGCAGGGGAGTGTGTACCCGAGGGTCGAGACCTGAAGGAAATGGGCGAAGAGGAACTGTGGGAACTGATTAATGACAACCGCCACCGGATCTCTTTAGGAGTGCGGCCATGCATCTTGATTCCATACCTGAGGCAGGCCAGGGTGCTCACAGAGATGGATGAAGACGAGATTATCTCCTCCCACAGCCTCACCAACCGCTGCATGAGAACGAGTGAGATTTATGACTTGACTAGTTCCTGTTGGGTTTTAAAGAAAGTTTAAAGCCTGTCTTTGATTTTGTAAAGTACGATCATCTACCTCAGTGTGCTGACGACAGGTGGATTGTGTGTTGTCTGTTTTTTACTGCACCTGATTTGTTTACCCTAACTGTTGAGACAAAGACAGAGGAAATTCCAGCAACTCCTGTAAGACTAAGAACACATATTTTGTAGTAAAACCAACATGTTATACCACGCCTGAGTGTTTTTTAACAAGTTGATGTGATTATTAACTTGATGTGAAATGACAATGTAGTACTTGTTACTGATAGATTGATATTCATGGTTTTAACCGAAGACTGTTCATTCAAATGTTAGGGTTAGAGTTAGAGAAAGTATAACATTTTCCCAACTGTCTACAGGCTACATGCTGGATCTGCTGAGGACCCAGGGGAGGAATGGTGCTGTGGCCCTGCTAGAGGGCCTCATGATTCACTATCCAACTTTATACACTCAAGTCACAGGACGCAAACCCAGCACTGAGCCGTCACGATTTAGTGGTCAGTGTCTTTCCCACATTTAAATCATTTTCTGGTTTGTTTCACTTCCTTAATGTCTGACTATCAATGCACTCTTCACAGGCCTGATAAAGTACTCAGAGCTAACAGAGTATCTGGTCAGAGCAGTGACTGGGATGCAGAAGGAACTCCAGGAGGCACGTAACGAGGCCAGAAAAATGAGTGAACGCTGCTCCTATCTGGAGTCAGAGATAAGTCGGATAGTGGAGCAGGAGGAGAAGTCCAGACACCTTCAGGCTGAAAATGAACGTATTCGGCGGCACATGTGCACACTGAAACGCGACGTCACCAAGCTGAAGGATGAGAAGTGCGACCTGTACATGCGCTACACAGCAGCTATCGAGGAGAAGGCGGCTGTGAACAAGAGACTTCATGACCTCAACCTGCAGGTCAGTTGTGCTCAATAGTCAGATTCTTGTTTTAGGAAACTTATAAATAAACATAATACAAGTCCCTGAAATACAAAGATAAGCTGTGATCTCAAGGAAAAGGACTCATGAGGTCAATTTTAAAGAACTGAAATCTGAGCACTGCAGCTCAGTGTAAATGTATGCCTGTAGAGAGACACTACAAACAGACTGAGAAACAGTTACATAATGTCTTTTGTGGCTTTGGAGGAAGTTTTCCTGAGGAAATGAGAGAATGACACCACCCAAGTAATCTTGGAGATAATTTAGTAGAGAGAAATTAAATTTTTCATCTTTAATTTCTAATGAAAAATGCTATAAAGAATTAAGGAAAGTCTGGACTATGCAGCATGCTGGAACTTAATCCATTTTCTGTAGGAAAAGTCAGGAGATCTGCAACAACTCTGCTCATGTCTTTTTAAAGAGTACTCTACTCCTTTACAATTGCAGTCCAGTTACATTGTTGAAAAAAAAGGCACTACCCTCGTCCTCACCTCCCATACCCACAATCCAATCTGTCTACCAAAAGGTGGATATTATGATTATAACAGGTAGATAGATTTTATTATTTGGACATAATAGAAACAGTATAATACTAAACTGCTGGTGTGCTCTTATAAAAAAAATGGAATGGCAGAGGTGTATATTATATATTGAAAATGTTAATGGATGTATTCTTACACACTGGTCAATAGTTTTGGTTCAGTGCATCAGATGCATTGTACCTGTGTTTCAGTTTACATTGTACAGGTATGAGTGCTGGAACCATTAATGGCTTAAGGAGTAACATTAAAAGCCTGGATAGAAAATAAAAATAATAATAAAATAACTAGAAAGTTCCTGGGGAAACTTTGAAGGTGCCTGCCACCTTGCGCCCGTTAACCTTAAGCCCATAATGAGAA
>JAUYWH010000001.1:21736126-21747957 GCA_034779795.1 Ctenopoma multispine
GGAGGCAATGCTTTGCATGGCTTCGCCATGCAATGCATTGCCTCCTATTCATTTTCAATGGCAGGCACCAATAACAAATATTTTTTTAGGTTTTATGTAGTATGAATTTAGTGACTGACTGTGTGGGAGGGGTTTCAGATTTCACTGACAACAGAGAGTAACAACTCCACAACTGTACAGAGCTACATGACTTCATGGTTTTTCAAACATACACCAGCCACTACAAACCGAGAAGAGCGGGGGGAAAAAGGCAAATCAGGAAATCAAAAACCGTTTCAACTTTGGGAGAAAGTGCAACATATTCACCATGACATCACTCAGAGGAAAAAGATTAGTCTAAAATATTAACCATATAAGCCATTTATAAAGAAATAATGATTTCCAATGCATCCAATGATTTTGAAATGTGCTGTTCTGCTGTTTTGCTCTTGTATGTAAAAACATGTTCAATACCTATGTGGATTCTGAAACTATGTAAATTATAACTGATAAATGTATATTTTATAGACAGATATGAATTTATCAGTCAATAAATAACTGTGTTTTGTTGTGACAGGTGTACCAGCTGCAAACTGAGGTGCAGAAAGCCAAAATGGAGAATGAGTCTCAGGTGTGGTGTTCTTTCAAGCGTCCTTTTGCTGAGACACCACAGCTGCAAGGGGAAGTCACGTGTGAGCCAGTGAAGGCAGAAAAACTTGACTCAGTAAGAATAATTACAGAAACAGTTTCAGTCAGTAACTACTTGCCTCTTCCTGTCTGTGTCTTATCTTTAGTCTGTGTTATCTTTGTCAGGCGCATCAGGACATTTTGGCCCAGGACCTGGCGGAGGCCATTAACAGCCAGATGGAGCTTGCAGAGCAGCTCAGATGTTACAGAGAGGACAATGAACAGCTGCTCAAGGAAAAACAAGGGGTGTGTGTGTGTCTTTCAGTCTTCATCTATCAGGATGTGCAAATTCAGGAAAATATCTGTGATGGAAAATAAATGGAAATGATTCCACCTCGCTGGTATTCCCACTGCAGTACAGGAATATTTTGTCCAAAGGTTTATTTCATGTTTAGCTTAACAAACCATTGACCATATTGTAACAGGCGTGGTTTGTGTTCAGCTCCTGGATCAGAAGGAGCTCCTGAGCCTTCAAGTGAAGCAGTTGACCCTGGACTGCAACATGCATGAGCAGAAGAACACCGTGATCCAGAACCAGATGAGAGAGCTACAGTCAGAGAGAGACCAGGTAAGAGACTAGTCAGCTCCATCAAACAGAGTTTCCCGTCTTTAAATAACATTCATTTATTCTTCCTAGTTGTGTTTAGTGTGCGGCTTCATTTTAGTGTTAGCATGTTGCTGGTTTTTCTTATTGAAATGTCAAGCAGTCAGGTGTTAGCATTGCAGTTTACTTGAGTTCAACTCTCTTTTCTCTGGATGAGCACACATCTTTGAAACGTGTTTTACTACATTTCACCTGCTGATATAGTAATCATTCATCTTTTACCTGGTGTCTGAAAGACAATTGAGGAACAGGGAGATACGTCACTGAGGCTTTTTCTCTAAGTATGTTGAAGAATCCGCCCACACCCTAACAACCATCGGTAATTAACAACTCAGATTTCTTCCGTTGCTGTGATATTATCTGGGTACAATTAGAGGTTTGTGTTTGATGTATTGTGTGACACAAACACACGAATTGCATGAATGCAGCTGTGGACAGTGGTGCTGTCCCAAAAGTAAATCAACTTTCCGAATTCTTAAAAAAGACCAGTGACTCGAGACATACAATATATGGAGAAATGATTATGGCTTTAAACATACAGATGTAAACCGGTGAGCATGAACTCCACTTGTACTTTAAACACTCATCCAAACGATCTCTGATTGGGGCATGTGCATTTCCACAGTTTATGCTAAAGGTGGTGTGTGATACATTTAGCTTTTGTGGTTTGTTTGATGTTGTGTATTCTACATCACATGTATTTCAGCAGACAAAATATCAGCATCATGCAAATGCAGCTGTTACGCAATTTTCCTCTGCGCTTCTTTGTTTTTATTAGGCTGCACCTCATTTTGCAACTTTCCTGGCAGCAGGTGAACTTAATTGCGTCAGTGTGAGAGAACAGTATGAGTATGTATTTGTGTTATGTAATTGTGGACTGTTCCCGTGCTTCTAGGCGTATCTGTCCAGAGATGAGGCCCAGGCCATGATTGCCCGCATCCTAGCTGAGAAAGACACCCTGAGGTGTCAGCTAGTAGAGCTCCAGGAGAAGGTCTTCAGCATGCAGGCCAACCGCAGGCTCCGGGAGCAACGACAGAGCTCTGATGTAATTACTCACACACACAAGTACCAGCACACATAAAAACACAAAACAGAGAATTACTGATGTTAATATGAGGTTCTTTGTTTGTGTGAAAGGAGACAGATGTCAGCTTTGATAGCTCAACGTCCAGCTGTGAAGAAGTTTCATTTCCAACCAAACGCAGGCTTTGCCGCATGGCTGCAGTTAATCCCATGTCGCTGACTACCTGCAATTCAGAGCTGTGTGTACGTGCCACAACTCATTTTAATTTTTAAATCATTTTCTTAGGGTTCATTATCAATCTGCACACTTTTATGTTGAAAATATTAAGTTAGCTTCAAATAATGATCAGCTCCTTATGTTTTATCCTTTTTAAAGTTCTAGGTCTAGAGTTAAATGAGTTAAATGAAAAAGTGTTCAGTTTATTTTTATAGATAAAACAAGGAAAAGTTGGTGAGATTTGTACTGAAGGTTCTGGTAACCGTTACCTTTAGATGGAGCCAGACTAACAGTACATGAGAGTGATGACAATGTTCATATCAACTCCAATTTCAGTTTTTATTACTACTATATTTAAATTCATTATGTATTAAAATGTTTTTTATACATAAATGTTTGTGTGTGGATGTATATGTAGAATGAAGACTTTGCCATGTGCAGTGTTCGATCTCAAAAAGCAGAGCCCCCCAGTGCAGACTCCTTCCGCAGAAGGGAGGAAGATCTGCAGGAAGACGTCAGGTGTGTGTTTCTGCAATCTTGTACACTGTACTGTCTGTCACTGTGCTTGTGTTCATGCTGTTGTATGAAGTTCCATTTGACTAAACACTGATAATGAATAATGGACACCCACTAGGTGGGACGACCTCTTTCATTCCTCTCTGTTGTAACATAACTGCATCTGCAGTTTCGGGTGGATTATCATTTTACGGGAATAAGGAGGTTTTAACTACATGTCACATGATTCTAAGCAAGACACGAATAAGTGTGCTCTCTACTTTATGTTTAAAGTGTGGACTACTGTATTTCTAAATCCCAAACCAGTGTCTGGGACGTAGAAAAGCAGATTATCTCACACATAGCACACACTGCTGTCATTGTGTGTGTAGAAAAGTGTTCACGTTGCTGTTGTTTCTCTTGTAGCTTTGATCACGCTGAGACAGACTCTTTGTTGGACGACTTTGTGTTCCTCCCCAGCGGTATGTGTAGAAAACATATGAACTTTAGTGTGTGTGTTTCTGTGTGAAGGCGGTGGTGGTGGTGGTTTTCTGTTGTTTGGCAGTACTTTCATTAGCTATTGTTCAATATTGGACCTTCGCCAGAGCTGTAAAGTGACTCATTAACTCTGACACATTTTTTCCAGGGAAACAGCCTTGATGCCGAATCATTAAACAGCTTCTCTTTTTGTTTAGTGGGGAGTGAAGACAAGCAGAAACCCAGACTTCACTGTTCTAGTGGCTCAAGGTATGATGGAGAAATAAAACGGTTCATGTTAGTGAACATTTTGAGCAGAGACAGTAGCAGGGCAGGGTAGCACATCCTTAAGCTGTTAATGACTTTAAGGAGAGGGTAATAAAGATAGTCATCAGCACTAGCCTGTGTACTAACTGATGACTTTTGAATATCCACAATTTGTCAAAATCTTTATAATATTTACCTCTTGTCTTTCCAGGCTGTCAGAAACTTCAGTCCCTCCTTTCCTAATGCGTTCCCGTCCTAAAGCCATTCGGATCAACGGCCGGGTTCTCAGTATCTCCTTCCAGGGTGAGGCGCTGCTCAGCCAGCTGGCAGTGGTGGGGGGGAATAAAACTGGAGTGTTTGTGCACAAGGTGACTGAACAAAGCGCTGCCCATACTGTCGGCATCAGCCCGGGGGCACAGATAGTGGAGGTGAGTGCATGTCTGAAGAGTTGCTGTATTTATTGTCTATTTTTGTGAAGGTGTTTCTCATCATGCTGTTGCTCTGCAGTTGACATACGAGCAGAACCAGAAGGCTCTGAGGATGGTGCTGGAAGATTCCACTTTAGAGGAGGCGATGTGGGCTCTCAGTCAGGTTACAGGTCTCTGCCACCTCTCCCTACGACCCAGGCAAGATGGTATGTCCCACAACATGCACATTAAACAGATTTCCTTCCTTGTAACCGAGACGGTTTTATCTAACTGTTAATCATTTCTGTGCTGTTTAATGAAGAAAATATAAAGATTTTCTTCACTGTTAAAGTAAATTCCACTCTACTCTCAATGTACACAATGAATTTAACGCCTCACTCCAGCTCAGTGACACTGAGACTGTTTGTGCTCCTGCTGTAATTACAGCATAATGAAATCATATAATAATGGAAAACAACAACAAAGAATGGTTTTACACAGTCCATACATCCACTTTTACACACACAAACACATATAGGTACATAAGTACGCATGCAGTATTGTCATGAAGGGTGACAGTCTAGTCTTTTATGAGCTGGAAATGAAACGTATGGCTTTAGTTCATATAGGCATCAGGACACGGGTACACTCTCACTGAATCCTGATGTATTTATGCTGGTGTCTTTGTTTTGCGTCATGTGAAGAAGTCATCTGTACTACAGCATTCTTTAAAGTACACAAGAGTACACAAAACTACAGTTTAATTACCTTATGAGACAGTTGTTATGTAGCCAGAGGTGGCACATAAAGCTGCAGCGTTGTAGAAAAAAGTACCAGTAAATGCTGTAACACTGTAAATGTTAGGTTAAGGATTACTCTGGTCGTGGGTGGATTGTGGGTAGACTCTGGCCCCAAATGCGTACTGTGAACTGTCATTTGCCAAAGTATGATTACACAGATTGTAATTGACCTTATCCAAAAATTATCACTGCAAAGCACTGCATCACATTAAATGCTCTCAGTACTGACATACAGGCCATAATGAAAACCATAATAACCTGCAGCAAGGTGTTTTTCTAACACGCTACTGTAGCTGTCAACGCTGAGGCGACCAGCTAGACTAGTTACACATTTCTGTTGCTGCAATGATTAGTGGCACTCACTGCTGGATCTGCCATATATCAGTTACTGTATATGTGCACATTCCTAACAACCTGATGTTTCAGTAGGAGGAGAACGTGCTAACAGAAAAGTGGCTTAATATTACTTGTTCCATTTAGTAACTTACTGCTTAATAAAAACAGCAGCACATAATATCCCCAGTATACTTTCACTCATATTGTAAACTAGATTCATTAAAAATGATTTCGAACACTGCAGTTGGTTTATTGATAGATATGGACCATATGATTACTTTTTTCAAACATAACATGTAAACTTTAACAAGACTTGGTGTTAGTGTGGGGTCCTAGATCCAGTTAAGGCCATCCAGGGGGTTAATCACCAATATATGAAAATGTAACACGTGATGCTAATATAAAAATACTATTAATAAACAAAAAGCCTGACCTTATCCTTTAATATTAGTGCGGTGGTCTTATGTCCTCTTCTGCCTGTTGCTCAGACTACGCAGCACTGCTGCAGCAGCTGCAGGAAAACCAGACGTCATCTGGAGATTCCTTCTACGTTCGTGTCAACATCTCTCTCCCCACTGGCCCCAACGGCACCCTGGCTGTGTCCTGCAACGACATATTGCACGTGACCAACACGCGGCCCACTGGCTCCGAGGACTCATGGTACGCCAGCCAGGTTCATCCCTGTCAGCCACTGGACCTCCAGAGTGGAACCGTACCCAACTATTTCAGGTTGGTACAACAATGAGGAACAAACTAGACATGTGAGGTGCAGGATCAGTCTAGTTTTTTGTCAGTCAGCATAGGCCAGGACACTTTTTTAATACATTTCTGATGTTACAGGGCACAACGACTCCTGATTCAAGCAATTGAAGACATGAGCTTTGAAGCTAAGTCTGAGAAGGTAAAAGTAATCCATCAGCTACCAGATAGTGACTCCCATCCAAGGTCCACTGAGCTAACTCCTTCCCTCTCCGTCAGCAGGCTGGGCATTTAGTGGCCCAGAATAAACAGAAGGCAGTAAGAATTGTCAGCACCGGGCGCCAGGGAAGGAACCCACTATGGGTCAGCGTGGAGGATGAAACGACTATGAGTGCAGAGTCAGGTACAATAACCTGCAGCAGTCACACAAATACAACATTCTGCTTCATTTCCACAGCGACTCGAGTCAGGATAAGCAGAAGATTCATGATGGATGCTTCATTGTTTCTTAAGTTGGATTCTCACACTGTATTTTATTTATTTTGTAGGTGATACATGTGGACGTAGAAGTTGTGTAACCCTCATGCCTTACATTCTTGTGACCCCGCACTACCCACCTGTCTGCAGACCCATTCTGTTGCTGCCCACCGTCTTGGGACGCATGCTGGACAAGAAGCTGGCCGGCTGGCAGGGCTTCCAGCTCTGTGAGCCTGGTAAGAAATGTGTTGCTCTACTGTGTGCCAAAATACAACCCCAACGCATACACAGGAAGTCTAATTATACAGTAGATTCAGACACATTTAAGTGTCCTGATAAGTCTGTTTGACTTGACAGATCACCTGTTTTATTGGGCATTGCTTATGTATCTCTTCCTCTAGTTCCGATTTTTAGCTGTAATCGAAGTTTGTTTTGCTGCCTTAGCACACAGACTATTTCATCCGGTACAGTGTTAAATATTTTATGGGTTTGTCTGTTGCTGTGAATCAGGAAGGAAATAAACTTAGTGAATAAATAGCAATAAAATGAAAGTGTAATGATCTTTGTGGGAAACTTTAGTCATTACAAAATCACAGACAGGACAGAACAGAGACAATTACAACAGGATATCCTGAAGAAAATCTAATTATACATGTTTCAGATAATACAATAAATAACGTTCTCAAGAAAAAGCAACAAGAGAATAAACAAAGAGTGTGATTCATCTTTTAGGACCTTATAATATACAGAAACCTACTATACAGCATGTGATCTCCTCTTCCCTTTCCTGTCTGTCTGTTTCACTCTCCTGCTCTGTAGAGGTGCTGAGCCCATGTGAGCATGCAGCCCGGCTACAGAGGTCCGACATACTGGAGGAGTGTGAGCAGGGAGCAAACAGCTGCTACACCCTGCAGAGTGTGGAGAAAATCATGAAGAAGGTCAGAATTGTCAACGTGAAAACCAAACTTGTGCAGCACTTTGACACTTTTGACACACAGACTGCAGCTGTTTTCTGCCACACTGACTGTGTCAGATGTTCGTTTTATCTAGACTTGCTAGAAGTATTGCCATAATAATTTCTTGAGACATTTAAAATATCCAATTAAAACTAAAAAGTTCAGAACGCGTTTTAATGATGTCAAACATTCACGGATGATTGAATGAAAAGCCATTTGCTCTTGCTGCAGGGTATTCACTGTGTGCTGCCGTTGGGCCTGGACTGCGTGCGTCGGCTGCACCGGGCTGAGATCTTCCCTATCATCATTTTCGTCGGCCAGTCTGCCCGGAGTGCTCGTAAACTTAGGTGAAGACTTCTGTCTTCTTCCTCCTACATCACTGACACTGACAGAACTCACCACGTCACCCCTCACTCTGCTGTCACATGTAGATAATTGCCGTATAGGTTCTCGGCTAAGGGAACACTGATCTCACTGACAGCTGCCAGTGATCCAGCAGTTAAGTGTTCGCTAAGACGTCCCAAAACAGACATTTGCACTAAGTCTGATGTTCACCCATGTGAACAGGAACAGTATATGTAGTGCTAACTGTTGTTGTGTTTATCCGTTGTTGAAATCATGGTGGAAAACAAGCTGCATGAATAAATGATATTATTCATATTTATACACCTGTGGTGTTCCAGTAAGTAATCAGACCCTTCAGCTTAGAGCTCCTCAATAACATTATTTTGTGGTGAGGAACAGATCGGGACAGCGCTGTAAAACCAGTTTAAACTGCACGAAAAGCTAAACCTGTTTTCTCTAACCAAGGAGATCACATGAAAACCTTCCATTCGAACAATCAAACTTAACTAACCATTTACTCACCGGACAGCAAACACCAAATTACATCCCAATAGTTACATTACACAGCTACATAAAACATAAGATCTTATAGATGATAGTTTCTTCCTTCCAGGTCAAAGCTGCAGCGCCACAGCCAGAGGGAGGAGCAGCTGCTGGCGTGTTCGAGGAGCGAGGAGCCTCTTTTGGACAAGCTGCCGTGTCTGTATCGCAGCGTGGCTCCAGACTCCTGGTGTGACCAGAGCTCCCTGCTGACCAGTCTGCGCACCATCATCTGGGAGGAACAGAAGAAGATCGTCTGGGTGGAGCCTGACCTGTGGTGAAAGAGAGAAGAGAAATAAATATTATGCACATATGTTGTGTTATTTACAGTATTTAGATTATTTTTTATTTAGATATATTTGTGGTAAACAAACTTTACAAGAAACATTTTTTGTAAACATGAGTATGTATCTGTGATACGAATTAGTAAATGGGTGAAGGATTCTCGTGAGATAGATACATGAGAATATATTTAAAGTGTTATATTTAAGCTGTAATATTTACTCAGAAATATTTTCTACTATGTGTTGCCTCCCTTTTTGAGGCATTGTTTGAAACGAACAGGGGTGTGTGGTGTCCACTTAAAACACGTAACATTTATCTTTGAAACATACTGTGTCGTGACTGTATGTTCTGTATCTCTACAATATGTTGTAGATTATTTCCCACTGTGAGGGATTTTCTTAATAATAGTTTTTTTTTCTTAATTTTCTTAATAATCCTGTGTTTCATTTTGACTGCTACAGTTTCCTGTCTTTTGAATTGTTCTTTTAATTAGCATTTGACTGGATTTTTATCAGGAACTTACTGCTCAGTAAACAGAATCAGAATTAATGGTTTTGTTTGTTCCTACATGATCTGTATCCTGTGTGTTGGGTAAATGGCAGATGTTACTTTGAGTCTTCTTTCCAGTCCTGTAGACATTGCTCATGAGATCTTACTAAATGACTTCTGTAGTGGAGTTTCTGTTTCTACCTCATTAATAAAACTGCAGCTGTATTTAATGATTTATGTTATTTATGTAGTATTTTTCAGCTCATTTAGTCCATTTCTGTGTCGGTGTATAGATTAAGTAGAACGCATCACACTGTAGAGGAGCTTAGTATTGTTGTTTTACTCACCAAAAATATACATATACGTTCAATATAATTTGATATAAAATCGGCATGTTTCATTCATTTCATACACAATCAGATAATCATTTCCTTTTTCTACTTCAAGAAAGAAAAATTTTTAATACAACTACTTGGTTACTCCTGTCTGGGATGTTGTGTCTTGACAGATTATATTTATGTTAGTGTTACCTTGTTTGATAAAACAGACTTTATTCTATCATTTTGTTGTGTGTAATGTGAATGTCTGGAACTCAAGAAGACTGGTAACCACTGAAGCAGAACTTAATGGGCGTCGTATTACCTGAAAAACATCAGAAATAGTATAAAATAAATAATTATATAAAGTGCTCTGTCATATTTCCAGAGAACAACATTTGTAAAGACATGAACACAGAACAAAACTAGACTGACAGAAGAAATCTAACTGATTATTTAACAGATAACACAAAACAAATAATAATTAATTAAACATATCTCTTGTATACACATTTAAAGGACAACGGTTTGAACATTATTCTTTAAGATATACAACATTTTAATGTTTGAGGTAATTTCAGGATTCACTTCTTCTACTGTACATCAGATGATAGAAAGACTCCTCTCATAAAAAGAAAGAAAGAGGAGGAGAGGAAACAAGCACCCACACTGCTGAACATCACATGAAGGAAATATTATTTTAAATACGTGACCCCGGCTGTACGTGTGTGAAGCTGAAGCTTACGGACCAGCTGCATGTGAGGAGGGCAGGAACGTGTTGTTCCCTGGAAAGACAGTGTCCTCTAAGATCGTCGTACACAGCACCTCTGCATTTGAACCTCCGGAACAAGTGGACAACTACCTGGTGCTGGATGTCTGGGAGCTGGAGCAGACGGAGATCTCAGCTTTCCCAGAGGTCAAGAGGACTGAACAAGAACCAACAGCGACTCAAAAATAACAATTATTTCCTAATCAACTTATTTCTGCTTGAATAAATCAGCATATTTGATATGGTGAGTTTGTGTGTTTGGTTTAAAGAATGTCTCCAGTCATTACTAGTCTAATACTGGAAGCTAAGTTATCTAAGAAACACATGACTCACATGTAGCACAGGAATTTACTGTAATCTGAGCCAGAAGGCTGAGCATTCCCATCTAAGTGTTCACACCTTAGAAGCACAAGTTAGCGACAAAGTAAAAATGAAATCCTCAGCGATGAAGAAAGGTCTGCACTTTACCAAATTATTCTTATTAAGACAGTTCATACCCTGAGCTTGTTGTTACAGCTTCAACAACGTTAACAAAAGCTCATTCATTTTTATTTTCATTTTATTACATATAATAACAATGATCAAGTGTGTGTTACTGTAAAGCGGCACCACACGAAGTCTCAAAGAAGCTAAACAATCTTCCAAAAGAAAGTTTGTGTTTGCTGAGATGAGCCACCGCCGTGTCCTCTGGCTGCCACAGGGTGGAGGCAGAGAGAAATGAATGTGGATTCAAGGGAGTGGTTGGGAGAGGAATACATGTTCACTGCATGAAAAGAGGTGTATCCGGACAGGAACGTTCCTGCTCAGACCGGGAAGCACAGGGAGAGAGAGGTGCTTTGATTTCTGACCAGCAGCTCTGAGCACCGCTGTCTTCCATCAGTCGCAGTCTTCCTGTGGCTGTTTTCCAGCTCTTGATTTTACGTCCTGTGTGTAATGGGCAGGAGAAAACAAGAATAATCAATGCTCCCTCCACTCTTGCTGTCCCATTTTTTTATCTGGTGGTGATTATTGACCTGGGTCAATAAGTTTTTTTTTTAAGACTTCCACTGAATCAATTTCCTCTCCTGGAAGACATGTTTCAGCTCATCAGGGGCCAAAACCCCAAACCCTGCCTCCTGTTGCTGGGAAACCGCTCGAGTGATTCGTGTGTTGTCAGAGTGCATTATAGACAGTGACATGGAGAGAGAGAAGGATGAGGTGGGGGGCGTGGGGGGGGTCAAGAAGAAAAATGATTACATGAACGTGTACTCTCTCTCTTTCTGTGTGTCTTCCCTACTTTCTCTCTCAAACACACACACACACACACACACACACACACTGCACCACAGAGCTCGACCAACATGCTTTGATTTCCCCCGTCTTTCTCTCCCCCCCCCCCCTTTTGCTCGCTCTCTGTTGGCATTTTAACTGGGTTGAGTTTCAGCTTTTGGGATTAAAGGAATGAAGAATGTGTTTGGCAGCAAAACTGTTGGGGAGAATTATTTGATGTTTAATTGATAGAGGTTGGACGTCAGAGCAGGAGGCTTGTTACTTGCAATTACCCTAAATCACAGTGAGCGAATATGTGTGTGTGTGTGTGTGTGTGTGTGTGTGAGTGTGTGTGTGTGTGTGTGTGTGTGTGTGTGTGTGTGTGTGTGAGTGTGTGTGTGTGTGTGTGTGTGT
>JAUYWH010000001.1:21748057-21763147 GCA_034779795.1 Ctenopoma multispine
TGTGTGTGTCTGTGTGTGTGTGTGTGTGTGTGTCTGTGTGTGTGTGTGTGTGTGTGTGTGTGTGTGTGTGTGTGTGTCTGTGCGTGTGTGTGTGTGTCTGTGTGTGTGTGTGTGTGTGTGTGTCTGTGCGTGTGTGTGTGTGTGTGTGTCTGTGTGTGTGTGATTTACTGCCAGGAGTCGTGTCTGTGAGTACTGTAAGTGTGAAAAATTTCATACTATGTTCAGAAACACCTTTTGCTGCCAAATTCCTCTCTCCTTGATGTGAGAGTAAAACTGTCACATTAATTCAAAACAACCATCGGCTCGGCTCTGCACTACATTCACTTAGAACTCAGAACATGATATGCAGTACGTGTGATCACGGGTTTTTCTTGAGATCTTACTACATTTTACTTAAGTATTTAAAAAAAAACAATACATAAGCCCCGTTTCTGTCCAGTTTCTTGTCCACACTATTTTTTTCTGAGGATAATGTGAATCTGGACTTTAACAGTAACACACATGAACCTCAAAGGTGACAAAAACGCTTTAACCTCCAGAAATCTACACGAGTCTGTGTGCAATTATAGGGACGATAGCAGGAGCGCATTTACACATTTTCATGCTTCTGCTTTTATTGCTAAATAAGTGGTTCCTAATGGTGCTCCCTGCCCGTTACTATTGGTTAGCAATAAACACCTTTTACTTTTACCAACCCATGGCCATGATCCATCCACACAGGTGTTTTTACTTATTTAGCCTCACTGCAGCTCCTCTCAGGACTGTGCGGAGGTCTGTCTACCTGAGACGTGTGCATAGCTGGTCAGATCAGTTATCATTCACCACTTTATTTGTTTGTCTTAATTGTGCTTTTTTTCCACGGGCGACATTTTAACACGTCAGAGTGAGATGATCACCCACTGCTCTGTTCTATTCAAGTGTCCCACTAAGCCATGACAATCTGAGTCTGTGTCTCAGCACTAACAATACCGGGACCCTGAAAGTGAAGCAGCTAAATGGAACTCAGCCCTCATTCATTTTATTGTTTACACATCAATGTAAGAAGTAGCTAATGTGTGAGAGAGATTCACTCTATAGTGCCTTCAAAATTCCTACAGTGCAACAAAAAAGTATTGCCTATCGAATGGGTGCTACTTCCTGCTAACAGTCCCACGCTGCAGTGTGTCACATATAAGAGTTGTGCCGCAGTACACCTGTCCATGACAACACAAAATGACGACGATCCATCAGTGTCTGAATGCTCACTACAGCACAAACACAGAAATGAATGGTGGAGTCTTTCTGGACAAAGCGGCTCCTCTTAGCGTCACTGCAGCTCTCAGTGGCAGGACAAGGCATCATTTATCATCTTAATGGTAGGCTGCATGGAGTTTGGTGGTGACCTCTGCTAACACACGAAATTGTGTCTGTGTCATCTCAAAGTTAACCTAATCACCTGTCTCCACCGTGTGAATGTAATTCTTGTCCACATCCAAGTCATAATTTAGACTGAGGAGCTCAGATCTTTTTTGAAAGCTCAGACACTTAATAGTACTGAAGTGTTTGGAAACCAAACAAACCAGACACACACCTTTCATCTACATTCAACTGTCTTTACCAGCATTTCCATCAGTGTGGATTTACAAGGGAGCCAGGGAAAGTGTCTTCTGCTTCTCTTTAATCTTATTCTCCAACTGCTCTGAAAACAGAAAAATATTTGTTTATTCAACATCCAAAAACTAATTCTCAAGCTGTGTGTGAATCCAGCAAGCTGTGAAATGATCGACTCAGGTGTCGCATCAGAAGCTTGTTTGTTCAGGAGGCTGATCGGTCTGCTCATCGGTCTTGTTCACCTTCTTCATCTCAGATTCTCCACCTCCTGAGTTCTGATGGAGCTGATCAGTGTTCTGCATGGACAGCACAGTCACACTGTGCTGCTTTGGGCAATAAAAAGCACAGTGGCCACAATGGCTGAAAAATACAAACAAACACGTCGTTTGTGTACAATTTCTTCTCAACACAACCTGCTGACTTATTTATACAATGCATGATCAGAAACACATGTTGTAGATAAAATAAACGTGTCAATGCTGTACAGTAGATTCACTTACATTAATGAGACATTAAAGCTGCAATAACTGCTTGTTTTAACCACATGGGGGCAGCAGAGGAATCTGTAGAAACAACATTAGCATCCTATCATACTATAAAATAGAAGAGTTCACCTTTGTTTTTGTTTTGTCTTACATGTCATTGACTTCCTCAGAAAAGTGCACAGGTTTTTGTGTACTGTTACTGTAAAACAGAAACAGAAATGTCTTTCTCTCTCCCCTTCCAGGGTGATGACCCTCTGATGACCCAGCACGGTGTGAAACACGTCACACAGGAGTGGCTGCAAATCCATGTGTGAGTCTCGGCAGGCAGTCTTATGCCTGTCTGCCACACACGCTCGCACCTCGAGGGTGGTGGTGCCTCTCTGTGTACCAGCATGGATTAAGCCCTCATGGGAACGCTGCTCAGTCAACAGTTTCTTAGTACACAACACCAGTATGAACAGCTAATCCAGCATGTTTCGTCAGTGGTTCCTCTTTTAACCCTGAAGACTGCGTGTCAATGCACAGACCACTATTTTGCATAAGATTTTATCCTGTGTCATGTTTGTTCATTTTAACATGGGTGAGATTAGAAGGTCAGGGTCAAATGTGACAATATAGGACCAATAATTCAAAGATGTGACTGGAGTGTTGATTGAAGAAAACAGGACTGAGGTACAGACTCCACTCTGTGTGATTTCACTCTGAACTTATCACATACTAGTGTAATGCATCGCACTATGAAACACAGTGTTACCTCTATTACCACAATAGAGTCAAGTTACAACAGGTATTCATTTTAAACACACTAAGTCTAAATCCTAAGGCTAATACCAAGACACATGCTAATAAATGGGCCAAAGGCTATTTACCTATGGAAAGACAGTATTCATGTTATATAAGGATTTGACCCACAACAGCCACGACCAGACCGACTGGCTTTACAGTGCCGCTGCCGCACAGGGGTGACCAACCTCGGTCTTCGAGGATCCACTGTCAGGAGTGGGGGTCATGATAGCTCAGTGGGTAGAGAAGTCGTCTTCAAACCCAAGCTTGATTCCCGGTCCCGGCAAGCTACATGTCGAGGTGCCCTTAGACAAGACACCAATACCCTGAACCTGGCCCCTCAAAGGGGCAGCCTGTCCACAAAGAATTTCCCCAAGGGGCTTAATAAAGTGTCAGTTATTATTGTTATAATTACAAGCAGCCCAGTGGCCCTCGAGGACCGGGATTGGCCACCTCTGTCCTAATTTATCCAGCCTAGCCTCACTAATGCTTAACTCCCCTTCTGATCAAATTACACTGTTGACAAATGGTTAGCATGCAGAGTAGCACAGTTACTCACCAAGAAACAGGAAACCCTGCAACAAACTGAAATAACAGGAATATGTCACAATGTACAAATCTACAAGGGGACACTGGCTTGCATGTGAAATTACATGCACAGTTTGAAAGTAGCCTCCAGTTCACTGCTTTTGTTTGAATGGATTTTATTATTTAAACTGGACCTGCCACAACAAGCCCATCAGCTTTTCTCCGAAACAAAAAGGTTTCTGTTTTTTTTTCGTTTTTTTTTTTTGCTATATAATACTTTGGCTCACAGACGAATAAAGATTATTAATTTAGAAACATTGAGCTTTAAAACACCCTTGAACACAAATCCCATGAATGATACCTGTGTGGATAAAATGAAAACGAGCATGAGAGGAGGCAGACACAGGGTGTTTTTGGTTATTGTCACAGATTATTCATCACAAACTTGTGATGAATAATCTGCACAGCTTCTTGTACAGACCCGCAGAACGTTAATAAAATGGGTCACAGAGACATCTATCTTATTATGTATGTTCAGTGGAGATCCAGGACGGCAGGATGCACGTTATCTGATACGTGCATAATGTCAAACACTGAGGAAAGTGTCTGTAATATTTAAAACATTAGGAGTCATGTGAAGCAACAGAACTTTGCTGACATAATGCACATGGACACACACACACACACGCTTTCAACTTTCACTCCCTCTCATTCTGCTCCTTCCCCGCTTGCTCCCCCCTCCATTCTCTGGCTGACAGTGAGGGTTGAGGCAGGCTGGAAGGCTGTGAGTGGCTCCATTGTGCCCAGAGGTCAGACAGAGTCAGAGAGACACAATGCCAGGGTCAGAGTCACTGCAGTGATGGCCGGACCACTTGGCAACACCGTCCTCCTGAGCCAGATAAACCTCAGTTAGAGAAAGATAGATTCAGAGAAAGAGAGCGAGTAGTGGGAGCAGAGGGCAAAGGAGAAAGAATTAACCAACAGGCGTGTTTGACAGAATAACAGCCAGAGATCCAACGTCAGTGTAAATCTATAAATCATTTAATCTTCTGTGTTTTTATGCTTCTTTTAAATGGAAAACAAAGTTTTTTGCTACATTTGCTACAAATACATTTTCCTGGTCAGTGATGCCTTATTAAAAGAAGAAATGTATCTATTACACCTATGTGCAGTTAACCAAAGCTGTCTTTTTCTGTCTATTTCTTACTATTTATGTAAAAATAAAACACCATTAGGGTATATAACAAGTCTCATATTCTCAACTGTGAATGTGAAACACACAGTCTGTTTGTACTTACTGTACATTCGTGTATTTGTCTGTACGTATTTATTCATTAATTCGGTTTAGAACAGTACAAAAACAACAACTCTGTATTGATAGATGCATCATTTTTTAAACATCAGCCCCTCTCTCTCTCTCTGCACATCCTTGGTAAGGATGCTCTTCATATGCTAAAAAAAGTACATTTATTCAGTCGAGAAAGTGAGCAGGACTTGCAAACCCTGCAAGTACTATTATTAATTAAGACCAATCAGCACAGAAGAAACCAGGAGCACAGTGGGTTCCTTATGTATGACCTCATGTATGCGCTCATAAATCTGATCTACACTCCTGTGTGCAAGTCTTCTATGTAGAAAGTGTCGAGTAAATGACATTTTATTTATATGGAGATGTTTGTCTACAGACAAACACACTATACTGCTCCAGCAACAAGAACCACAGGAAGTGTTCAAACAGCCTGTTGTATGGTAAAGAAAGCCTGTGACCCACGTCTTCAGGTGTGTTTGTTTTTGTGTGAGCGCGCGAGCTGCAGCTGAGTGACACCGTGCACAGTGATGCAGGCGAAGATGTCTTTATCTCTCCAGAAAGTGTTTATGTAAATATGAGACATAATGTCAGCGCTATGTTCAGCAGTCACACCGTGTGGTTTACCTCCACCTCCACTCAAGTGCTAATGTGCTGCTCTTAAGCTCTCTCCAGTCTATAGACGCAGCCCCGGCTGGAATAATCGCCATCTATTAGCTGACCTGCTGTCACCCAGCCAGAAGACAATCAATACCCTCTGATAATGATGTCATTTACTCACAGTAAACCTCAGATAATGACGAGACTGGAGGTCTCCTGTTATTACCTCATTTCAGGAGTTTTGTCTGAATGCGGGAATCAACCACTGCACTCTGGCTCTTTGTGGGAGTCTGTTGCAGAATTAACTCGAATTAATTACAGACAAAGACGTCCGTGCAGCGTGTGAAGCATCAAACTGATGAGTGTTGAAAACCATAATTGAACCTGGTTGAGACTCATAGACAAAGGTTGTATGTTGCTATGCTGGATATTTGTATTTTATGCTGATAAGCTGCAGGTTCAAACATACTGTCAGTCTACAAACATTTGCATATTTTAAAAACAGCACTTTGCCTAAAGGGATCTTACATTGTATGTTATCATTTGTCTGGCTTATGTCTGTATTGTGATCAGTGATTTAAAATGTATTCTATGTTCCAGATCTCTGTAACAGTTAAAGCAGTCTGGCTGTAGACACTGTGTATTCAACCTCCACCAGGAATCTACAACGTTTTCATGAGTCCTTGCAAACATCTTGTTACATTTTTAATCTGAGGGCTCCATCTGAAATTGTAGGAGAAGCATCTTTTACTTGTTTGTAGCTTGTCCAGACTGAGCCACGAGGCAGTGTGTGTGTGTGCGTGTGTGCGTGTGTGTGTGTGTGTGTGTGTGTGTGTGTGTGTGTCCATGTGTTGTAAATTCATGCTGAGGTGAGGTCTGAGCCTCAGGTTGATCCACGGTTGAGCTGACAAGAAGCACAGGGAGCCAGATCTGCCTCCAGCCAGCTGCCCCACACACACACACACACACACACACACACACACATGCACACTCTTCCCCTGCTCCTTCGTTTACTACCTCCACCACCCCCCTGCATCCTCCATCGTTCACTCCTCCTCCCCATCCTCCCTCCAGGATGCGAGTAAAGGCTGAAGTGGATGTCGGGGGGAATTAGATGCTAGCAGACAATTTGATTTCTTCGTCTTCAAGGCTTCCTTCTCCTCTGCACACGCAAGCGGCAGAGAGGTTTTGATGCTCACAGACAGCAGACAGGCAGGTCTGAGAAGGAGACAAGGAGACAGACAGAAACAGACAGAGAGAGAGCAGCAGCTGAAGGAAGGAGTGATGGAAAGACGTGGAAGGTGCAAAATAGAGGAGGAATTAAATAGGGCAGTGAGAAATAACGGGGCAGGCAATTCAGAATGACATAAAAAAGAAATAAAGATGAGAAGAAGAAACCAGAGAGGAGAAAAATGAAGCAGGTGAAAGGTTGAGAGTGTCTGTGGGAGAAAAACAGAGGAAGACAATAGTAGAGGCCATTCAGGCAGCCACTTAATAGTCCACCCACTCGCTGCTGTCCAAATGGGCAGATTGACGCCTGTTAGCTTCTTTAATAGCTCCTGTAATGGACCACAGTTTAGGTGGGCGGCGGGGAAAGGGAGCCATCCTGTCCAAAGTAACTCAATTCCTCTGTTCTGTTCTCTTGTTTCAGCCTCTTTCAGCACTTCAGGGTGGTGAGCAGACCTCGTGCTCTTACCTCGCTGTGGTCTTTGTATACAGATAGATTTACTAACCAAGGTGAATTATGGCCAGAGTGGCCGACCTTGTGCTAACGTAATGTCCATTTGAGTGGTGCGTGTGTGTCTGTGGGTAGTGTACAGCACATTATGTTCATTATCAACAGAACACACATGCTGTACTGGAGGTTTGTGTGTGTGTGTGTGTGTGTGTGTGTGTGTGTGTGTGTGTGTGTGTGTGTGTGTGTGTGTGTGTGTGTGTGTGCATATGCACCTTTGTGCACGTCTGGCTTCGTGAGGGTCGGCATGTGTCTACGTGCAGTGTACACATGAGGCTGTGTCAGCACCACTTCACCCGTCAAACATGGTGCTGGACAAGCAGCCCAAACATACAACAAAAGCAGACAAAGAGTGTTCAGGTGTGCAGACGTGGAATATCCTCGAAAGTCCACGTCAATCACCTCATCATCTCTGTTTGACTGTGAACGTTTCCCACTTGCTGAAAGGTCGGATCACTTCTCCTGTGCACCAGCACTCTCCACAATTTCCTAACAGAGTCACACATCATGCCACAATCTGCACCCAAAAGCAACACCCCCTCGTGTGTTCATTGGCTCGCTTTGACAACACATGAGCTTTGCCATGTGGTTTGGTGTGGTTTGCCTTTGGTTTACATTCCCTGATGTTTGGAAAATCTCTCCCTCTGCTGCATAGTTACTGTGGCTGTCGGGCTCGTAGCAGGGGAGGAAACTGTGTATCCGCTCCAGTTGTGAGCTGTCAGACCCTGAACACATCCAGAGTAACTTGTTAACTGTTCACTGTTGGTGCCCCTACAGCCCAGCGGCTATGCTTTGCATATCCCCACCACCCCAAACCTCCAGCTGAGGGTTGCCAGGTCCTCAGTGCCCCCCACTTGCAAGGAGGATGCCAGATCGTAGTAAGCCCACGCAGGGTGGAGGAGGTCTGAGGTGCTGGCTGTGGCCTGGTGCCATGCTGGGCCTGGTTATTATCTCCAGATGACATCAGCATGAGCAGCAGATGCCTTTTTGGCCACAGGGGCCGAACAGAGAGAGAGGCAGACAGAGAGAGAGAGAGGGAAAGAAAGAGAGAGAATGTCTACCAGTGTGTGTGTGTGTGTGTGTGTGTGTGTGTGTGTGTGTGTGTGTGGCTGCCTGCATGCTGTTCACGGTGGGATCAGGCTATTTATTACCTCCCCACTTATCAAGCCATCTCCCTAACTCACAGCTGGGAAGGAGAGTGTGTTTCAGTCCAAAATGACCGTTTCTCCTCGCAGTAATAATGTAATCATGCAAAGACACGCACACACACAAACACATTTAATGATAGCAATCGTTATCTTTTTGCTGTGGTGGTGACGCTAACACACAAACATGAGAAATGACATGATAATTAGCCTCATGAATAAGTATGATGATACTAATTGATAGTAACAATCACAGCAGCAGCAGCAATGAAAAGAGAACTGCGTGGAATACATTTTCCATGACAGTCAGCTCAGTAACAGTATGAATATGAATGTGATTTACACTGAAGCATGATACGAGAAGATACTGCAGTTAATGATGGTGACCAGGTTCGTTATGTAGGTCACTGGGTGTGTATGTGTGGCCACCTGTGTGTGGGTGTCTTGCTGCAAGCCGCTGTTTTATTTATGCCTGTGTTTTCTTTGAGGGACAGGCTGAGGAGGCAGGAGATTAAACTCATGGAAGCAAATCAAAGCAGAGGCAGACGATTTAAATTAAAGCGCCTGCACCTCACCGGGTTTAGCAAGTGTGTGGATGGGTGTGCACGTACATACTGTAGGTGTGTGCGCGTGTGTATGTGTGAGTGTGGCAGCAGGCAGTGCAGCCGTTCCCTGTCTATCACCTCGCTTATTTTACAGTCCTCCTTCCCTGCAGCTTATTATATACAGTCTATCCCTGCTCAGCTCTGACCAATTTAATGGAGGGAAAAAGATGGGCATCAGGAAATGATATTTCTAATCAGACAACGGCAAAGGGCCCCTTTTATTAAAGTGGGGGTGCTCTCTCTTTCTGTCTCTCTGCCTGTGCTCAGAGCAGTCTACAAGGCTGATAATGGCCTCGGCACGGCCTGGTGTCATCATATTAAAGCACTGAAACCCCATGCACACACACACACACGCACACACACACACACACTCACACACACACTCACACACGCACACACACACGCACACACACACACACACACGCACACACACACTCACACACACACCTCCCTTTCTGACCAATTCCCTCATATTCATCCTGCTTCACTCTTTTCTAGTGGAAATGGACACTTTTGTTGTTCTTTCTTTTATTGTCAGACACCAATGTGTTTTATACCTTTGAAAATAAAAAAAATCTGAATTCCCCCTACTTCTTGGGGCCAAGCTATCGCAGCTCATAAAAGCAGCCGTGGATTTATACAGCGCTAATGTGCTGGTGAGTTCATAGGCCGTGACAGGTGGAGCCTGTAGCACAGCAAACAGTGTGTAGAGTATAGTGTGGGTACGGTGATAGAAATGCAGGTGAATTCTGTAGGTTACGTTTGTTTTTTTGTTTTTTTTTTACATGTGAAATGTGCTGCGACTCTACAGACACAGAATGAAAGCAGGACAGTCAGTATTTTTTTATCTGCACTGGTCAGGTTTCACATGTGTTTTTTTAATTAAAGGACTTTGTCTGGTTTTTACGTCGCATAAAGAGCCCGACAAAAATCTGTGTGCTCACAAAAATTCCTTTCCCATTTTTTTGTTCTTAAAGAAACAGAATAAATATTCCTGCAAGCATCTGAAGCTGTTACTGATAAAGAGCTAGAGGGACTTCACTTCACTTCTCTGAATTTGATCTAATCTGAAAGTGATTTAAATCGTTTGAAGGTCAGTCGTCTTCATGGCAAAACAGAAGCGCTGTCAAATGGGAAACGTTTATTCTCAGGCCCATAAAAGACAGCCTGAGTCTTTGTGCAAAACCTCCTGCTTAAGCTGTTAGTGCTGTGGGGGGAAAGGATTAAATCCAACAAGAATATTGTAATTAGCCTGCTAAGACAAGACCTTCAAAATGCGTCTTCAAATATTTCTGCTAAATAACCAACCTTCAGTTGTGCCTGGTGGTGGATTATACGTTCATAGATAATGCAGAAATCCTCTTCAGCCCAAATTAGCGCCACAGACAATTCGTAAATATGTCAGCAGACTCATACAATATGTGAAACAAAACTCAGGCCAGCGCACCACATTCATTAGTTACAGCTGAATTGAGCTGATTTTTCAGTCAAATTTCACAGTGACAGACTCATGTTCGTTGGATAGCTTGTAGTAAATCAGGAATTTCCACAGAACTTTAGACAGTAATGATGACATGCAGGGTTAACTCCCCCAGCTGATAGACTGCTCTTGTAATCACACAGAAATGCTCTGATATGAGGAAGTGTTTGAGTTTACAATCACTTTACTGTACATGTAAGAAAAACACTCTCTTCAGTTCTTAAGCCTCAAAACCATTGTTCACCATGGCTACTACATGTTTTTATTTACCTTCTTTTGTGGTGGTTATACGGAGGTAAAAGGAAAACGAATGTGGAATAATGGCTGTAAACTGGACTCCAGAAAGGAGTCACGTACACGAGACTTATCACTGTTATTATTACTGTAAGTGAGTGTGTGTCTGTGTGAGTGTGTGTGTGTGTCTGTGTGAGTGTGTGTGTCTGTGTGTGTCTGTGTGAGTGTGTGTCTGTGTCTGTGTGAGTGTGTGTGTGTGTGTGTGTGTGTGTGTGTGTGTGTGTGTGTGTGTGTGTGTGTTCATACGCACACATATGCAGGCGCACACACAGTGTCTGGAAGCAAAGCTGGTTTCAGTCATAGCTGTGAATACATATGGTGTCTGAACAGCGAGAGACTAAACTGTTGCTCTGGGTTGCATCAGTTGTGTTATTCTAACTCTGCGCCATATCATCACAGTGGAGCTAAATCAAACTAACATCCTAATTACAGGCCACTGCTGGCTATGTGGGAGTTGTCCAAGAGTTAGTTAGTGGTTAGTGTTGAAACACAGAGGATCCAGAAAATGTCACACAGGTAACAAAGCCTGTTAGTTCACTTTTTATTTGCCTTTATTTATTTATTCTTTAGTCGCATGAGCTGCAATAAACAGTTCCTGTTTTAGGATCTGTACTAAAAAAGTCTCCTTGTGTCATTCTCTCGTCCTCCAGTTAGTGTGTCCTCATACGCAGGCCCCTCGCACTTGTCCTGGACGTTGACTGTTGACCGCAGGTGACGGCTCAGCTCTGGAAAACCACCAGTATTTGGTATTTCACCAGTTGTCACCCAAACTCAGAACGTCACCTCCAGGCTGGAGCTCAAAGTAAGCATCACACACACATACACACAGTTCATACGCATACACAAATACAAATACAGTACATACCACATAGTGACACACACTAGGTCTGCTGACATGTTCGTTAACAAGTGTTTCTGACGTCACACTGACACACATATACATACACAGGCGCACAGACATACAGTCATCCCAGCTCGTTCACACACACACACACACACACACACTCATCTCAGCCCTGACCTCTGATGAACACACACACTCACACGTTTACCAGTTTACAGCTGCTGCTGAATACTCGGCCCGTCTCTCGGTGACGTGTCACTTCGTCTTGATCACTCTGGTATTTGCAGCATGTGACGGGGCCATGACGGAGCGAATCAGCCAGGACTCACAGGCGTGGTTTTACATTTTTTGTTTTCTAAGCCAACAAACAAGTCGCCTTACATGCAGGTGTGTTTAAGCAAATCAGTTGTTGGACATAATATTTAACGTACAGTGTCTGTGTCAGCGTGACAGAGGTGAGTTTCGGAGCGCCTGCTTAATCAGCTGAATCATCCCCAGTGAAGTTTGATCTTTTTGTGACTCGCCCATGAACAGATACCTCTGTGCAGTTGCTTTTGTGGGTTGGTTCTCTGCTGTTTAACTCGCCCTGTCCTCTCTGCTATTCACTGAGCTTTATTACAGCATTAAGGTGCTTTGAATGCTATAAAAGACGGGGTGTGAGTCGATGGCCTTGCCGATGTAGCCACAGCTGAGGCTGCCGCTTTAATAGGTATTGACGCCCGGCTTTAGCCGTGTTCTCCCACTACGCTTAAAAGCCCATGTTCCACTGATTAGCTAATTAAAACCTAGAGCGAGGGCTATCGATCCAGGGGAAGGACGGTCAGGAGGCATCTGTCCCTCAGCTTGAGATGGCGCTGCTGCCCCGCCTGCACCTCCAGCTCACACACACACACACACACACACACACACCTCTTCAGTGAGGCCTAAAAGCATTACCAAGGCCTTTTACACTTCACTAGATCTATATATTGGTTTTGAAGTTATCACTGCTATTTTGAGGACATTGTTTGTAATTACCAGTTGAGTAGGTGATATTTTTGTGTCCCTGTGAATGTGTGTGTGCATGTTGAGGAGGACCACAGCTCCATCCAAACTGCCTTCGATCGGCCCCTGTCAGGCTCTCAGTAATGGTGGGTATTTATATCCAGAGCCATCAGGCACCTGATGGAGGCAGATTACCGGCTTGTAGCTGGACAGGTACCTATAGAGGTGTGAGCCCTCACTTTTATAGAATCAAGTGTCTTTCCTTTCTCTGCCTTCTCACATTACAGATAATACCATGATATCACCACACCGGTGTGAAATCATATTCTTTTTTTCTGCTAAAGCTTAGACATAAATACGAGTGTGGTGTGTTGAAGGCAGGCTCAGAGTGATGGAAAATCACATGAACGTGATCGGTGTCACGCACTGGGGGAATTTTTGCAAACGGGTCACTGCAGCAACACGGGAGGCGACAGAGGCGACGGTCAATCAATCAACAGTAGAATTAGGTGTCAGAGTTATTCTTTCTAATTGACTTTAAAAAACAAATATTTCATCACAGAGTTATATTTATCTGCAGCTATTTTCTTTTGATAAATCTACATGTGGAATTTTAAATATCTGGGTTTCTTTTTGAAAGACTAACTGGAATCACAAGGCTAATTGCTTTGTTTTTCTCTGTACACGGAAGACATCAGATTAAAGATGGATATGAGAGGATGAAATGCGGACAGAATGTTTGTGTACACCTCTGTTTGCCTTGGCCAACCTTCTCTGTGTTTGTCACTTTGTACACTAGTGTTTTTTTCATGGCAAATTGCTGCATTGTTATGACCAAGGTTTGAGCAATGTCTCTGATTGTTTTCCATTTTTTATTGCTTCACAATGGCTTGCTTTACTCCCATAGACAGCTCACCTTTTTCATGTTGATTCATCTTTTTTTAATAACAAATACAGTCTTCACAGGTAAAAACCCAAGGCTAAGAACAAAAGTAGGTATTTAGTGTTAGATATTGCTTAAACAGTCGATGTAATAGGACACACCTGGGTAACAAGAAACACCTGTTGGTGACGTGTTCCAATATTTTTGCTCACCTAAAATCTCATCTGATACAAAAGCTGTATAACAAATATAATATCATTTAAACCGTGAAATTCAGAACTTTTATTCTTAAAAAAAGTTAATAAAAGTAGTTCATAATCATTACGACATGGAATTAAACAAAACCTATTATAAATGTCATGAGAGAAACACTCTGTATATCTGAGGACAAATCACTGTTTGAGCTCCTGCTTCTATAACAGCGTGAGATTAGCAGACGGAGATGGACAGTGAATATTTCATTGGCAGGGTTATGCAACACACACACGCACGCACACACAAACACACATACACGCACACACACACACACACACAGTCACCTGTGTGGAAAGTAGGCCATGTTACTTCCATAATCACACTCTTTCATAATGAGACCTCCCTAACCCTGATCCCGTCTTGGGTGAATAAACTGTGAGCCTGCATATTCAAGCGTTTCCACTCGCATTGCATTGAATATTTAAACTTTCAATCAAGAGTTGCGTGGAACAGAATGCAGTGTGTGTCTTTGTACCAGTGCACAGTACAGTATTCGTGTGTACTGTATGTGCTTATACTTCCACGAATCTATCCAAACAATGTGTGTGTGTATAAAGGCAGTATGTGACGGAGCACTTTGCAGACTCACATTTCCTCCTCCTGTATTCATTAGCCCACCGCTCGCCTCTCCTGGGATGGAGGATTAGCCTCGAGAAAGGAAAATGAATGCTTTCTGGGTAGACGGCGTTCTCTCTGCTTGCAGCAGGAGGCCTATTGTGTGGTTCGATATCGGCGCAAGGTGCGGGACATCTGATCTGGCAGCTCTGACACACATGACTCAGGCGTTAGCGGAGAGGAAGCTGAACCGAGTCAACAGGGAAATGTGGCCGTTTCCATTCTCCTGACGGGAGGAGGAGTGATGGTGATTGTGATGTGAGTGCTTGTGATTGACTTTGCTTGTTAAAAAGGGCGGTGGGCAGGGATGAAGGCTGTTCGACATCTCCCTGCTTGTCAACAGGAAGTTGATTTGCACTTGTTGTGTGAATCATTAACGCCCGCTGTGGTTTGATTTTGTAACAGGAGGAGGAAAGTGAGTAAGCCTTTATTGGGTAGCCAGTTAAAGAATAAAGAAACAGAAATAGTGTTTGACTTGCAGGATACACTGGGAAAGGATTGATTAGCATTAAAAGCATGTGTTCGAGACTAGGCAGCTCTATGCTGAATCTCCCTCGCACAGGAGCGGGAGCTAAAATTTTGATGCAATCAATGGCAGCGGGAATAAATGCTAAGAGGTTTTCATAATGCATCAGCAGCTTCTTGTATTATTCTGCTTCATTACTGAATAATGCTACGCCAAGAAATAGATTTTTCCCTCCAACCAATCTTTTTTTTTTTAAACTAAATTCTCTAGGACAAAATTACTCTGTGCAAATAGCAGCATTACGTTTGGAGCATAGAGCACATCTGTCACCACGCTGCCCCCTTCCTATCTCTCCTCTGTCCACAAAATCCATCAAGGGATTTTAAGTAGCTGTTAATTACTTCCCCGTCCCTATTGAAAAGAGGAAGAGAGCGAGAGGGAAACCAAGAGCGAGGGGGGGGGGGGGGGGGGGACTTTAAAAGTGTTAAAGCT
>JAUYWH010000001.1:21763157-21797654 GCA_034779795.1 Ctenopoma multispine
CCCCCCCCCCCCCCCCCCCCCCCCCGTTAAAAGAGGTAAAGCTTCTCTGCGGTGCAAATCCTCTCTGCCTAACAAAACCAAATCAATCTACGCCCCTCAGCCTTCCACAAACCGCTCCACAAACACATACACATGCACGGGAAGATGATCCTGTAAATCTGCAGTCTCGTGGGGCTGTTTGAGTGCTTCCAGGGAGGGTTTGGGAGGGGGTGACCACGGCGGATTGAAGGAAAAGCGTAAATATCCCCAAATTGCAGCTAAAATGTAACATTAGGATTGGTAAGCCCCACTCTCACCCATAATGTTCCACTAAATGACCTCTGTTACAGAGCCTGAACCCATTAAGTCAATACGGGACACATTACCTGTGAAATAGAGGTGACTAGGTGCCTGCTGTGACAGACGTAGCCTATCCATGCCCCCCCCAACCCCCCTGGAAAATGCCCAGGGCAAAATTAGATTTGGGGCTGGGAGTGGCGGGTGCCTGTAGTCTAGAATTAGAGAATGTAGTATCAATCTCCACAGGTTTGTTACAGAGGCACGTGTGTATGAGGGGATGAGCACAAATGGCAGAGATCAAAAGCAGGACAATGTTTAAAACCAGGTGAGACAGTTGAGCTAGCTGAACGGCTGCGTGGTCACGAGGTCAGAGAGAAAGTCCTGTATTCTGAATGTCACATGTTGGAGCCCAGTGTTTCTGTCGACAGCCAAGTTTGTTTCTGATGAAAACCCACCGGAGTGTGTGGTACAAGTAGATGGTCCACAGACACAAAACCTATAAATCCTATAAATCCATCAACCAGCCTGGTATGGACACACAACAGGTTTGAATGCATTTCAGCTGTGGTATGATATTTATATGCCTAATTTTTCATCATGTCTGTCACTCTGAAAATAACCAGTACATGGAACCAGTCATTGTGAGTGAATCAGTCCAGGTGTTGTGAGATCTCTGGTGACACAATGTCTTTGTGATGCTCACAGCAATAAACTACATTTAAAAAAGTGTAACACGCCCTCACTGCTGACAGCTTTCTTTATACTGAAGAAACAGTCCCCACGAAAACTGTTAACACTGTGATTATCCAGAATAACAGGACGGCATGGTGGCTGTAAACAGTCCTGACTGTTTGAGATCTTTGTGCTAAATCTAACATACAACAAAGCAAAGTTTTAAAGGGGTTTGTATCAACTCGTGGACTTAATAACTAGTTCGGTTCACAGACTGATGACCTGAAGTTGTCCTCCAGGATTCTTTAGTGTAGAGAAGAATTCATGTTTTCTTCAGTTATGGCAAGTCACCCTGACCCTGAAGCAGCAAAGCATCCCCACAACATCACACTGACCCATCCATGTTTCACTGTGGGTCTTGTCTTTTTGTTTGTGCAATCGTGTGTTTGATTTACTGCAGGTGTAACGAGTCTCCTGTTTTCTAAACAGTCCATTTTTTGACTCATCAGTTTGTAGATGGTTGAGAGTCATCGCAGTGTGTTGTAGCAGAGTTCAGGCTTATTATTACTTTAAATTATTCTGTTTTTTACTTCGCCACTCTCCCATAGATGGCATTTAGTGCCCATCAGAAAGTGGAGTCATGATAATTGAGCTCTGAGGTAAGATAGAGATTTCGGGACTGCACTGGTGAACGCTCTATCATCGCTCAACATTCTCCCTCACTGCTTGTAATTATATCTGTGCATTACTCCACGTGTTTGCCATCATGTAAACCAGACTGTAAATGAAGCTGCACCTCTGTTAGGGTTAGTTGTGCTATGTGATCAGATTACAGCGATTTAAGCGCCGCGGTCGTGGAGGGTGACGATGTTCTCTGTGCAAAGCATGTTTCGATTCAAATATATATATATTCATGTATGTGTGTGAGGACAAAAATTGAGGAGTGTGTGCAAGTGTGTGTTCGTTGCTATAGCAGACGTCCCGCAGGGAGTGGATAGCAGTGGAGATGGAGGGAGGATGTTTTTAAGCACTTCAAAGTGGCCTCATTCCACACAGCTGAGCTCAGAGGTGTGTGTGTGTGTGTGTGTGTGTGTGTGTGTGTGTGTGTGTGTGTATAAACCTGTCAGATACTGTGGGTGTGTATGTAAATGTATATATGTAAATTTGTTTCCATTTAAGCACATAGTACATGTGTGAGTTTATACTTAGCTCTGTAGGCTTTATATTTTATATGTTTTGCACGTGCAAGTGTGTGTGCGTGTGCGTGTGCGTGTGCGTGTGCGTGTGCGTGTGAGGTAAAGATGGGCTCCTGTACCTGGCTTTGTTTATCCCCTCTTCCAACCTGGTCTGCCCTTGGGAATGAACTACAGAGAGTGCTGCCTCTTTTTGAGTGCACGTGTGCATGTGTGTGTGAGTGAGCGCGCTGGAAGCTCTTTCACGTGTGGATAAAAAAATAAAAACACTCTTGTGTGCAAAGTGGAGGAGCGAGGGAAAGTGGTGAAAGTGAAAAGATAGAGAGTGTCACAGTGACTGATGTGTTACTGGTTTCAGCTTTGGCTGTGGTGAAAGTGAAATCCACTTGCTGTTGCTTTGTCTCCTCTTTTGCCGCAGGAGAAAATGGAAATAGCCAACATCGAACTGACGCAGTCAATACCATTTTCTAGAAAGGGGCTGAGGGGAATGCTCTTTGCCAAAGAGCAAGAGTGATAGAGGGAGGAGTGGGTGATAGCTGGAGAATGTCAGGTTTAGTCTGCCCTGTTTGACACACAGCGCCCTGACAGCTCTGCTGCACTTGATCTAGTCTTAAACTATCTCTGATATTCTCGCACACGCTCTTTCTCTCCTCTTTTTCCTCGTTCTTTCCGGTCCTCACTCTATCTTTATCAGTCTCTCGCCCCCTCTGGGCTGCAATTTTGCAGCATATGGCCCTCCCACACGAGTGCTCACACATGCACTGCCATATGCGCTCGCTCACGCACCCTCACATGCGCCTGCTTTGCCTCTCTTCTCCTGTTTATCCGCTCTCGTTCCATCGCTGTGTGTCTTTATTAAGATGGCGCCGAGCCAGGTCAGACCCATTTGAATGTGCTATGAAAAAGTAGCAAGATGAAGAAGGGTGACTGTGAACGTCTGAATCACTGAGAGTAAGTGAAAAGACTTTGTCTCTGCTAGTTAGTCTCGAGATGAGCATTTTAATCCCTGTCTGCTGTTGTTTCCTCTGACCTTTTGATCGGCTGAACTTTCTGTCAGTCAGGGATTCATAAGCTGTCAGTCACTGTGCCATCTCACATCTCCACTCGTGATTTGATTTGATTCGTTGACCTGTGTCAATTTCTCTGCCCACGTTTGTCTCACACGTTAAACATTCATCTGCAGGCCTGTCACAAACACTGGGCAGGTGTGAAGGCGAAAAACCATGTGTGTTGAGCAGAGCCGGCACTAATACAGGTTTAATTAAGTTTAAAGTCGGCAAAGGTTAAATGTGGTCCTTGTCTCAACAGAATAGGATTATTAATTTATGCATCCAGAAAAGCAGGGGATTAATATGTAATTTTAACATCAAACATTTATGTTAAGGAATCCATGAGCCCGTATTATGGCAAAACTTTGACTCTTTGACTCTTTAACACTCAGACTTTATAGCAGATAGACGTCAAATCCAACCTGCTGCATTGTCATTAATATGAATCTGCTCCTGGATTCTGGGATAGGAAAAAACAGGAAGATGCCAACCCACATGTTACTCCACCTGGGACCATTAAATACCAGCGAAGGTGATATCTTTGGATGGTTGATGAGCAAACATCAGCCATTTTCAAACTTCCAACTTTTCTCTGCTGCTGACGTCCAGCAGAGAAAAGTTTGGATAGTTTGTAAAATGTATAAACACAATGGGATATCCGTGATAAGGGATATCTCGCAGCTTAACACAATAAAAAAAATGCCTAGACATATTAACAATACGATCACGTCCAAAACACAAAACACAAGATTTGTGTTTTGCAAACTTTGCTTCTTTAGTTTTTTGTCATTTCAAAGACTTTTATTGGCAAATATTTTGGCAGTTCTTCTTCAGGACAGCTGCAGTTCACTCTGGCAGCTGGATATCAGCCTCTAAGCCACATCCTCACTGATGGTGATCCATTCTTGAAGCTGATCACAGCATGTGGGCTTTTGCTTGAAAGTTGTGTCATGACTGTAACAGTCAGTTATAGCCCCAACCTGAGTTCTTGCACGCATCATCATGCAGTGACTACCTCTGCTCAAACATGCAACATTAGTTTCTGCTGCTTTGTTAAAAGCTTCAGTCGTGACTACGTGATTAGCAGGTTCCATCCTCATCTCATCTCTGATTCACAGAGTGCAACTGTAATGTAAACTGCAGTTGAATGTGGCAGATTCACGAACACAAAGAGCCTGTAGCTGCCCCACTGTGAAGACTCATTCCTAAAAAGACAAGCCCACAGAAAACTGATCTAAAATATGTTGTTTATTTTACATTAGGCCGAAGAGCACAGTGTTGATAGTGCAGCAGAAATATCACCTATGTCTCCCCCACACAGACACAGTACACACATAATCATTAGTTCTCCCTCTCTCTCTCTCTCTCTCTTTCTAATCAGTGGAACCTCTGCCTCGTTCTTTCCTTCTGTAATTACATCCCACGTATCGCATCAAGCGACAGATTGAATCCTCATCGCCGCGCTAAACGAGTTTCAAGAGAAAAGATTGAGAGAGAGAGAGAGAGAGACACACACACACAGGAAGACAGAGGGATCTCAGCATCTGTAATGAATTCTGTCTGTCTCTCATCCCCGTTGTCTTTCTGTGTGCGTGTTTGTGTGTGTGTGTGTGTGTGTGTGTGTGTGTGTGACAGAATGGGGTTCTTATGTGACGGCTTGATCAAACAAACAAACACACTGACACATACACTCACACCCTGATCCCCCAAATGCTCACAGACACTGCGTCTGATCACAGCGTTGTTGTTTGTTTATTACCTCCGATGGAAAAACTCCAGTTTTATTGTGCGCTCACTGAATGTGAGCAGAGCTTTAATTAGCAGCAATTGTTGGCGGTATTTGTGGCTCATGAAATATGCTGACTAACGAGATGTTAATGAGGCCTTCACAGTCACCGCCAGCGCCAGTAGAAGAGAACAGTCCACGCTCCTGATCAATAGTGCTGCGGCCTCACTTCCTTGCAGGTGTATTGATCTGTGCGCTTCAGAATGAACACGTGTCTCTTTGTTTTGTCTTTTTCCTCCTTAGGCTCTGCTCCTCACTGCTCCTCACTGCTCCTCACTGCTCCTCACTGCTCCCCTGCTCGCTTCTCTTCTGGGTGTGTGTGCTTCTATGTGTCTGACTGTGGGTTTGAATATAGCTGTAGCATTATGCATTTTCATGTCCTTTTCTGTTTGTGTGTGTGTGTGTGTGTGTGTGGGGGTCTGCAGGTTAACCATAATAATCAGTCCCACCTTTATCTTGTGTTCTCTCTCTTTTTTATTGTGCGTTTGTGTGTGTGAGGTGGGGGGTCTCAGGCGCTCCTGTGGAGAGATTGCATTGACCGCTGTGTTATTGCTCTTTAATTATCAATTACGACAACCCCCCATCCCGGGGCAGAGCGCACGTGTGTGTGTGTGTCTGAGGGGGGAGGTGGTGGAGGCGTGTGCGGAGGTGATAATGAATACAGAGCTACCATTAGGATTGTAACCGGGCTCTCCGTCTGGAGCCAGCGATGGGGAGGAGGGAGAGGAGGAGGGGAGCTGGCTGGTGTGCTAATGAAACAGGCTGCAGCTCAAGACAAAAGAACCCCCCCACCCACCGCCCCTTCTTTTCTCTCATCCTTTCTCTACATCCCATCCCGGTCTCCTCATCATCTTTTTTTTTTATCCGTCTCATGTCTTTTTTTTGCTCACTTTGCATCACCCACCACCACCACAACAACAACAACACACACAACGAAGCACACTCACAGTGTGTGTGTTTACTGGGGGGGGGATCATCTTTGAAGCTGTCAGATAATCCATTTGAAAGTGCCCCCTGTTCTTTCACAGCATATCATTATTCTGAATATTTCCCCCTTTATTGTTGTTGTTGTTGTGCTGCTTTTATGATGTCAGTGTCACTGCAGTGTGTTGTGTTAATGCAACTGCTGCAAAAATATAAAATGAACTCAGAATCAGGTTCTGACATTGTCTTGATTTAGGTGTAACGCATCACAGGAGATTGCCCTTGTCAGACACATTCTCAATTACTGGAAATACTCTTCTTGATTTGGGTGAGGGGGCGGGGCCTGCAGAGCTTGCAGGAGCTACGACCTCAACACGCCTACTCACTCACTGTGAGCTGTGCTCACCTGCTGCAGCTGAACATCACACAGACTTTATACTGGGGAGGTGGCTGCGTGAATAGTCGCACCAACTGCTTGGGACAGTTGTTGCACACAGCTCCTCGGGGTTTCAGCGCATGTCTTAAAACAACTGTGGAGAAGTGATGGTTGGTCTCAGCCTTTGCACGTCTGGTTTGAAACACTATTAGGGTCACATTTTTCAAGAGGAAGGAACCTGCCACTCCCTGCAGCAGTGTGGCTCTCTGATGTGTTTTTAATAGATTTTGAACAACAGTGGTTGTAGCCCACTCCTCTATGTTACAGAGGAGTGGGCTAAAATCTGATTCTGGATTTGCAGATGTTACAGTGAACAGATTCAATTCACTGCTGGTTTTGGCCTTTTTATGTGATATGTTGGCAATATCAAGACATATAGAAAAAAAAATCCCCAGCCTTATTCTTAAAGGTCTGGGCAAAATTCAGCTACTTTGAGTTTGATGTTTTAGTGGGCGTCCACTTTGGATCAATGTGTGTCCAGGTGCAGCATGCAGGTAAACACCCAGGTTGTGCTCACGTGTCCTACAACCCTGCTGCCAGCACTACCAGGATTGTAATTTCTCATTTAGATTCACAGTTATGGTGCTGAAACAATAGCACTAGAAGGTGGGAGCAAATTTATTTTTGTGCTTTCTACATTTTTTTTTAAAGGCTGCAAACCAGTTTTGATTGTGAAAAAGAATCAGCTGCATCTGGATATGTTTTTTTTTTTATATATAAAATGTTTCATTTGCATTAATGTGTTATAAAAATAAATGTGTTTGTATTATCCTACAGGAAATAAAGATTTTAATACGCCACCGCTCGGATCATGCAGCCAATAAATCACCGCGCCTGCCTACTGCGCCTATAAAGAGATGCCACACGACATTATGTCAGCGGCACTCACATGTAAATAGCTGGTTTTATTTGGCTGACATGTAAATGCCATCATAGCAGCAGAGGAAAACACAACGGGACAGACAGTGAAGGGGCTTCTCTTTGTCCTTTCACTGCATGACAGATGAGAGCTGCTCTTAAAATGCAGCTGGCATTCACATCCTATTTTTCCCTTTTAGGAGACGAGACACATTAAATGTCTCCTGCAGGGGAAATGAGGAAAATAAACAGAAACAAGTGTGGCCTCTGCACCAGCACACAAGTAAATGACTGAATTAGAAAAGGCTGTTACAGCCACAGGGCAATATGATGGTGCATTTTTATGCAGAGGTGTATTATCAGGGTGACACCATCCAATAAGTAATGAACAGACATGGAGCTCTGCTAAGTGTTTGTTTTCACTAAGTGTGCAGAGAAACGTGAACGGGATGAGGCCGCGCCTTGCTCTGTCACATGTGCTGTCAACCTGACCGGGCGCCGTGCCAACCTGAGACTCGCGGCTCCACCTGTTGTAAATCTGCCACGGTGCGGTGATACAGTAGCAGATAAAGAAGCGGGTAAACCCTGACCTCCTGTCTGTAAACACCGTCCAAGTAAACCGCTGCGTGAGACAGATTCAAAATCATGCTTAAGTAAGTCCAAGTCCTTGATCCTCAAATAAGTCACGTTATTTCACTAGTGTGTATTCAGCTTCTGAAGCACTACACAACAAAGACATTCCCCAACGTCAGACTGAATAAATGAGGTCTGTGGGTAAACTGGGTTAAGGTGGTTTTACCCTTCAGTATGCGTTAACTGAATTCATTCCCTGTGTCTTTGTCAGCTTCATATTCACCATAACACTTCCTCCTGATGGAGTCAGCCACTTGAAGCTTTCGACCATTCATGTTCTCACACACACGGTCGGTGTTTTTACATCTAGTCAAGGTTTTCTCACATTTAAAGAAGGAATGAATCCACCTCCAGCGCTGTAGAGGTCAGGTCAACTTTACATGTTTACATTTTTGTTTTATAAGTTATCTGGAGCCTTCAGAAGAACAAAAATGATCCATCGAAGTTTTGCAATGTTGTTATGTTTTCTGACATTTAAGAAAGACCTCTGCATGTCTGTTACCTTATTTGCTCTGGTATAAAATAATATCATTTTTTTATCATTCTGAGTTAAAATGCAATACGCAGTGAGCCTGAGTAGTGAACTACATGCAACTGAACTAGTAGTTTATCTACACTGTGCAGTACATTGCTGGTAGTTCAGCTGCATTCATTTTTGTACAGTGATTGAGGAAGTTCTTTTTTTTGTGGCATAAACTACTGAAACTACAAACAACATCGAAAGGAATTCTTTGTTATATTGTGACTGCTGTGTAGGTCTGTCCAAGCGCTGCATTTTTCATTTCTGAAGTGTAAGAGTGTAAAGAAGTTACACTGACTTATGGACACGCTCCTTATTCCCTGACCTTCTCGCTGACTGGAGAATTTTATTGTTTTGGTTTATGTTTCACTTTTTTGGGTGTTGCTGGGTCACTTCATTTTCTGGCTCATGTGGTGCAGAAGCTGAGGACAGATAAGTTATGTTTTGTGTCTGCGAACAGTGTCAGATTTTAAAGGACAAAGACAAAATGTTATTATAGGAAAAATGGGACAATAATATGGCCCCTCATGTCGTTTTTTGGGCTCCTAATTTAGCTCACAAAAATAGAAACTCTTCAGGCTATAAAAGTCCACTGGGTTTTCAGTCAGTGCCTTCTCAGAGAGCAGCAGGAGGAGATGCAGCCATGTTAAAGGTCATGTGCTGTTGTGTTAAAGGAAACCTTTCAAAACACCCACCCAGCCATCCCACCACGCCAAACAAAGGGTAACATAGATCAGAATCTATATGTGATTTTTCATGTAGCAGTACACAGCAGAAGAAGTCACTGTGGTAATAAAAAAGATGAACACAGGCGTGTGAAGTGTGTGTCACCATCTTCGGGGAGCACCTAAGCTGCGGTGAGAGTTGTCAACAATGACCCTCCCATTTCTCTCCTCTGAGACATAAAAAAATAAAACTGCACTTAGAGTCCAGAGGATGTTCAAACTCGTGTCAAAGCTCTGCCTACTGTAGATCCCCCGCCGAGGCCCAGACAGCCAGAGAGATGGGCAGATAGTACGCCTAAGGGTGGAGAGGGGAGAGGACAGCGATGTGCACAGAGAGACGGCGCTCTGCCAGCAACAGCCAGCTGTGCAGAGAGAGAGCGGCGAGGCCCGCCCTCCTCGTCCCCATCTGTCTGTCTCTGCTGTCTGTATCCCCGTCTCTTTTCTATGCTGATTGATTAGCTGTTTACGTCTCTTTCTCCTGCAATTACACAGACACACTGCAGCGTCTTCCCCGTTTCCCTCTGACCTCTTTCTCTCCTCTTCTTCCTCCCGCTGCTTCCCTCTCACACAGTCAGACAAAAACATGACCACCACCTCCTCCACACCCCTCCTCCTTATCCGAGAAAAATAGACTGGATGCTCATGCTTGCCAAAGTGCCTGCGGAAAGCCTGGCCGGGGCTTTCACTGAGCTCAACGGGCAGTAACAGGCAGGCGGGGGAGGAGAGGGGGGCAGCCCAATTTGGTGCATGTGTCTTGTTTCAGGAAATTGCATTTTAAAGGGCAGCAGGTCCTTTTTGCACTGAAGTGAAGGGTGAGAATCCTTCACCTTCTTTTTGTGTGTGTGTGTGTGTGTGCACATCCCAGTTTAGAGCGTTTGAAAAGATAGCATCTCCAGACACTTCTAATACCGAGGGGAAGTTACAGACACGCACCGTTCAGAATCTGCTCATCTCTCCCTAAAGTCATTCCCTAACACAGATTTGTGTTAGTTCACAGAGCTGTTTTGTTTTTCAGATTACTGCAGACGGCACTTTGATCTTGCACGATGTCCCGCGCTGTGTTTTTGTGCGCCGATGCCCATAAGGCACTCAGACAGAAAGAGAGAAGGAGAAGAGGAAGATGAGGAAAAGACAGATTAACATTCAGCTAATTGTAACGGAGACGCCATCTCCCTCACACCATTGTCTCGCCCGTGCGCCTGCTTGGATGGTGCATAAAGACATAATTCCCCTAATGTGAGGTATTTGTAACGCTGCCTTTGCTGGCAACGGGTCGGCTGGCATGTCGCTGCGCTCCGAGGAGCCTCTGCCAGCTTCATGCTATCCATCATCAGCGCTGATGCCAGACGGGCCTCAGCACACATGAGCCAATGCACCCAAGCACAGGTCCGTCCTTCCCTGACGCCATTAGTGCTGTACTGTGTGTGTGTGTGTGTGTGTGTAGCTCTGTAACCCTGTCTGTTAGTCATCTTATTGTCACTGTAAACAACACTCTTTTTGTCCTCCCACAAGCCACAGCGTTGTGTGTTTTTTTGCAGGTCAGCAAGTGCTCATTACTGTTGCAACTTCAACCATCACTGACTCGAGATCACATTTTTGTGCGCTCACGTGTTCTTCCCTTTTCTTTAACATGTTCAGTATCATGACAATAAAGTTTTCAACAGGCCCTAAACAAAACTTCAAGTGTTTTCTGCTCAGATTTAGCAAATATTTCAAATGAAGCTCTAACAGCACAGACAGACGTTTACAGCTGTTGTTTAAACCTCGTACAGTCTCAAAATCTAAACCAATTAATTTCATAGTGAAGAAAACCTTAAGCGCTGGTATAAAACACAACAAAAGAGTATTGTGAACTGTGAATAAGGCTCAGGCCTTTAATTTTAACTGCCGTCGTCCTCTGAATGGCTCATTTAAACCAGCGCTGAGCTCACTGGCATTGTTCACATTTTTTGGCAGCGTCCGTCTGCCAGTCGGTCTGCAGAGTTCAGGAAGAGATGGGGTTAAGCCTGAAATACTTTTGTCATTCGGCCACTCTGAAAGCAGCCAAACAATTCAGAGCCTCGTGTTTCTGTTTCATCTTTGTCTTCTGAAACCCAACAAGAAACAGAAATAGATGTTAGGAAAATGGGGGGGGGGGCGGATTCACTTATAAAAACACACTGAATCAGCATGAACGTATCACTTACAGCGCATTCTCTGTCTGTCTGTGTGTATGCTGCTTTTATTTACTGTGTCAACATCAGCTTTGCGTTTCCCGCCCTGCCCACCTCTGTCAGCACCATAAATGCCAGCAGTCAGGAATTCATCTAATTCACAGCACCAGCCGCAGTATTTCCCATCCCCCTGTCAAAACGAAGCCATATCCAGCCTCGTGAACCTCCCTGTTTACTCTGCCGCTTTATTCCTCCTCCTTGACGCACACACTCTGTGTCCCTGACCACAGAAGAGACACAACACAAATCTGTGCAGGACAGTAAATGGTGACACCACCTTTTAATACTGAAACTCATTTTGCACAATGTTTCTCTTATCTGTGTGAAAGAGTGATCCCTTTTATCCTTCTCCTAACCTTTCACAAAACAGGAAGGCCTTTATTTTGTAGAGTCAAGTATAAAGACTTAATATTTCAGTAGAATTTCAATGTGAAATGTTATTGAATATGAGGTTCATAGAGAATTTATTCACCTTTAAAACCCATTCAAAACACCTTTAAAAATGCAAAGTCATCAATCTAAACATAGCATGGCCTTTTGTAGACGCAGCTTGGATCTAACGGGAATGAAAATTCAATTCCATTAAACTCAAATGAAAAGAGATTTGATTTTATTCGACCAAAATAAGACCGAACACAAGATCGGCTTTTATAGCCAGAGACGTCTCGTCTGAGCTTTCAATTCTGCCTCTTCCCCAAAGGAAATTAACTGCCGGATTCCTCCTGACAGACAGCTGTTCCTCCCACAGTGGGTCTTCTTCATAACCTGCACCACCCCACAACACACACACACACACACACATATACACACACAGTATTCTGAGTTGCTCCCTCCCAGGAGAATAAATCTGCAATCAACTAGGCCTATAAATAGCTGTGGCACACTTCACTGCTGCTGAGGCCCCATCCCCTGCCCTTCCTTCCCAAAGTGCTCCTAGCACACACACACACACACACACACACACACACACACACACACACACACACACACACACACACACACACATTCTGAGGCTCTTTCCCCCTTTTCCAAAGCAGGGCAACCATCCTTTCTTTGCTGCTCTGCGTCTCCTCCTGCTTATGCTACGTGTTAATATTTCTGCGAGCAAACACATTAACAGAAGCTAATTAAAGTAATTTGTCCTTCACATATCTGCACATTAGTTCTAATAGCTTTCAGGCAATTAAAAGCCTGAACCACCAGTCATATTAGCCATTCCAAGTGATTCACTGCACTTAAACCCTCGGAGAGAGCCGCTAATGCCACGCTAGGCTAACGCTAGTTATTGGTAGCCCAGGCTAATCACCTCATTAGTCAGCAGACTTAATGAGATGTGTTATTTAAGTAGATACAGTATCAGGCGGGGGTGGTGGAGGGGGACGTGTTCCTCCAGAGCCAGTACACAGCACAGAGATTTTTATCATCATTAATCTCACAAACACACGGATAAAAGCAGAAGGCAGACATGAGACTAGTCGTTCATTTCAGTATTTCATTGCTCATTTCATCAATTGGTATTTTATGGGAGCTGTGAATAAGCAGCGACCAACTCCTTCCAAGATCCTCTCCACACTCCTGAAAGTTATGAGCATGGAACTGGTTTTGGAAAACGCTTGAAGTGAGCACAACTGCTGAGACTGGACACAGAGCTGTTACACACACAGGACCACTTCAGTTGCTGCTGTGTTTTCCCGCGGGTACAAAAATGCTAGAGAGGGATTTTTCTATTACTGAGGGAAATTTCTTGCTATTTTTTTATGTATATAAAATGAAAGCACCTCTGTCTTTGTTCTGTTGCACAAGCGACATCATTTCTGACTGTTATGAAGAAGTGAAAATGTTTCGTGCTGCAGATGCAGTTTTTCTGTTCGCTGGAAACTGTTAGAGGACAGTGAAAATCCCTGAAAATCCTTTAGAAAGGTCACAGTGACTTATTGATAGACCATGTCAATTAGCACACAGCGACAGTTTGAAGGAGCCTTTTTAATTGATCAGTGAAAGCGTAACACGCCTGGAGCTGATTGTTTTGTGTCTGCAGGTGTTTTGTGTGAGCAGGTAGATCGCTGTGCAGTGTGTGTGTGTGTGTGTGTTTACTGCAGCGCTACCAGACCCCTGACCTTTCCATGTCCCTATAGCATCCCCGGGGACAGAGGAGATGGAGGGAGAGGCAGAGAAGGGGGAGGGCGGTGGAGGCCTTTGTTTTTCTACTGGAGGCCTTAATGTCACTGGAGGCCGAGCTGTGATGAAGCAAACAAGCTGTTTTTATGACAACGCACTCTGGTGATGGAGTTAGTTTTTGGCACCCAGGAGAGTAACTTGCTTTATGATGCCGTCTAATGAGATACACACAGTTTAGCGCCTTAATGACATCATCTGGACTCTTACAACTCTTTCTTTTGCTCTTTTGTTCAGGGGCTCTGCTCCAAAGTGGAAGCTGCAAACAAACAAAGCCCAATTTTCTGCCTGTGACAGACGTACACTTCGTTCAGAGGAAGAAAAAAAGCACCACGTGCTGCCACACAGTGAAAGGGGGTGCAGCGTGTTGATGCCTGGTTTAATGGTGGAGGGCAAAGGTGAGTGTAAACTGCACGCCTCGCAGACGATAAGTGCCACTGTTTAAAGGCAGCAGTGTGTGTTAATGGAGATCCACACACAGGAGGTTTGAGGTGGGCTTTATTTTGTTGTTGTTGTTGGTGGGGGTTTTTCTGATGCTTCCGAAGTGCGAATCACAACGCCTCCTCCCCCTCCTCTAGCCCCGTCACGCGCCCACCATTTGCTCATCCATCACCGTCACCTCTCGCTCTCCTCTCTGTCTCCTCTCCATCTTCCATCACTCCACCCCGCCAATTTAGCCCTCACTCATTTTTCTCTCCTCTGCAGAGCACCGCGCTTTTGTCCTCTGTCCTAACCTCTCTTTCACTCCTCTCCCTCACCTGCTTTCTCTCTCTCGTTCCCTTTCTCTCTCTCCGTCAGTGTCTGATTTCAAAATTTTGAGTGATCTTTTGGCGGAGAGGGACTGAATGACAGCTCTGAGCGTGTGCTTGTTTTGTTTTAGCATATCCTTTTTTTTTTGCCTGTGTGCATGCAGTCTGTCTGTGGTGTGTTTTGAATAAATGTAAAAAGTGAGTATGTGTGTATTGAAGCGTGTGTGTCTGGAAAACAAAAACTACACGCAGGCCTCGCCATCTGTCTCCCAGTAAACCTGATACTCCTGCACCTCCGTCTCTTTCTTTCTTTCTTTCTTTCTGTTTTCCTCCCCATCTACCTCCTCTCCACACAAATACACACACACACACACACACACACACACACCCAAACGTCCCACTAATGCTTCCATTCGACCATTTTCCAGACTCAGAATTAAAGAGAATTAGTTACGACTGCAGGGTACAGTACTTTGGCCTCAGCCTATCATGTGTGCACCATTCCTTCTGGAAACACACATGCAAACATTATACCCACACACAGACACACTTCCTACCCATCCACACACCCCCTTGCCCAGCCCACCCCTTGGTCCCCAGGCTCTCTTTGCCACTCATTAACCCTGTCACGTTTATGGTATGAATTAAATGATTCCAGTGATGCATCCCCACGCTCCGAGGGAGCTACAGCCAGACCTCATTCACCCCCAGTGCTGGAGGGATAGCCCCAGGCACCGCTCTGCACCCTCATTATTACCAGCACGGTGGTCGCTGAGCTGCCACAATGTTGTTTTAGCATGTACACATCCAAAGTGTGTGTGGTGCGTATCTGGTGAGCGCCTGTCACGGTCTGGGTGTTTGATGTTTTAATGTGTGGATAGAGGCAGAGGCATCAGACAGGCCTGTTCGTGCTCACAGCTGCAAAAAGATGACGGTAAGTCGAGTGTCAAGCGCATTTGTTATATTTGTAGATTCTGAACACAGGAGGTGTTTTCCAGGAAAAGTTCTCTGGCACACAGGAAGTGATGCGCAGACTGTAGTTTCCACCAGCGGCACTTCTGTTAGAAATAGAAACCCGAGTGCTTAGCGTTGGTGCAGAGCCCAGGAACAGAGCGTTACCTTCAAAAACTCAGACATCAGAGGATTTTCAGAAAAACAAGAGACAGCACACGAGAGCTTTTAGGAGACTTAACAATCTTGCATTTTCAATTCTAAGAAAATGTGTGAAGAACTACAAACAGAAGCACTGAACATGGAGACGCAGACAAAACCAGTACAGAAACACGTTCATTATGTTGCTCTTCATTTTTAAAATACACAGAATTTAGACACATCACATCCTGCTACTTGTTGGTTTGTGGGGAAAATAATGAAGCCAGCATGATGTTTAATGATTCTAACAATGAGTCATTTGGCAGATGTTTTTATCCAAAGAGACTCACAGGTGAGGAGCACACGCCACACTCAACAAGTGGACAACAGGAAATCAAACAGCCAACCCTGGGTTTAAAGGACTATTTATTCTACATCCTGACCAGTGGCTACCCCTAATATTAATAATATTTTCATTCATTTTGCTCATAACATGTACTTGAAATCCACATATTGTACATGTAATATCTGTTGCATGATGTGTGTTATGCACATGTGACAGGACGTCATTTAGTTCAGTGTCAGGACTCTAACCTCTCTTGCATGTCTGTCCATCCTGGAAGAAGCATTCCTGCTCTGTTGCTCTACCATTTTTTTTTTTGACTCAATTCTTGAGGGAGGATAGTTTTTTCTTTCACATCAGCTTTATTGGTCTAAGAGCAAACAGTGTTGTTGTTTGAGGCATATTTGTGATATTTGTATTAGTGATATTGGTCAATATAAATACAAATCTATTCTGATGTCTTGTAATTTGGATTTGATTGTTCTGAACTTGCTGATTTGATACTGACAAAATGTGTGGGCCTTGCCAATGCGTGTTTAGAAGAGGAGCTGTCTGTAAATACAAACATAAACAGCTCTTAATATGAACGATATCAACTTGTGGTCCAGCATATTTTTGCATGTGAGCCGCAATTGATGCACATATAAAAATACCACTCACAGTGTGTGTGTGTGTGTGTGTGTGTGTGTGTGTGCAGTCGAACGTGACCTTACGCTTCCTTGAGTGCCTTGACACGTGTACGGGTAATGACGTTGATACGCTCATAGATCGAAATCACCAGCAGTGTCAAATAAAAGAGAGGGAGAGAGGTTGTGTGTGTGTGTGTGTGTAAATTCTCTGGCCCTGCCAACCGTCCAGCGAGGCTTATCTGCTGAATCATCTTGTCTTGCTGCCGTCTGTTTGTGGCTTTAAGCTAACACATACACCTCCTTGATTTCTCTCCGATAACATGCTGCTGTGTGTGTGTGTGTGTGTGTGTGTGTGTGTGTGTGTGTGTGTGTGTGTGTGTGTATGCGTGTATGCATGTGAAGGATGTGTCAACTACACCCATTGAGACAGCTCAGCGCTGTTAACCTGTGTGTCCTCCTCATTACGGCCTGTATCCGTGTTGCTATGGACGATATGAGAGGAGCCAGATAAAGCAGTAGGAGGGATTTGCATGTTAAAGCACCCTTCTCTTCTCTTTCCCTCTTTTTTTCTCACTGAAAGCAGAGTGGCTCACTTTGCACACACACACACACACACACACACTCTGTATCTCACTCATTGCAGGGCTTGAATGCATAATCATGCTCTTTTGGAGGGAAGCAGACCTGTAGTCCAAGTACATGAAGCACCAGTTTGAAACAAATGCCTGAAAGCCTGCAGGGCAAGATGGGAATAAGAGAGAGAGAGAGAGAGAGAGCAGAGTGGGGGAGACACATGAGAAGGGGGATTTCTGGTGTAGGATGAAAACAATCTATCAATCTATCCTTTCAGAAATTAAGGAAAAACAGATTTTATTTTTTCAGATTTATAACCATTCTCCAAACTGAATCCTCTCTCTGAGGCTTCTGCCAAGACCTTGACATTGACTTCGTGAAAATATGAGGCCTTAAGTAAAATATGAAAATGACCAGAGTTTTTTTTTTTATGTGTTTGTGTTGGTTCTTAATTGTAGACACACCACGTTAAGCGCTCTGTGTAACATTTATTTTGAGGTTTACGATCCCTCAGCTGATCTCTGGCTGTGATATATGCTCGTTTGGTGTGGTACATTTGATTAAAACGGGTTACACGTTATGATTACCCCAACATATTTGAGGTTTGTGGTCAAACTGATCGCCTCTCGAGGGACCGTCGGCTGATTGTCTGGTGTTTGTGGTGGAAGTGATTTAACTCTGGCAAACAGGCTGTTTTAACTATCTCATGTTTTCCAGCAGAGAGCAGTTGTGTGTGAGAGTGTGTGTGTGCCTTCATAAAATCACGAAGCCAGATACTGCAGATAGTTTCAGGATGGAGTTTCCATGGTGGAAAATGTTATGTTTGAAAAGTCAGATCTCCAGCAGAACAGCTGCTGCGCCACAAGTGTTTACTGTGCTGGCTACAAGACAACCACTCAACTGTACTCGACTACACTGAGACAGAGTTAACATTTACACCTGTCTGTCTGCTCTGCCAGAAAATCTTAAAAAATAAAAGCATAAAAGATTAAAACTTTTTTCAAATCAGTTATACACTGCACATACACTGGGCTAAAACATGGACAAGGTTTGCAGTTTGTGTGTGTGTGTGTGTGTGTGTGTGTGTGTGTGTGTGTGTGTGTGTGTGTGTGTGTGTGACTGTTCGTCTGCCTGTTTATTTTATGCAACAGCCTTTGGCAGCTCACTCTCTCCTCCAAAGCTCTCCTCCCAACTTTAATTAACGCATATACACACACACACACACAGATTTACACACAGCTGCACACAGACACACACGCATGCACACACATACACACAAAAGCCCACAAAAAACACACATGGTGTACCGGAGAGTGTAGGGGAGCAAAGGAAACCAGGGTAAGAAAAACAGAAATATTTCTCGGACTGAAAACCTGCTTCCAGTAAAAGGAAAGAAGGGTGTTGTTGGATGTGTGTGTGTGTGTGTGTGTGTGTGTGTGTGTGTGTGTGTGTGAGAGAGAGACCTGGAGGATGCAGTGACTCACTGCTCCTCTGAGTCATCACTAACAATGATGGAGGGATAGAGGAGGACAGAACAGTGGAGTCAAACATGATTCCCCTCACATGTCGGTGTTGTTTCAGAAAACAGACGAGTGTGTGAGAGTGCACATGTGATTCTGCATCGACTGCACTTAGAGAGTGTGTTTGTGCGTTTGAGTGTGTTTGTGCGGTGCTACACTGATCATGAAGACGGTCCCTCAACCCGATGTCTCTTCAGTCAGTCAGAGAGTTGGTGGTTTAAGCGGAGGATAGACAAAAGAAAGTTGACATATAAAGTTAAAGTTGCACTAATCTGTATTTTCATATTCATCAACTTCATACAGCTCATCCATCAACTAATGTCGTGAAAGTTGCTTCACATGGTGATGACTCCCCCATAGTTATGATCAAGCTCTGCAGCACAACACAGCTATTTTAGCGCATTTTTTTGGTGGGCCACAAAGTCCAGATCAAGAGCCACAGCAAACAAACAAACCACTCCATGACATTTGCACGGAAAACAGAAAAAGTGGGTGAGTAGCCGGACATGTAAGCACTTAGATATTTCCATCAGGACCTGTTGGAGATGAAAACAAAGCTACGGTGAGACTGAATATTGGATTTTCATGACAAGTAATCTGCAATATACTGAGTTACTCATCCACAGAACAGGCCTTTTTCCATGCATCCAGGTTCCAGTTTGACTCCATAAAGTCATCCAGACACGTTAGTGGACCTGCTTCTTGTAAAAAGACTGAAAAGTTATAAATAAACAGAACAGTTATTATAAGAGCAGAAGGTACACACTGATTTTGTTGTATAAATAATCCAGCAGCACATTCTTGGAAAGTAGCTCATAATAGCAGGAGATGGACAAATCTGCAGAGTGATTTGCTTTTCTAAAAACAGAAGGAATGGATGGATGCATAAACACGATGGATTAGGGTTTGAATGTTTCACATATCCACATTAATATTTAATTATGTACAGTCTAATAAAATAAAGTGGAAGTTAACATGTACCAATCTCTCTCTAGGGTTTGGTTTTAGAATAGCTCCATCATTGTTGTCTGAAATATTAAGATTCAAATCTTGATTGTTACATTACGTGCAAAAAACACGGCTCTCAACAATGAGAAATTCAAATGAAAAATATTTGTGTGTGAAGATATCATGAGAAAGGCTCTGAGAAAGTGTGCAAATATGCATTGGCCTATTCTTTAACATACTAGACAATATTTATTTTCAGCTTACATGAAAAAATATTTTTTTTCCTCATGTCATTTTGGAGTCATTATCATTCAAAAAATGTAAATCTTATAAATAGTCTTTTGGTAAAATGTCCATATAAATTTAATGTATTGCATAATAAAATTGAATTACACACATATTATGTCATATATGTGAAATATCTCCTATTCTCACCTGCATTAAATGTGAACTGTTCCTATATTTAATCATTACATGTAAAATAAGTTTTCTATCTAATTCAGTTTATTTTTATTTCACATAATTGCAAATAAATTTAATTAGCAAAATCCTTAAACACAATGTGTCCATGTTACATCTTAAATGCTGTCCGTGTCGTACATTTCTCATGTAGTTATTGACCTTTGACTGTGGAGGCTGAACAAACAGTCGAGTGCTGTTCTACAACACTTAGGTCACGCATGTATCAGTAATTCTGTTTACACAGTGAAATTGCTACTTTTACTTGAGTAAATGATTTTTCCCCCCTTGCACACATTTGCTGTTGCAGTTTAGTTGTTTTGGGAGACAGACTTTACTCCACTGACACTGCTGTGCACTGTGACCTGCCTGTGTAGTTTGGAGTTCATGACGTTAAAATATCTGTCTCACAATCCAACAGCCAGAAAGAGACAACAGGGGGGTAGGTGGGGGGTAGTATTAATTTTATAATGTAATCAATAAATACTTGTATCAATATCGACCTTTAAACAGGAAGCAACAGAAAGTGCAGTTGCTCTGGATCAATAAGGCATCAGATGATAGTTAATTTGGACATGTCCAATCAGACACACACTGGTGTGTGTGAGCGTGACCCCGGCCTCTTCTTCCTGTCTCCTGATTCCCTCCACATCACTCACCTTTACACTTTCAACCAACAAAGTGTCATCAGCTCATCATTATTAGGCGTGGTGCCTATTTGTGATAAAACTCTTATCCCGACGGACTGACTGTGATAAGAAATCTGCTGCACAGCAGGTTTATATAACAGTCCGTGTCGACTCGCTGTGGACTCCAACCAACAGAGTCATGTGGCTCCAGCTCCGTGGATGATATGTTGCTCCGGAGAGAGAGGTAAACAAAGCAGAAAGGAAAGAGGGAGGACACATGTGAATCACACACACACCAACACACAAACCTGCCCAATGTTTTCCCCAGCTGTGAGTATAGTCTGTTTCTCCCAGGGATTCTGACAGAGAGACGCTGAACACTGCTCCTCTACCTCTACCTTCTCAATCATGTCCACACACACACACACACACACATATACACTTTTCTCTGTGGTTTACAGATGTCACGTCTGGCTGAGTTTGAAGTGTATCTAAGGGGCTATGATTATTATTATCCGCTGCACACACCCACACACACTCATACACACACACACACACAGGCATGAATACAAACCGAGCACTCTTCTCCGGAGAGCCTCATCAGAGCTGGGGACTCATCCAGTTTGAAGGCTGCAGTCGATGACTTTGCTCAGTGCGGTTTAACATTGCCTCAGGTCAGTTTGATACAGACCTGTGTTTACGCTCTTCTCGCTCCACTGATCATGCTACCGCCTACACACATACACACAAGTACACACACAAACAAGATCGGTTCGCTTTAAGACCTCATGAGAAAAGGAAAAAACTCTCTAACTGATGGTTTGGAGTGTGACAGAAAACAACACAGCTGGTGCTGTGTGAGTTTTACTCTGTTCTTCAAAGGTTTCTTGTTGTTCAACACATACATAGTTCCACTTTGACCTCTTCATCCTGTCATCTCACCTTTTAAGTTACATTTCAAATGCTAATTGCTCTAGTTAGCTGCACGTCTTTCACTCTACCTCATGACTGTGGAATAAGGCTGAATCTGCTCCTCACATTTTTTATGGTATTTTGTCTTTAAATTAAAGTCACTGTAAAGCCAGAAAATGTTTTTCATCGACAATGTTGCCAGGAAATCCATTAGAAACACCTTCCAGTGTGACTCCACTGCCAACTATGAACTCAGTAAAAAACATATATGAAAATGATCACCTTTCTGACCACCTTTCTCTTTTCCAACAGGGCGACTTTCTGTACCAACGGTGGAGTCTTCCCTGGCGACATACATGTACTCAGAGGAAGACATAGGAACATATTTTCATACGCTCTTTTTTACAGCTTCCTGTCTGCTAACAGGTTTCTAACCAGTCGCACAGACTGTGGAGATAATCAAACCTCATCCCAGTAATAATACCACTAATGGAAAAGCAAATGTAAGGAATTTAAGCAGTTACTGTAATGTATATGCCACAGCGCAGCAATTTGACATGAGTCATTGTCTGGTCATTTTTTACATTTTTACTTGCAGGGAATTTGTCTTTCTCTTTGACTTTATCTGTTAAAGTCAGATTTGTAGGTTAAGATGCAGAAGGAAACTATGGAATTTAATAACACCTTTATTCCCGTCCTCGTTAACTGGCAAATTCCACAAAAACCCTCATCCACATTATGGCAAAACAAGTAAATCTCCTTCTGTCGGCCATGTGGAGAGGCCAGATGAGTAAGTTGGTGACAGAAAACAACCAAAGAAGAAGAAGGATTGGATTGGAATTCAACACATGTATTTGGCCTAAAACTAAACGTAAACAGAAGAAGAAGAAAGAAGAGAGGAAGAGAAATCCACAGGACACCTTTAAGCTGAGCTCACCTTGTCCCATCTCCTACACTGTTCTTCAAATGACCTTATTTACCAAAATATTCAACACATTAAGCACAGGTGCTAACGTGTGATAAACCTAACAGAGTTTTGTTTGCTGTGGTTTAGGCATTTCAGGTATGCAAATAAGGAATGGATCTGGAATTTGTTGATAGCAGACGAGTTGAACAGTCAGTCTAGCTCTTCCTCAGCGAGTTGGTCCACCTTCATTTTGTTCTCAATCATTTTAGCGCAGTGACGTTTTGCTGGAAAACTCTTATCAAAACAACAATTTAATTTAACTGTCCCATGGATGACATGGCCTTCAGCAGTGTCTGTTGCCCAAATATGCAGCAGCCCTGCAGACAGATGTTAAGTACATGAAGAAGCCTCCTGGACTCTGTGGGTATATGTGTGTGTGTGTGTGTGTGTTGGCAGGGTTTGCAGGATAGTATAAAAATAATACAGAAAGGTGTGAGGGGTGAGAACAACAGTGAAGAGTGGAATGTGTTTAGATTGGCAGTTAACATACGATACTAAATCTTATCTGTGCACGGCAACACCTCGGATCTGTGTTTGTGTGCATTCATGTATGGGGGCGGGTTATCAGCTGTCCAGAGTTTTAGTGCCTGTGTTAAAGCGCTTTCACCAGAAAAATGTTTTGATCCGCTGCCACACATGGTTAAGCATTCACCACCTGACTCTGCTTGGTTTCACACAGTGGCCTGAGGGATGAAGCCAGAGAGAGGCGCTGCATAGAGAACGTCCAAGTTGTGGAAAAAGAGGTGTTGAACTGGTCAGGCTTGCCTGCCCTCACCTCCCCACTCGCTCTTACCTCTCCCCAGAGCTGCCTAAAGGAAATACAGCTTTTTTTCCCTTCCAGGTTTTTTTTTTTTGACTTCGACCTGCACTGACTCTCTCACTTTCTCTTTCTTAACTTACTGGGTTTTTTTCCACTCATTCTCTGGCTTAACCTCTCCCCTTCTCTCAGTATATCCACACTCCTGCAGCAACGGGAAATCCTTCAAAATCCATAATTCACGCTTCACTGCTCTTTTCCCTCTCTCGTCTCCCACCATTTCTCCCTCTGCAGGCCTCTGCCTGTGCATCTGTGTGTGTGTGTGTGTGTGTGTGTGTGTGTGTGTGTGGGACCTGAATACAGATGCAAACCCCTTGTGGAAAAATACCAACAAACATACGGCCCTTTCTTTACACACGCACACTTTTTCCGAACACACATTTTATTTGCATGTGCACACCACACATTACACTCTCATGCAAATACTTGCTCATTTTAATGAATCTGTATGCAAAGTAGAAAAAATTATTTTAATGATACTGTATGCAAATTGGTGATGGTTCCACTCGCATATGCTGCACATGAGAAATACCAGTATATCAAAGAGAAATACAAATTAAAATGCATGTAAAGTACAGCGTGGTCTGTCCAAACCCGCTGGGCCTGCAGGTCATTTGGGATAAATTCAGTACGCTAACGCTAAAAACATTCACTGCAAAGCTGGTTCAAAGCAGATTTGCCAGAATGTGTTTTTCCTGTAATACACAGTTGCAGGCTAATTTGCAGCACTAAACGTTTGTATGTAGGAAAACTGAATGTGCAGCTCATGATGGAATAGATAAGTGTTATTTTAAAATAGGTCACTAACTGACAGAATAATTAACTTCTACAATATTAATATTCACTGTTGAATTTAAGCTACAAGCTGCATTAAACAATAATCATAGTACACAAGTGTAGGCCTCTAGACGTTTAGTGCTGTCATAGACTTACAATGACTCTTTTATGGCAGTGAACCACCACGAACAATAACTGGACCCTCAAACTGAAGCAGCTAAATACAATTCAGCCATGATCCATTTAATTATTTACATTTGTGCTTTTCCCTAATGCTGATGTCTGCTGAGATGATCAATGCCTGTATTTTCTGAATGAGAACGTCTCTCTTACGTCTTCCTTAGAGGATTATTTTACTTGGTTCTTGTGTTTGCAGTTTTGGCCGCGAGTGCGAACTGGCACGAGAACGTTAAACTGTGAGGAGAGCAAATTAATTTCTGGAAATGCGGTGACATGACTTGAAAGAAGTAAAGACATGTTTCAAACCAAGCCCCATGTTGGTCATGTTTTAGGAATGAAGGCAAACGGTAAAATTATTATTCTAATCATTTGTATACATGTCTGCGTAAAAGTTCATCTGGAGGGTTATTACACTCCAACGTTTGGTTTTAAATGTAATTGTAATGCAGTATACAAAGTCCTGCATGAAACCCCTCTGATAATGTGAGACGTCACCTTCAGACTTGTCCACATCTTCAGTTATTTTAAAGAAATAATTGTAAGTACTGGGAAGAGTTTATTTTTGTTGAAAATTGGTGAGTAGGCCGGTTTTCTTTTACCAGCAGACATTACGTCATGGACTGAAGGTTTTCTCTAACAAGTAATGGTTAACTACAATGTTCAGGTTCTTGAACTTCACAGAAGAGTTTCCAATTCTTACTTCTACTTTTTAGCCACTATTCAGTTCAGAGGAAAATTCTTTACAACACATTAATGTCACAGCTTTAGTTACTGTTTAGTTTTTGCAGATTTAGATTATTATACAAATGTAATCAACAAATAAATGAAAGTGTATGTACTGTTTGTGCATTTACCACTTCTTCATCTGTATCCAACTTCACTCTAGGTTTTTAATTTTTGCACAATATATTAATCTCACGCACACTCTTTCCCCCAAGCAACCTGAAAAACACTCACACATAACGTACAGTGATCTGACTCATAAATCATCAGGCTCTCTGAGAGGACCGAAAACCCAAAGACAGCTCAGACACGTGGAGCAGACACAGCCAAGACCTCCTGGTCCCACGCCACCGTCTCTCGCACTGTGTGTGTGTGTGTGCTACATGCACAAGTGTGTGTGAGGCTGTGTCTGTCCATTTTTGTGGTTGCGACTGAATGTTCATTCCCGTGTGTGCCCTCACAAGCACGTGTATGTTCCTTTGTGTCTGTTAAGCGTGTGCACGTCTGCGTGTCTGTGTCCAGTTAAACGTGTGCTGCCAGACTGGCCTCTGTCCCCTGGTCTCTCTCTCTCTCTCTCTCTCTCTCTCTCTCTCTCTCTCTCCCTCAATCACTCTCTCCGGGTTGTGTGACTTGCACAAGGCCTCTAAGTTATGAATCTGCAGACAGCCCTCCCTCTCTGGCCCCTCACCAACTCTCCACTCTGCCGCTTGGCTTTTGCACAGGCCGAGCATTGAGTGGTGTGTGTGTAGGTGTGTATGCATTTGTTTGCTTCTCTCACTTTTTTGTGTTTTGTTCTCTGAAGCCTTTAAACAGATGTTTATTTCTGTCATTTTCTCCACACTCCATGTCATTTTTATGTCCCTCAATGACCCGCACACGCTAAACTTGCACATAACGAGCTTTTGATCCCCAAATAAGCCTGACCTCTGTTAATGGCCACCTGTTTTGGGCCTATGGGGAACGTGCTGTAGCCAAACACTGTGTTGTTTAACATGATTAACACACAACAGCGTTGGGGGCGGAGGATGGAGTGCGCATCAAAAGGGAGCGATTGGTTTTTAATGATGTTTTTCAGCCTCTAACTGACTCCACACAGCAGCACAGAGTGGAAAGCATTGAAATAAAACAGCAGCAGGAGAGCGTCCTGGTTGTCTTTTGTGCGTGCGGATGGGACTGTGAGTTATTTATGGGGTCTTAAACACACTAAGGGGACAGGGAGGAGGGCTGGAGAGGTGAGTTGAGTGCTGGGGTGGAGAGATGGACTTATTCAACAGAGACCCTGCCAAAGCAGCACATTCTCCTCATTCTTACTGCACTCTTTCGCCTTTTTTCTTCCACTTTTCCATCTTTTGCTCTTCCACAGCTGCTAACATATCCAGATCTAAAGGATAGTTCCAGATTTTCCTCCCTCAGCCTCTGAATTAAATCTAGTTTCTTTCAGGTCCGCTCCTGCTAATTTGGGGTTAGTACTTCAGTCCCATCTCCGTCTCCTCCACCTCTCTAATCTTTTGCTAAAGCTCTTTTGCTCTGAACGAAATTCAAGTGTTCTTTCGAGATCTCCCACTGAATCAAATCACATTTTTTCACCATCTTTCACACTAATGTGTCTAATGCCTTACTTTCTCTCCGATGAGCAGCCTCATTCTCTTGTTATCCATCACTCTCTCATCTATGTAACCTAATGTTTCTCCAGCAAATGGTGTGAGAGCCTCAAAGTGCTGTATTAGATGACGACTATTTCATTTAATCAATCTGATTATTTTAATTTCAGCCCTGTTTAGATTAAAACCATAATTATTTCCAGAAGGACTAACACCAGTTTGAATATTTTCTGTTCATTTGACTTTTTTTTTTGTCTCTCTCACACTTTATCTCCCCACCACCACCACCCTCCACCCCTTCGTCCTCCTCCTCCAGTGTGTAACCAAGGGTGCGAGATGTCTGGTCAGAGAAAATGTTCCCACATATCAAAAGGCTCCTGGGTTCTGAGTGGAAGCAGCCAAGGGAAGGAAAAGGTCAAGTTGAATACAGTGGGTGAGGAGAGAGGGATGAAGGCAGCGCTGTGAAGAACGGTGATTAATACCAGCAGCAGAGAGGCGGCGGCACTGAAAGGGCACTGAGAATGGGAACTAATACCGCACTGCTTTGTTCTTTATTTCCTCTTTGAAATAGCTATTCATTGCACTAGTGTATTAATGTTTTGGGATCACCTTCATTTCTGTTGCCAAATCTCTGATAATAATTGAAATTTCAACATGTTCTATTGCAGATCAATAGATTAATCTGCATTTTAGGCTTATTGCATATAGAAATACAGTCTTTACTGAGGGGGAGTTTTTGCAGTGTACTAATACATACTTTATGTATAAAGAAAAAATGCTCAGCAGCAATACAGCGTGTGTGGAACTGAATCAGAATCTACAGCACACATGTTAATCTTCATCAAATCACATTAGCCAGTACAACAGTAGTGGCTCAGTGATTGGTTTTGATAGTCTTTTGGAAACAATGGAGCTCTGCGGCACAGAGGGATAAACTTTATCAGGCTTTGGACACACAAACAGTACACAACAGTGGGATCAATTTTATTGTTATAGTCTTTTCACGGGATTTGTCCTCAATAACAAAAATAGAGAATCTCTCAAGCTTTATCCTTTTACGCTGGAAAATATGCCACTTTAAAAAAAAATCAGGAAAAGAACCCTACTGTGTAAAATGCCTCTCAGCAGAGCAGCCATTTCTATTCTCACATTCAGATTTCTTGTGATTCCTTGTTCAAACCCTTCAGTCTTCCTTCTCTATATCAGGTAAAACCCTCAAAAAAAATTTTAAAATTCAATTACAATAGGCAAATTTGCTCCCCACAGGATATCATTGAGAGTGATTCACGGCAGCAGTGTAAGGTACTCCAATCAATGGCCTTGTTCCCTCAACACAGGCCCAGAGCTCATAATTTGCATGACATTGGACGAGTTAGCAGATAGCCTTTCTCTCTCGCGCGCGCGCGCTCTCTCTCTCTCTCTCTCTCACTCAGACCCAGCCATAAACACAATTGTATGCCTATTATGATCACACACACTTATTGCACTCCATGACAGACAGGGATATTCACACAGGCACAATGCAGGCACACACACACACACACACACACACACTCACACACAGAGACAGATTGTTCTCCTGACATATATATGTGAAGTTTCCACTGAACATTAATCCAACTTATGCAGCCGTGATGTGCTCTGGTTCCTGTCTGCTCCTGCTGGTGGGCGGATAATAGACTTGGACTAGTGTGTTTGTGTATTTGACGTTTGTGTGTGTATTTTCCACATCATCAATTTGTTTATGAGTGCTGTGTAATTTACTGTCCATTAAATCCCTCCCCGACATAGCTTCTGTCCAGTCATATCTTAGCAACCATAACTAGGCACAGCAGGTCTGCGGAAGCTTGATGGGTCTTCACCATGATAAAGTGGTGAGGGAAGGGCTGTAGCATGTAGTAGTATGCAAAGATTTTGGAGGGTGCTGTATTTTTTCTGTCTTTGTGAAACTCATATCACAAGAGCAGCTGTGTTTATCTGCTCTACAGTTAATCACTCACATTAGCATGTGTGGCTAATTAGTCCTTTAGTGTCACTAACATCCTAGTGATACGTCCGGTACCAAGGGCTACAACATGAAAAGTCTGTGGGATAGAAGTTCAATAAAATAGCACAGTATAGTATAACAAGAGGGTCCTTGAATGAAGTATTAGCAGCCTACTTTCACTGAATACTTCCTCAAGTACTTATCAACATACTGATGGCGTCATATTATAACTTTATTTTCATCCACTCCTTTCCTCACAGCGATGCTCCTCCTTCCGCTTTCTAACTGTCATAGATGTAAGCGCCAAAGGTGGTTTTTGCTTGTTCGCTTCGTATTTGTACTTGTGTGAGATGCAGAGCTTGCAAGGGGTGGAATATAATCAAGCGAGCTCCCAGGGTATGTCCTTCAGGCAGTGCTTCACAGGTTTGGGATTTAACAGGATACATGGGTGTTGCCAGTGGGGAGGAATTGCCCTAAAGACTAAAGTCAGGGAGAAAAAGTCTCCTGCTGGCAGTAAACTCCATTGATACAGTACATGAAAGACTGTAACATGACTGCCTGGAGTCTGCAAGATGTGCATTGATTTATCTGTAGCTATTTTGGAGTGGTTGTATGGTAAATCCCCCTGCCCAGAGGTTACTATACACACCACTAGACCTCCATATGTCAACCAATGATGTCAAGCATCAAGATTATCTTTTTGTGTCCTTTTCAAACAAGGAATACAAAAAGATAGCACTGTTAGAAGCATAGCTCACATGTTCGAAGTTAAAGGAACAGTGGCTACACTACCTGGATGTGGAAGATAAAAGAAAATATCAAGGGCTGCAACCAGATTTCTGAAGAGGCAGGTGGAGAAAACCTTTGAGTCCCTGCTAAAGATCTGCAGCAAGACACTTTGCTTATTCTGACAGTGGACACATGCAGCATGTGGAAGGAGAGATGGATTCTATGTATGATGGATGGAAGTATCAAGACACAGGAGAAGACATCATGCTATCTGTGTAGAAGCTGTAGCTTTCCGTCACTGGACAAAGATCCCTTAAAGTCCACCAAGGCTTTGTTACAGAAGAAGAAGTCCTGGAAGATTGTAGAGTGGCCGTCACAGTCACCTGGCTTGACCTCCGTAGAGAATCTCTGGTTTGATTTGAAGAAGACAGTCAGTGAACTGGAAGCCTTTGCCCGTCAGGAAAGAGCTAATATGTCTCTGGATGCTGCCAGAAGTCAAGTGCAGCAAAAGGTAATGAAGACACTTGTTGTGAAGAGGTTATATAATTGTGAGAGTACAGTGTTCATTAAAAGTTGCATTTTGTGTTGGATATGGAAGAATCATTCTAAACATTAGTAGTGTTAGTAGTGATAAAGCAAAAAGCTTATCATCAAACCAGGATTCAGAAGTCATGGATCATGAGCAGACTGAACAGGGGACACTGCCATGATAATAGCTATAAGCTGATCAACATTTATCATTTCAATCAGCAAAATCAATATTGCCAGTGACAAATGAGAAGTTTGACTTTGTAGACATAGCAACAGAAAGTGGTAGGCAGGGCCTAGTAAACACAGATACACATCAAACGCACACAGAGACCCATACTTTCCTCTCCTGTTTTCCTCCACTAGCAGGTGAAGGGCGGAGAAAGGGTTCGTGTGTGTGGCAGCTAAGTGGCTCGGTGTGCTATCGACTGGCTCACCGTGGCAACCTGCAGAATTCCACCGCCTCTCCACAAGCCTAGCACCCATCCTCCCCTCCTCCTTCCACCCCTTCCTCCCTCTCTCCCATCCCCCACTCAGGGGAAGCGGTGACGTGGGAGCTCCCTGCTCTTAGAACCGAGAAACAGAGAGAGAGAGAGAGAGAGAGAGGGAGAGAGAGAGAGAGAGGCATGTGGAAAGAAAGCCTGGCAGAGAGCGCGGATGAGAGAGAGAAAAGACAGAGCTTCTGCACAGCTACAAAGAGGAAGAAGGAGCAGGGAAGAGAAAAGATAAAGATCCTCCTTCTCCTCCCAGCGCTCGTTGACAATGACACTGGGAGAATCATTTCGAAGCAATGAGCCAGAAAACGCAGAGCCGTGGCTGTCATTCATCCTCCTAAGCACAACACTCAGTCACCAGCACGCCACAGTCACATTCATCTTCAAAAGAATAGCACTGGTTTGAACAAAATGCGCCGCAGAACGGCTTGTATTAGAAAAACCCTTTGACTCATATTCAGACAAATAATAGAAAAGTGAATTGGGTTTGTGAGATGACTGTTGACAGTGCAGCTCTCTGTGCTAAAACTGATTTCATCGTATATATTCTACATACATATTTTGGTTTATTCCATGATACAATGAACAAATATAACAAATCAAAAACTGCAGTGTCTAATTGTGATTTAGTGAAGTATACCTGATCACAAAGAAAATATATGATGAAGAAAGAGAAGTTTCACCAATTTAAAAAGGTCTCAGAAATGTGCTGTCACAAAGCACACGTAGTAATATTTGATTATAGGCTAAATCTTGACAAATCTTATTAATATCTTTATTACAACATCTACCTAACATGGACAACCATAAGAAATCAGCATTTGTTAATTGAATTTTTTATACTGACCTAATATTTGTACGTGAAGTTATAAAATGACAAAAAAGTACATTATCAATTAGATTTAAACTATACTGAATATAAAAAGATACAAAAACAACTACGTTCACAGCAGTTAAGTGTCACTTCCTCCTCTCTCCAAGTAGGACATCTTGTAATTGCCTAAATTGAATATTCATGTCCCAGCTACCAGCCCTACTCCACTTTCTCTCTCTCTCTCTACAAATAATCAAAAATACCATTTCATTTCCTCTCAGTCAGCCTCAGGTCATGTGCTGACGACGAGATGGAAAACACAGCGTGTCGTTAAGCTGCCAGCTAATCAGCACTGGCTAGTAATCCACCACCCCACCCCCTCCTCCTTTCCGTCATGTCTTCCAAACAGGGCCCTTCTCTCCCTCCACTATCTCTACCTCCGCCACCGCACTGCTGCTGTAGCCAGCCTGTGAGATGGATGGCACAGCCCTAATCACCCCCTGCAGTGCACTGTCAGCATGGCTGCAGGCTGCCCTTAACATTTACACCACATGATCACACACGCACACACAATAAACACAAGCCAATAATTGAGAAAATCTACTCTCACTCTTCTCCTTCTCTGTTTTCTCTTTCTTTAGCTTCCAGACCCCCCCCCCCTCCTCCTTACCTCCCTCTGCCCTGCCCAAGGCCTCTCACACACCACCACTTCTCTCGCTGTCACCTTGGATCGATTCAGTGGGATGCGGCTATGTCTTAAGGGCTGGAGGAGATAGTCCTCCTCCTCTTCCTCCGCGTCCTCCCAGCGAGTCTCATCAGCCTGCACAGTAGCTCTGGCTTCCAGTTGTCTCACCAGCAGCTCCTGCCAGAGGAGCCGGGAGGGAGGCCGCTGCTATATCGGCATCCTCTCATGTGGCCGGCATCAAGGTTCCTCTCAGGCAAGCTTTCAGTCAAGTCCACACTGAGGCAAACACACACACACAGAGAAACCGCACAGTGGTTGGCATGCATCTTAAGAGACTCAGGAGTGTAGTGCTGCATAGTGTTTGCAAGTTTAAGAGATTTTAATAGTGCAGCCTTTCTACAAGATAATTCCAATGAAACCCACTGAAATAACAGAAGATACATTGCATTATGGGAAATGTAGGCTCCAGTAGTGTTTAGCACTTGACACATAATTAGGAATAAAGGTCTTTAAATATGGACCTTGTTGCTTCAGTTATAACAATCAAGTTTTTTTAACCACTTTTAGTTGTTACATCAAACCCAGCAGAGACTTGTGGCTCTGTTCATGTTGTGTCTTCTCTTTTTTATGCTGAATATGTTGCTCATGTGTTACTTACAACACATACACTTTGTGATAAAGCAAACTAAGTATCTGCTTAGTACCAGACGTGGTAAGTAACTAATTACATTCACTCAAGTACAAATTAAAATTAAAGGGTATTTCTACTTGTCGTGGACTATTTCTTCTTCTTCTTCTCCTTCCTCTGGTACCTTCCCTCTAAAGTACCACGTGTTCTCTTACATGTCTTTATTCCAGGTCAGAGAGTCCATCATTTGGCTTCGAATAAAATTCCTGATGATGATCTTTTATTGTTGATTGTTTTTCAAGGTGCTTTCAAGGTGCTTCTGTTTATTTTTAAGGGTTTGTGACTGTTAAGGATCCAGCTTAGCAATTTGAAAATGGATACAAACTGTTCAAGCGTTGAACCGATGATGTGTGTTAATGATCAAGGTTCAAATAAAATTTGACTCATCTGTGTATAACTTCCTCACCTGCCATTATTTCTGCCAATTGAATGAATTTCTCACCCCTCCTGTCTATGCAAGTGTGTAACTGTGTGTGCGTGTGTTTGCATGGTGCACATGCTGTACATGTCTGATCTCATCTTTACCCGTTGACCCGACCATCAAATGAAACCATGTGTACCATCCAAACCAGACTAAAGCCGGCTCCTGCTCAGCTACTGCGCCCGTCTCCCCTCCAGCAACACCGATGTCGCCTGCACTGCTCCCTGTCAGATGAATTATGCTTCTTTCTGTGTGTCATTGGAGGCGCAGCAGACCCAGGAGGTGTGATGCTGCTGCTGCTGCTGCTGCTGCTGCTACAGCCTCACTGCTGATGGTTCAACCTGTTTGCTTCTGATATATACTTCCTATGCTCGGAGCTGAGCGCGCTGAAGTCAATACTCACATTTACTGTATGAACTCACACTCCCTGCTCACTGCGCACTGACCAAACCTCATTGGAAAATTCAGAGATTTTATAGATACTTCCAATTTGTGCGCATGTGAGTGTGAGGGAGGGTTAACTCACGTCACTATCAGCGCACGACCCATTATGTGCACCGTTGAGCCCTGAGTCACCAAGCCCAGCGGTCAGTCATGACTGCTACCTGCCTCTGACGCACACACACACACAAACACATCTTCATCAATTACACATCTAAAGAGGAGTCTGAGTCACAGTGATGCCAGGGCACATCTTCCCCCTCTGTCTCACTCTAAATGCACAGGAGACACGAACAGCTTGTGCTGTGAGCAGGGGCGCCGTTGACGTAAGCATGGAGGGGGGGACTCTTCAGAGAGCTCAAACAAAAAAAAACTCCCATGAGGCTCATTCCACCCATGAGTCATGTGTACCTATTAACTTTTACGTCACTAAATCTCAGATAAAAATAACTTCAATATCAGAACTTGCAATCTTGAATCTCTAAACATATCCTGTGGATTTATGTGCAGGGAGTCGCTGTGTGCGTCTCTGAGAGCTTTTGAATTCTACTCAAAGGATGAGATAATGAGGGTGACTTCATGAATGCCAAAGGACTGAATCTGTCACCTCAGCGGGTTAAGAACATTTGTCACACAACAGCGCGCGATGAGGGAAATCAGATTCTGCAGAGGCAGCTCTAAAGATTACATTTTCCCTTTATCACTTCTACAAAGACAAATATTTGAAGAAGTGAGATGTTAGAGGTGCGTGTTCATTTCACACGGCTGCTGTTTCAATCAGCTTAGGTACTTTGTTTCAGTTTATACTGAAGTGACAACTTATCATCGTCTTATTTCGAATTATTTGATTTAAACCATTAGGTTTTGTGTCATCAAACAAATGTACAGTAGATGAAATGACAAGTGAAAAATGAATAATGAATCCTATTAATTTACCACATTATTATTGTCCATGCTACCAAACCAATAAATATGTCAGGGCAGGTTGACTCACCTGTTTGATCTCTGTATGTTAAGAAAATTAATTTTTAAAAAGAGAGACACAGTTGTTAAACTCACTCAACTCAGTGAGTTCAAGCTGAGCATGAAACGGGCAGCGAAAGGCACCGGCTGATGACAGTTTGACTTGTTCATCCGTGACCGTCGACAAACCACAAACGTGACCTTTTGTTCGGTTCTGACACTTAAAATAACACAAAGCACATTCAGTTGTTCAACAGGCACATTTTCAGGGAGTGTGGATCACACAGCAAGAAAGAAAGAAAGAGAGAAAGAAAGAAAGAAAGAAAGAAAGAAAGAAAGAAAGAAAGAAAGAAAGAAAGAAAGAA
>JAUYWH010000001.1:21797686-21828715 GCA_034779795.1 Ctenopoma multispine
GAAAGAAAGAAAGAAAGAAAGAAAGAAAGAAAGAAAGAAAGAAAGAAAGAAAGAAAGAAAGAAAGAAAGAAAGAGAGTTACTTAAAGGATAATAGCAGGTAGTTGTTTGCAGTTAAAGGTGTCCTGCTGACCTTTCAAATGTGATCTCAGACGCTCTTTTCATTCTTATCTTCCTCTCAGTTCACTAAATTCCATCCTCAGTGAGTCATAATGGTCATTAGACTCACTTCTGGAAATGCTTTGGGCAACATCGTGTCCTTTCCAGGTCATTAAAGGGAATTTCTTTAACTGATCGAGCTGACCTGAAACTTGAAACTGTATTTTTTTATACTGGTATTAATCACGTCCTCTCCCCTGGACACGACGTCTGTTTTCCTTCTTCTCATGTCACTTGGGCTTGGGTCCGGCACTGTGACGCAGGCACAGGAAATGTCATCTGATGTCATAATCCACATGTCTAGTGTCAGCACTCACACAAGAAGCGGCGGCGTCATCGGATTGACTTGTTTCTAGGATTAGTTTCCATAAACATGAGGTGTACTGTACCTGCTGCTCCTTCTTCCTGTGTGTGCAGTAAAACGAAAATCCCCCTACAAGCCCTTCATTAACTCTCCTGAGGATTTTTAGTTCCTCTTTTGTGTCTGTAAATTGTGTGTTTCTGTCTGAACAAAACTCTTCAACTCGTTAGCTTTGTGTGTTATTTGTTCTTTTCACTGAGTCACTGTAGAAAATAATCATTTTAAATAATACTTTTTCTGTTCACACTTGAATGAATCAGAGCTTGTATAGCAGTCATGTGCTTTGGATTAGTCAGTGGAGGTGAGCTAATCCACAACACATACAGAAGTACAGTTTACTTGAATTAGATAAGTGAATGCAACCAATTACCAAAGAGCAACAACAAGTAATGTGCTAAATATAATATAACATTATTTAACTGCTATATTTTGATATATGAATGTATTTACCACAGGAAGTAGAGTTTATGGGTATAAACAGGGGCTGTACCTAAATGTTCTTATTCTAAATCATCTTTAGAATGAGCAAATTTCTCTGTGATTTCCTGTGAATTTCTGTGGCAGCAGCACCAGCCCCGCGCCTCAGTGACAATCTCATGTCCACGAATTAAAGAATGAAAAACAGTGAAGTCAGACAATGATCGTTAGGTTAGGTTTTTAAACTTGAGAAACGAGAGCAGCTTCACCACCACACCCTTGAAATTCTATTTTTGTAGAAAGACAATGTGAGAATGAGTTTAGCTGCAGAGGAATGCGGGTTTAAACGGACGGTGGAGACATTAAACCTGTTTGTTCGTTTTCAGGTGTCATGTTTTGTTGTCGAGGTTGTTGTTTGCTTGGTTTCATTAAATTCTTTTTTTTTTACGTGTAAATAGATTATGTGAATAGTAGAGGACAGCTGGAGGACCACTGTCTTCTTTTGGCGCTGAAAGCCGGTGTGTGTGTGTGTGTGTGTGTGTGTGTGTGTGTGTGTGTGTGTGCCCGCTGCCCAGGTGAAGTTTCCGCGGGCGCGCGGTATCACATTAATAACGCGCGCACGTGCGGCATCACATTCCATCCGCCCATGGAGCACGTGCCACGGGTCCAACGCGGTGTAGCCTATAGCAACTGTTGTTGTGCTTAAATGTCATTGATGTGAGTGACCGTCATGTCGTGACAGGTGACATCTGGACGCTTGTGACTCCTCGTTTGTCGCCCGGTTAGAGACCTTAACCCTAACCCATAAAAACACCTTTAATCAACCCTCATAGCTTCTAATTTTCTTTAGCACGCGGTTAATTTAAGAGTGACGCAGCTAAATTAGCACAGTCTACGCGTGCCGCTGCGCCCCTTGTGCACGCGCCCAGGCTGGGGTGTTTTTTTTTTTGGGGGGGGGGGGGGTTCCGCCAGCGTCGCCGCATCGCAGCTGAGCGAAGCAGCTAAGGATAACGGACGCGCTGCCAGTCAGTGAGCTTATGAAAGGACATTTAAAGCAAACCCACACACGCAGCGCGTAAATGTCGGGATATTTCGCTGCTGAATTGCGCTCATTACCTTATAAGGAAAGAGCGTCGTGCCTCTCTGCAATAGGCCGACGCTGCAGCCTGCGGAGCCCTGCACTTTAACCCTGTCGCTGCTGAATTTTATTTGGCCCGACAGTACGACACAATGCAAAGAGGTCTGCAAAGATATTTAACGGCTTTGACGTTTCCGGTTGGAAATAAGTGCATCGAAAATGTATTTCTGATTAACATATAAGCGTATTAAACGGTAACAGTGTCTGTTAACAGCTGGCTGCGTGGTCTGTAATCATCTCTCTGTGCAGTTAGATCAGAATCAGTCTTTGCTTTCAGGTGTAACCTTGAACATTGTCACTTCCACTCTAAATTCTAGCTCTGGGCTCATGAGCTCTGTGCGACTCTTCAGCTCAGGCTTGAGCCGGTTCATAAGGCAGCCTGCGTCCTGTCTGCACGCTCTCCGTGCCAAGTGATAAGGGAGCCGGTTGGTGCCCGTCCTGTCCGGCTCCGCACTCAGTAATAACCCGGCCGGAGTTAAACTAATGTGGTGATCTACATCAGCTGCCACAAAACCAGAGGCTATCTGTTAACACCGTGAAAATCCACCAGAAAATCCACCGCGACACGGTGCCATCTGACATGTCATCTCTTTGTGTGACCTTGGCTCAGAGGGAATATGGAAATCCGTTCATTGCACTGCGCATAACGGTGGCCTGTCTGTTCGCAGTTTAACTTTACACACGCGTTACTCTGACGCAGGCGGCTCTGTCCAACACTACAAGCGCACGGAATGAGAATTCCTTTCCCTATTTCCACCAGGATTCCCGGCGATAGATGGAAGAGGCCTCGTTATGGTGGCGGTGATAAATTAGTGTCACGCAAGCTGTGGCCTTGACTGTGGTTGGGCCTATTGTGGGTTTGCAGGTGGAATAACGCGTTTTTTTATATTGATTGGTTCATTATTGCAAGTAAATGCATCATATGTGCTGCTGTTCATAAATGGATTTTATATGGCTCTGACTGCAGGACCGAGAGCGCGCGTATTAATCTGTGACAAAACACCCGACACGAACACACAAACTGAACATACGACATTAAGCGAAAGGCCTTTGCCGAGCTGCTGAATTCGAGTTGGTGAGAAGCACATTCAGGCCATGACGGTTTACAGATAACTCGCTCATGTCTTTCATAGCACCCTCTTGCAGTTAGATTTCGTTTCACATCCAAGAGACACGGGGAGGGAGAGGTGGTGATTTCACGGTCTCATCTTAGCTCGTATTTTTGAGAACCGCGGTCACACACGTTATCTATCTATCTATCTATCTATCTATCTATCTATCTATCTATCTATCTATCTATCTATATATATATATATATATATATATATTCATATATACATCGTTATATATACATAACACCTGCTGATTTCACACATTGGCATATCGTCTCACCCACAGACTGTAAAATCAGTCTAGACTCAATCTCTTAAGACCATAAGAAGAAAATGTTCTGTGTTACTTGATGCCGTGTTACTGGACATGTAGCAACATATGTAACATATGTAAGAAAAATGCATAACTTTTTAGTATAAACAACGTCAAGCAATAAAACATAATCCACACTGAGCTGCAGCAAAGAATCTTTTAGAGAAACACACCTCAGCGTCAGTTTTCATATGAAAATGTTAGTTTTCTGTCAATACACAGCTTCTTTACTTATTTCATGCTCCACCGAAGTCGTGATTACTTTATTTCCGACCGTACGCAAACGCAGCATGCGAACAACACCCTCCCCTATTACCTTCCCCTCGTCTGACGTCACGCCAACGGCTATTTGCATGAAGTGTTTTCTAGCTGCAGCTTCGACTCGCCTGCAGAACGAGTCTCTCCGAGGGGGGACAGCGAGGGAAGAGGCGCAGTGAAAACAGGAGGAGGAGGAGGGGGGGTGACTCTTGTGTTTCACATCAGAGGAGCGGAGAGGGGAAAAAACGGCCTGAAAGCGAGGGTAAGGTGTCGGATACAAAAAGCAGAGAGGGGGTTAACAAAAAAAAAAGGAAACAGAAGAACCGCTTCTCCTGTGTCGGAAAATGGAGCTACCCGCCGCTGGAGAGCACGTCTTTGCGGTGGAGAGCATCGAGAAGAAGCGCAGCAGAAAGGTTTGTCATAAGAGCGCTCAAGGACATTTCTACACACATGCGCATGGAAATTTCTCTCTTGTCTCTCTTCTAAACACGAGAAGAACTGCATGTTTTAGTTTTTTTATTATTGTAAATGTGAGATGACGGCGCAGCGCAGAGCGCCTCTTGCTGCGTAAAACTAACGTTACGCTAATGATCCCGTTTCTCTCCTTCCACAGGGGAGGGTTGAGTATCTGGTCAAGTGGCGAGGATGGTCTCCAAAGTAAGTCCTCTTACAGAGCGTTACAGCAATGATAACACAACATTCAAAACACAAGTGTGTGTGTGTGTGCGTGCGTGCGCACATGGGCGGTCGCGCGTTCTTGCTTTGGTCCGTTGACGCGCTAGCCTCGATGATGTGCTCGATGTGGTTTCACAATGTATGCAGTCCCCAGACCGCCAATTAAAGAAAGACGTGTCTATAATCGAAGCCTGTGTTTAGGAAACGTGTATAGCTACTGTTGAGTGTGGAGGCTGGACCATCGTGTCCTCCTCCCCTTACACCCGTGCGTAAAAGTTAATCATGATTTATTACACGTGCATATACAGGGAATGCGGTTTTCTCAGCATGTTGTCTATACAGGTACACGCCTACAAATAGGAGCAATTGACATATTGAAGTTAAAGATTGGCTAGGTGTGGGAAGTTACCTGCTGTCCTCTGTCAGTGCTTATTAGTGTCACCCACCCACCTTTTGACAGACCACTGCCCTCTAACTGTTCACATTCTCCTCTCTGAATAGATACAACACGTGGGAACCAGAGGAAAATATTTTGGACCCAAGATTGCTGGACGCTTTCCAAGACAGGTAAGTTGAGAGTTGGACAAACGCAGGACCTCAAAGTAAATCACACATTAGCATAAACATGTTTATAGTTACCTTTTCCGACCTTTGCAGTTCTTGAAACAATTCGTGAATTGTCTGTGACTCATCCGACTCATCCATGTCACTCATGTTCAAAGCAGGAACTCTGTATGTTTGTAGTCAGGAACTATGCATGCACATAATCCCATGTTGATAATAAACTGCACAAACACAGTGTGTCAGTCAAAGGTGCAGAAATTCAGTTCCTCAGGGGTATTAGGCTTAACACTGGTGTCATCAGAGGGTCAGGTTAAGGTTAATCCGGGGTCAGGGATACCAGAGTGGAGTGCAATACTTTGCTGAGCTCCTACTTCTTGTCACCTGATAGTTATTTCAGAGTCAGCATCAGGTTATCGCACTTCAGTTGTTGTAGTCACCAGATGCACCTGTGTCAGCTTCCACAGGACATTGCAACTGATTATAACAGCCAATAAACCAATCGTGCAATGATAAATTCACCATAACAAAGCTCTGTTTGACTAGTTGGTTCTTTTTCAGGACTTTACTCTTGTGCACTGTTAGCTTTTACACCAGTTGTGATGTCATAAATTCATGCTTGAATGAAAGGTGAGCACAGAGAGCTTTATTCTTCCAGCAGATGGACGGAAAAACGGCCTTCTGCACAAACATCTTTCTGCACAGCGAAAGGCAAATATCCAAGTGAAGGAACAACAAATAAAACATTTCTGTGTAAATCTGCTCGTGATGTAGTGGAAAGTTGAGAGGAAATGAAGATAAAAGTACACAGGGAACTAAACTGTAGCATAGATATTGTTTTAACCCAAAGGTGTATGCACAGTCTCAAAATTTGGACCAGGGGAACTTCCTGTTAGCAAAGGGCCCTGTGTCCATGGTTTTTAAATTGAACTACCATGTTGACATTAGCTGCTTGGCTAACCGTTAAATAGTTTGTTGAGTGACTGACCAGACAGCTCCATGCAAAGGACGCTGTAATTGAATTTCGTAAACGCATGACCGTGTTAAACTGTCACTGGCTTTTCTCTGAGCCTCCCTCAGCTTTTGCTCACAGCAACCTTTCAGGCGCAGGTCACACGTTAAAGCAAAACACTGCCATCACTCGCCGTCTGTTTTTGCAATTACCCCTCTCTCTCCGAAGGGGAGAGATTTTATTGAAACTAATTGCGTGTCTCTTCGGGGAGCCAAATCGCCTGAATGCCAGGCTATGAAAATACACTGAGTCGTCATTGTAATTAGATGTGAGGGAGGAGAGTGGGGGTGGGGACTGACTTCACTCCTGTCTGCGGTATTGAGTTACTGCCTTGGACACACTCGTTTGGAGACTGAGGAAAGCTAAGGAAAGTCAGAGAGGGGCCGGGCCTTCAGCTTCTTCTGTGGATAGAGACTTCATAATGGGATATTGAGTGTTACCTATGGAGGCAAAAGCTTCGTTCTTTTAGAGCCACTGTTAAGTTTTTTTGTAGATTTGTGTAATGAAGTATTAAAGATTTAATGTGTGAAGAAGGGTGTAGAAAGGGAGTTACACCAGTGCATTGAAATGAGTGCACCTTCAATCTATGTAGCATGAATTTCACTGTGCATCAAGAAGTGTAACTCCAACCTGTAACATGGGCTCAGTGTTTTCTAATTGAGCCTGAGTAGGACACCCGTGACGTTGTGTTGCCATGCAACGGCGACTCATCTCTGTGAGATGGTGTCATTGATTGGCTGCTGTTCCACTCTCCCACAGAGAACGTCAAGAGCAGCTGATGGGATATCGCAAGAGAGGACCAAAGCCCAAGCACCTTCTGGTTCAGGTAAAAAATTAATGATACTTATTACTTACTATTAACGGTGCAACTGATGAATTACAGCTGCGTATGCTGTTTCCCTCAAATCCCAGGATTACCTCCTGTTGGTAACCCAAGCAGTGATCATTACAGATTATTTTGTCTGAATAAACTCCTCCCACAGTCAGAGTCATCCCTGTTTTTCCAAGCTGAGTAGAGTCACTCAAGATGAGATATGTTTATGTGATATGATCTTCATGTGAAAAATCAATGTCGTGCCTCTGTGAGAACTAGCACATTGAAACTTTCCATCTTTATTGCAGACAATAATTTTGTTGGGAGGTATTATCTATGTTCAGTTTCATAGGGAGTTCATAGAGACAGTACAGTTGTAGCTAAATGACTTGACTGAATTGCACATTTAGCACATCAATCACCAGTCCAAAAGGCCAGGGTTAGCCCTCTGAGCAGAGTTTTTGTTCCTCCCAGGGGGACGCTGGTGGTAACACATGGGATAAAGTCAATGACAGGACACAAAGCAGCCAGTGACATTCCTCCGAGCTGAGGTCACAGCCACAGGAGACACTTTGAAATGTCACTGTGATGGTCCGGCCTGTAGGAGGCCTGTGTGAACATGGACCAAGGCCCCTGAAATAAATATTGCAGTCGTTCAGGCCTCAGAAGAGCCCATTCACACATTCCAAGCACAGTGTCTTCATTACAACTCATGGGCCCCAATGAACCATAGCTTTTATTGTAACCTGACAGAGACGCATGCATAGAGACTGTGGACGGTTGCACCATTAATCAAATTCCCTGCCCAGAGGGTTGCCTTTTATTTAAAATAAAACAAAAAATCTCCTAGTTTATTATCTAAAAACACTAATAACTTTCTTATTTCACAGGTCCCTTCATTTGCCCGGAGATCCAGCATTCTGGCCGACCTTCATGAGGCATCCCTGGACCAGGACAGCTGTCAAATGACCAGCCCCATACAGATGCTCCGTCCACAGACACAGCAGTACCAGCTGAACAGCAAGAAGCACCACGAGTACCAGCCGCTGTGCAGGGAGCGCGAGGCCGAGCAGCAGAGCAACGGCAAGAAGTTCTACTATCAGCTCAACAGCAAGAAGCATCACCACTACCAGCCGGACCTCAAGGTGCACGAGCCCATATTTGCAAAACCCAGAGAGGTCAAAGCTCAGGAGCTGTCCAACAAAGGGTACAACCTACCTCCGGTGCTACAGCAAAAGTGGGTTCGGGACAAAGAGTCAGGCTGCCTGACCAAAGTGAAGGATATCACCATGGAGCTGAAGAAGCTACCAGCTGACCTCAACAGGCACAAGGAGCCGGAGAAAGTAAAACCTAATGACGAAACCTCACCACAGTCTAACGGTGTCAGCAGCAGCAAGCTAAAGATTGTGAAAAACAAAAACAAGAATGGACGGATTGTTATTGTCATGAGTAAGTACATGGACAATGGGATGCAGGCGGCTAAAGTTAAAAATGGTGATTCTGACACTGCTGAAAAGGCGCAGCAGGGAGCTGAGAACAGCACGGAGAATCACCTCGAGAAGATGAAACTCGTCAAGAAGCTCGGCCTCATGAATGGATTTGCAAAAAACTACTCGGAAGACAAACCAACTGTTCCCAGTTCTGGATTTAACGGAGATTTCTCCAAAGAAAAGGAGCAGTCCCCCAAAATGGAGCCAACTGTGACGGAACAGGATAAACATGTTGAGGTCAGGGGTGAGGGGCAGCTTGCAGCAGCTCAGCCTTTACAACTGAGAGCCAAGCCTAATCTGTTCTCCCTGCCTTTGGATAGGGGAGTTCCCTCTGCAACGGACAAAAGAGGAGACCGTGGTTTTCAAGGACTAAAGCGACACCTCGCTGACACCGAGGAACATGGGAGTAGCAAGAGGTTTCTGAGCTGCATGAGCGTCAGCACCCCGAGCAGCATTTCTTCGCCCACCCAAAGCTTCAGCATCGACCAAAACGGTCACCAGAGTCACACCGGGCTGCAGGACTGTGGGTACGCAGACCAAGAGGAACCTATCGACTTGAGCATCGTCAAGTCCAGGCCTAAACCTGGATCTCCTGCAGCGACGCAGCCTGAGACAAGCACACGAGCCGAGTGCCACACACACACTCGAAATCTAACAGAAGCCGAGATGCACACACTGGGTAAAACTCAGACGGACACACAAACAGAAACACAGGACCAGACTGAAACACACAAAAGTGCTGAGGAGGACAAAGTTGACTCGGTTGTGTCTGTTTCCAACAGTGAAAAGAAGAAAGAGGAGACTTTTCCCTCTTTCCAGCCTTTTCTTGGAAATATCATCATCACAGACATTACTGCAAACTGCCTCACAGTTACGTTTAAGGAATACGTAACAGCATAGCAGAGCTGGGCACCAACTGTGCAACTGTATAAAATGTACATGAGATATATTTGTATTTTCAGATGCTTGAATGTACAAATGAACCCTTAATGTTTTCATTTTGTAAAGCTCAGAAAAAAAAATTGATCCTTTATGGGGTTATTTGCATATGTCTTCTTATAAGCTCTACCTGTTGTTATTTCTGGAGATTTTAACACATGCAGTATCTTACTTTAGCGATTTCCAAACTTAGTTGAAAAAGCAAAAGTAGATCAGACTTTAACTGAAGATGCACTTCTGTAAATACTCTTCACTTTTCTATGGATGTCGTCTGATTTCTCTACACTCAACCGTCTACATCTCAGATGACAAACAAATGTAGGCTATACGGAGAATTTTTGTAAAGGAGAAAAATTCTATTGACTTCTGGTAAATTACACTGTGTCTGAGCGTGTGTGCGTGTTTGAGCGTGCGTGCGCGTGTGTGTGTGTGTGTGTGTGCGAACAGATGGACAGATTTAAACAAGGATGCATGCTGCTTGGACAGAATATGCTACGAGGCATATACTTAAAAAAGCAGATCCCCAAAAAAATGAAGCGCCTTTCTGTCAATACGTGTGATTTGCATTGTGGGACCTGAAGAGGAGGGTGGTTTTTAAAGGTTATTAATGTTTGATATATTCAGACAGTGTTCAGAAAGTTTTTTTTTTTCTTTTTTGTGTCATGCATCTGAAGATCTGATCCTGAGCACAAGTCACTTCCATTAAGATGGCAAATATACAACCATGTGACAATATTTATTTATGTTATTAAGATGCTAAAAAATGTTGTTTCTTTCTCATTCATAAATCTGTGTTGACACTGCCAACTGAGCTGCGTAATCCAACTTATTAATACCACCGGGTGGGTGCCCTGTGATTCAACTTTTCCACATTCTCTGGCACCCTGGTTTGCTAAATGCTGTTTTCCTAAGAAATATATAAACTCTGTGTCATATTCATAGTAGCTTCTGCAACAAATCGGTGAACTTAAGCACATGTTCTTGTCATAATCAGATCTGTTCCTCTTGTGTCATGAAATGCCTCCTCTCTCGCAGTGCTCTGTGGTCTGAGGTGCTGCTCTGTGAGAGCCAGGTGCACTTGGATGTTTTTGTGCAGACTGATAAAAAGCGAAGGCTTCCTATGATACATTTTGCAATAATAAAATTGTTTGCAAGTGATCTATATGAACTTGTGTGCTGTGAGTTTCTTTGCATGTGGCCCTACACCAGCAGCCCTGAACAAGAAGAAGAAGCAACATGATTGTGGCTTCTGAAGACCGAAGCAGGAAAGCAGCAGCTACAGTGCTCTTAAATGACCAACGTTACCTCAGAACTTACTAAATCTGTGCCTGGCTCTATTTGTGGCAGTGTTTGTATGTGTATCTGTGTGTAGACTGCAGGCCGTGAGGATTATTACAGAGTCTGAGGGTTTATTTTCAGATGGGCACCATAACCATGCAGCTTCCCTGGATCGTCCGTTTGCCTTGTATGCAGAGGCCTGTGGTGTCCAGTCAGGCCTCCTACATATGTAGCAGCCTGTATTTATTTAACAGCTAATTAAATTCAAAGGCCAGACGCAGGTAATTATGCAATTTCATTCTGGCCTTTACGGTTCTGATTGTGTTTTTTTTTTTTGGTGTACCATTCATTAGCTATGACACTTATAAATATAGTTTATAACTTACAAGATGTTTTCATTCATGGAAAAAAAACGATAAGCTGGTTTTATTTGCGGTTTGTTAAAGCATACACCCATGGTTTAACCAACAGTCCTGTGTCGTTGAAGAGAATATTACTGGTTTGAGGCTCATAACTTTGACCTGAACAGGTGTTCCTGTCAGATGTTTCCTGAATAAATCCTCCTGTCTTGCTGGGAGACGCAGCAGGAGGCGACTGATTTCTTCGCTTGACCTGCAGGTTGGTTTTTTTTTTACTGTCACAGGCTATTATTTACAAGTTTCTAAGGTTTCCTGTTTCTTATATTTCAGCCGCGCATGGGCCTGCATGCGAGGCAGCCGGCTGCGGTTCAACTGAATGGCGCCTTTTAAAGGAAAGATGCGCACTCTCCTGTGAGAACATAACCTCTGTGTGCTGTGTGCTTAAATGATTTACATGATGCGCCTTTTCCGACTCGTTTTGAGGCGCGGTAACTCTCCTGTCTGTGCCAGACAGACTCTCCTGTCTGTCTCCAGTCCCGCCAATAAACCTGCGCTCCGTGCGCCTTCATGTGAGCGACGACACAGAAAATGGCTGTCCCCATCCAGCTCCTTTACTGCTTCTACTCTGCTCTCCAAAAAACGCCTCGCAGCTGCTGCTGCGCCAAATAATTTCAACTAGTGCTCAACAAACAAGCTACAGGGCGGGAAATTCCCTGCAAGATTTAAGAGTCACATTAGTTCCTCAAACTATCACATAACTTGCCTGTGTTAACTAGCCTGAATCTCCCGTCATGCTGGTTCTGTAATTCATAAAAGGAAATAAGAGCTTTATAAAATTGTGCAATTACAAGTGTTATTCTCTTTCTTCTTCCTCTTGCTGCCACCACGCGCTGCATGTGCGCACGCACTCAGTCAGTAAGGCCTAATTGTTGTCTGACAGCAGGATCAACTCCCGAAAGAATACATTACGACGTCTAACCCGCAGGAATCACCCAGCTCCATCCAGTTACAGTGACAAACATCCCCGAGTCATCCAGCCGTGACTGGCGCATCGGTGATGACTTAGTCCACATGATTCAGCAGCTGTAAAGACACTGCTGGATTCTTGGATCAACATAAGCGCTAACAACATGTGCTTTTGTGGGAGCGTGATGATCTAGTCAGCGATGGTGTTTAACGTGGGTTGTAAAAAGGAGATGTGCGCATGGCGCGCACAAAGACAAAACCAGCGTGCGCGCATCTTCACTGCTCGCTTGACTCAGTGTTGTCCAGCCACCACACACCAGCCTTTTGTGTCTGACACTGAGGGAAATAAATCTCCGTGTGAAACCAGTAGCACATGCATCAACTGTGACTGAAGCCTGAAACTGTCATATTTCTACTTCTTTCAATGCGAGTAAGTGGATGAAATCTTAAAGTGGGATCTTGCAGGTACGGTTGCCAGAGGAAGACCCCAGAGAAAGAGGAGGGAGGAAGACCTGACTTTGATATTCGTTGTTTCATACCCATCAATTATCACAACAAATATCTACCTTAATTGGGACAGCGAATAATAAAACCATTCAGTATCTTATGCTTTTCCAAATTATATTAATGTTTTTTTTCCCACACTTGCGTCTTTGTGCGGTGGGAAACCAGCGTCTTGCCCAGATACAAGCCAACCAATAGTGTTTTAACGGCGGCAGCGCTGCTGCACTGCAGGCGCGCCGAGACCAATCGCATCCAGAGTCTGAGGTGCGCCCATGCATCTTCCCTTTTCTGTCTGCTGAGTGTTCCTGTGTTCCAAAATAAGGCGAAACGTCTTACAGTCCATAATGTGATTATAATGAGACAGATGGCTTCGTTCATTAAGAATAAAACGGTTCAGGCTTCTGAAAGCAGCGACGTCAGATTTATTCACCTGACAGGATTCCGACGTCCCCCCTGGTATTTATTATGATTACACGTTTTACTGTAAAGCATTGTGGACAGTCTACCCTCCAGATATCAAATGTTTGTCAGGTGGGATTTGATTGGATTCAATCTCTTTCTATGGAATTCGTTCCTATGGGAGACACTAACTCGCTATAACTATATAAACTAGTCTGTATTTGGACGGTCTTCACGTCCACGCGTAATTTAAACTGGAGACGTGTCCACGGTCTTTACTCAGTGACTCATCCAACACTGTCTCTTATCAAAACAGCCTGCAGGACTTTAAACTGGTCAATCTGATGAAAAGATTTGTCTGGAGAAGCGACACTAACTGCGGCTTCTTCGTTGTGAAACCAGGGATACGTTTTACCGCACAGCAGCTAATTAAAACAAATCCGATACCTGTAGCGCATAATCCACTTGTGATAACAAGCGGGTTAGAAACAGACGGTACAGACTTCTTCTTTGTCTTGATCCCTGTGTTCAGTTAATAAAAGAAATAAAAATACAGACTGCAAACTCCGGCCCCACTCGTTATCCCCAGAGTTAACCCGAGTTGTTCATTAAATCACATAAAAGCTGTTCGTCACATGTCCAGTTTAATCCAGCTGAAGATTTTCAGACTTAAATACGTAAACATTTCAAAGTTGGTTTGGTTGGGAACCTATAGTGTCTAATCATTCAGCCGTGATGTTTTTCTAAAGTCAACCTCAAGTCATCCACAGCGGACTGGACGAAACGGCTGTTTAAACTAAAACGTTCAAAATATGAATTATTCTAGATGTTTGATCCTCTGATCTCCCACATTTAAATATTTATTTTACATATTCAACTATCATTTGATATGTGGCATTGACAAAATTATTATTAATTATTATTACATTAAAGAACATTATTATTATTCAAAATAATAATATGTATTAACATTAATCCTCAGTCATTGTTGGCCACTGATATATCCGAGATGATTGCAGCAGAAACTCTTTAATTATCAGACAAATTATTATATTTGCATCTAAATCTTCCAAAATCTCTGCTGTTCGCTTTATTGGTCTGTTTTCATCCCCTGATTGAAATAAAGTTAACAAATTACTTAGACAGTAACGAACATTTATTTTAAAAAATGGACAAAGAAAGGGTAGGCTATATATTCTATATATTTTTCTTCTACTTTACAGTAAAACGAATAATATATTGTTAAATCTTAATTTTATTATTCGCATATTTTTGTTAAATGTTATAATTATATTAAATATGATTATGGTCCTGAATAATATCAGTAATAATAATGATAGTAACAACCAACAATAATAATCAACCTGTCAAAAAAGAAAAAAGAAAAAACGTGAGCTCACGTTTTTTTTCGCAGTTGTGTATTCATGACTCCACTTTTCTCACAATAAGAGGAAAAACTTATATAATCTGTTGAGATACATTTGCTCTGTTGATCAATCTAGTTTGAAAACAGATGTGAATATAAATATATTGTTTTTTGTGATTAATTTCTAAGTCTAAATGGTTTGGTTGGCGCTTAAAAAACAACTGTCTTTAAAAAAAAGCCTACAGACTATTTCTCCATCTGCGGATCATTTAGCCGAGGTGAGTAATATTACCAGGAAAAACAAACATATGTCATAAAAGCTGCTAACGATTTAGAAATCAGCAGAAACAGATCGCAGCTTGTTTTCTTGTTTTGCTGCTCACCCCCTCATCATATTTAGAAAATATGACAACACTTCCTGACAGTTGCCCCACATGCATCAGTTTATCTTTTCTACCTTGTGTTGTGGGTCATGTAAACAGTCTCGTAGCAATTCCTCCTTTTTATAGGTCAGTCAGTCACGGGCAGTTTGCCACCGTCACCGGACGAAAGATTTCAGGGTGTCTTTTTTTTCAGAAGATAAATTAATTAACCCACATCTGTTTTAACATGAACGGCAGGTCTTTGAATTAAATCCGGATTTATTCTAAACTAAAGCGCCCCAGCTTAAAGGCGAGCAACAACTAGAATAAAAGTGTGCCTTCAATGTCACCTGTCACCCAGTGTTTGGACGAAATAATATGAATGTAAACAGACTTAACTTTGCCTCATAAAAATTAGCATTGATCCCTCTCTGTGCGTTTTTCCTGACACGGAAAACGAAATGAATGCGAGCGAATCAGACATTTGCATCGACATCACACGTACGTTGTTGGGTTTATTGACTAATAAAATAACCTTCGCCGGGAGCGTTTGCGGCATTAGCTGATAAATACACTGCTGGATGGACTAAACGAAAATGAGAAGCGGCGGCGTCTGTTTCTCGCGCTGTCGCATGAATCCCCCAAAATGCGATGTTATTTCCTAGTTATTGAGCTCGCGTGGTGACACTGTCGCGCGCGCATAACTACACTATCTTTTGATACCGCGTGCATTTTTGAATATGTCATATAACTTGCGCGAAATGATTCACTAGGCGCGCGGGGGGGGGGGGGAGCCACCATTTTCCCCCCCTCAAAAGAATTCACACAAGCGCACGCTCCTCCCCTCACTTAGCAACCCGAGCACGTAGCAACGACTGGACCAATAGGCGCTCTGATAGAGGTTCCACCGACTGCGGTTCCTTAGCAACACAGTAAAAATTGCGCTGACGTCCATTCTGTTAGGGAGTATTATGGTCTGTCGGGAATTCAGAGTGGCTGGGACTGGAGAAAAAATATCTGCTCTGCTAACGTTGGCGTCCACCAAGCTAACGGTAGATAGCACTGGAGTAGACATGGAGCTGTCTGCCGTCGGGGAGAGGGTGTTCGCTGCCGAGTCTATCATCAAACGGAGGATAAGGAAGGTAGGTGCGAGGTGTAACGTGCTCGTTTCTTCCAAAGTGTAGCGACACAGCACCCTTAATACTACTGTTACCCTGCACGCTAACGAAGTCAATTCTGTTTGTTTCTGATGGCATGCAGGGTCGGATTGAATACCTTGTGAAATGGAAGGGCTGGTCTCCCAAGTAAGTCCCGCTACGTTGTGTCTCTTGCATGTTTTGAACCCACGGCCGTGGTGCTGGTGTCTTTACTGTGTCGGCTGTGGCTGTCGTTAGCTCGTCAAAGCTAGCGACACAGCCGGATTAAAACTGAGGTGTTACAGCACGATGGAGAGTTTAGCTTACAGGCTAACGCCGTGACCATCCACATAGCGTGTGTCAGCGCTCGCTTCCTCAATCTAAGCCAATGCTTTAATTTACAGATACAGCACTTGGGAACCAGAGGAGAATATTTTGGACTCCCGGCTGTTTGTCGCCTTTGAACAGAAGTAAGATGTCTACACTGGCCTTTATGGGCAGAACCAGTCAACACGTCAATAAATATATGGTGTCCTCGGTGCACTTTGCTCCCGTGACACTCAAATGGTTTTTTGTTGCTATATTTTTCACAGGGAGCGTGAACGGGAGCTGTACGGGCCCAAAAAGAGAGGACCGAAACCCAAGACGTTTCTGCTCAAGGTACATTTACCACCGTGGTTTAAGAAGTTGAGCTTTCTGTAATGAATTGCGCTCGCAGTGTGACAGGTCGTGTCAAAGTGGCGTGTACGTTTCGCGTAATGATACGAGGTGTAGTGTGGTTTACCATTGAACTTAATTTACTTTCGGCCTATGTGTATTTCAACCGAAAGCACACGGATCCGAGATGATGTAAATTGTGCATATTTAAAGCAGCGTCCATTGACGGGTGTGTATTAGATATAACGAGGAACTGATGACACGTTAGTTTTCTGAGTAGATTAGAAACAGGACTGAGTGTTTGTTAAAGTGTCGTTTTTGCCTTCGATCTCGCTGGAAAATCAGCTGTGACATAAAAAAAAATCAGTTCAGTCAGTAAGAGTAAGAGGTGAACCATGATAATGACTTTTACAGTTTATCTTGAGGTAAATAGCAGGAACTTTGTTGACAGGACTGTTGTTAAAAATGGGGCAGTGGAATTACACTAATGAATAATGTTAACAGACAGGAACAGTTTGCTGTTGTGTGTGTATACCACTAATTTACATCTACACACATTTTTAACTGTTCTGACATATTACAACAGGAAAAGTGTAGTATAAGTAGTAAAATGAATGATGGAAGAATTCTATTAGTTTCCTGTCATTGTGAATTGTGACTCACTGTTGCAGTCAAAATGTCTGCTGTGAAAAAGGCCTGTAAAAATAATATGACACAGTCTCAATTTTATCATAAATTTGAATAATAATTTACCTCTCATTGTTGCTTTCTTTAAGGCTCAGGCTAAAGTCAAAGGGAAGGCCTATGAGTTCAGGGGTGAGGCAGAGAGAGGGATGCACATCACCTACCCAGCTCCAGAGCCTGTTGTCACTCCCAGAGCCAGAGAGGGCCTGAGAGCTGTTGTTCCCACCATCTTCCCACCCAGCACAGTCAACCGAGGAGAAAGCGTACGTGTTCGGCCACCAGAATTTGGCGCCCGTGAGCACCAGCAGGCTTCCCTACAGCAAGCCAGTCCAGATGGACTCATCCACATACCCAAAAAAAGAGGCCCAAAGCCTAAGCCTCGCTTGAGCCCTGCTGTCTCTGAGGCCCACAAGAGGAGAGCAGAGGAGCAGATGAGCCTCAGCCCTCACAAACTGGCCAAGCTCAAGGGGGATGAAGAGATGAGGCTCGTCAAATTGGTCCACCGACATCCAGAGAACCACAGTCACAGCCATAAACACCACCATCATCACCACCACTACCACCACATGCACAACCAGAGGTTCTCCAGTGGAAGCTCCTACAAGCAGCTTTACTCAGACCGCAGCCTGCATCAACACCGAATAGACATGGACATACACAGGACTAAGGATGGCTCCAGCTACCTGGCACCCACACACTTCAAACACCAGCCCAAACCGTGTCAGAGTCTGAATCATCCTGCTGAGCTTCCACAGATGGAAAAGCCGTACTTCTTGGACAGGCCGTCCCCGACAAGGTTCGATGACGATTTGGATGAAGTGACGTGGAGGCCGTCTCTGGGCAACGTGGAGAAGATCCTGGTGACGGACGTGACCACCAACTTCCTGACGGTCACCATCAGGGAGAGCAGCACAGCTAAGGGCTTCTTCAGAGACAAAAGATGATTGTAAAATTGGTTAACTGCGTTCTTCACGCCACGCTTTCTCTGACTTACATCAGACTCATTGTGAAGTCTGTAGGATGGTGTGATCATTAAACAGAGCAGTTTTGTATGTAATGTATAAAGGCAAATCACATAATGTGCATATGTGTATATATATATTATAAAGTTGGACATCTATTTAATGTATTGACCAGTTCTAATGAAGTCCATTTCATACTTGCATTGGTTAAGATGAATGAGTTGCAGGTTCCCTTTGCAGCAGTTGGCTACTCTGTGTACAGAACTTATCAAATTTACTATTTTGCAAATATAACTAACTAGAATGTATTTTTTCATGCCCTCTTATCTTGTAGCTTCAGCTCACAATTCCAAGAACTGATTCAGTGGGAATTTGAATCGATTTGACTGAAGAGATCCAGTCTAGTTCAATAGGGTTCATATTTAAAAATGTTGCTCAAGCACTTTGAATTTTAAAAGAGTATTATTAGAAATAATCAGTTCTGTTGTGTTTAAAAACCGGGTCCATCTCGGACTAACGTTTCAATTTGTTAAGCTAAATTAATAAATTCAACACGGACACTTAAAGTGTTTCCCAAGACGCATATAACTGCATTAACATAGCTTATATGTTACATTTTCAGAGAAAACGTTGAAGCTTTGATGTAAAGAGATAATAACAATTTGTGTCAAATTGCTTTTTCGACGTTTTTCAATAAACACATTTTTTCTAATTTGTTTGTGTTTAACTGTTCAGTTTTATTTCTCACGGCTCTTTCGGCCTTGAACTGTTTAAACTGTCTTTGGTGACAGAGCTTAAACCCGTTTATCCAAAGCTGTCACAGCGTCAGGCCTCCAGAGTCTACACCGCTACAAACAAAGCCAATCAAATCACCATTTTTCATTCCTCCGAGGTAAAGAAGCATCACTTCTACTGACACAAGTGAAAGGCCTCATTTACCAGACCTGAATTCACACAGTCCAGATTTAATGTGCGCATGTCCGCAGGCCGCGCTAAACTTCAAGTCTTTTGAATAGACGACAGTATGGCGGGGAAAATCAGATTATTCATTTATCGTAATATTTAATATTTATCATAATTTTTGTGTGTATTATTTGTATTTATTTATAATTTAAAATCTAGAGACCCACATATATAAAATCGCATTAATAGCTGTGATTGTAGTGTCGCAGGTTTAATTAAACTTAATTAAGCTGTTTTTTATTCACATGGGCAAAATGCCTGATTAATGACACCGACATATATAACCGACATAAAATATATGGGTCTTAAATTTATTATCATTATTTTTTTTTGTGCAGAACCTAAGACAAATGAAATAATAAAATGTGTATTGTTTTTTTTTTTTTTGTCATTTTATTATGTCAGCAACTGCGTGTTGTAATCTCAGACTTGGCTCGAGATCTCTTCTGAAAGCTGATTCAATCAAGAAGTGACACTGGACCAAACAGAGGTACGACCATGTTAAAAATGAAAGTTTCTTTACAGCCGTAACATCAGCGACCTGTGTGTCAAGTCATTTAGATTTGAGGCGGTAAATCCCTTATGTCGTTAACGGGAATGTCAGCTTATACATAATGATAATAATCATAATAATAATAAAAACAATGATGACCCAGACAGTCATGCATTTTGGTTTATTTATTTTTCATTGTATTCACTCTGATTCACGACTTAGAAACGAAAAAGGAAGAAAGTACAGGAAACAGCAAAGTACACAGCTGTAATATGTTGCAGTTAGATTTGCATGATCATCTATTCAGCAGTCTTCACGTGGCCATGCTATATTTATGAAGAAAGACAGAGAAAAATGGAGAGAAGGTTTTCTATCCTTAAATTGATCTGAGGCCTTGTTGTCACTCTTGGTCCTTCACTGTAGAAGAAAAAAAAAACAGAACAGAAGTGTGAATTTAAATACAATTTAATTAATTACATAAAACAATTATTTAGATGATACATGCAGAATAATTTTAGGCAGTGTCTTTCTTTGATTTGATCAATATTCCCAAACCCATTATTTAAATTAGATTTAATCTTGTAATGCCCAGACTATAGGACCATCTTTTCAAACCTGTTCATTCTGTTTTATGAAACAAACTCTTTTGTATTGTTTCTTTTTTATGAAAATAACTCACTTCTCTCGCACAACAATGTGGAGTTGGCATCACTCTGATCTTTTACTGATTTAAAGAAGAACATTAAAATATTCTCATATAAAAAAAAAAAAAACATAGATTACAGAATGTGAGCGTAGCTCTGAAACTGCTTCACAGGTTTCAGAGGTTTCCTGTTGTGCCGTGATAATAATCACAAAAACAGGAAGAGAAGTAACACAACAACAGTGAGAAACCACAGAAACAGTCAGTCCAGTGTACGAAGAAGAAAAAGATGAACATCATCAGGGAATAAAGAGTTGATGAAGTGTTGTGAGTCCCTTTGAAATGTGAACATTGGTTCTGAACTGATAAGAAATCTGTGACTGTCTAACTGTGAGAAACGATTTTGTGTCTTGTTATTAAATTTGATGTGTTGCTGTGTAGGTGCAGGTACAAAAATACACTTTACTATGGGATCTGAAGTTAAAGCGCCAACCTTTGTCAACTTTAGACAGGGTATCCATAGTTCCTGTCACAGCGAGGGTAGCAGTGAGGGTTGAGCCAGTGCTCCAGGTTGGTCTCCTGGGCCCTCTGATCCAGAGCCTGCATATGGAGCAGATGCTCCTGGGAAGATACGTGCATTATAATGAATAGAGAGAAAGAAAATAACAGCAGAAAGCTGCTAAATGTGGACACACTTTACTAGCCTCATTTGCAGAAATGAAAATCTATGCATGTGCAAGGGGGAATCACCAAGTCATAATAAAACTCAGATGACTCAGATCTCTTCGAGCTTATTGGGACATGAAAGAGGCTTGGAGAAACATGACAGCAGCTTTTTTTAGGTATTTCCCTCAGTGAGAAAGGGCGATTAGGGTGAATTAGACGGTTTGGGTTGGTATTCAATAAAAAAACCTGGTGATTTTTAACCATGCGAGGGGAATGCCAAACGATAAACCCTGCTATGTGAGTTAAGGGTTAATATTCAGATTGACACAGTTTACTGTAAATGTGCAGTGTGTAAGGAAGACAAAGTCTGTTCAGCTAAAATCACCTTCAATTCCCAATGACTGTGATATACAATTAATATTTAAATCATATGTATGTTTTTTTATAAAAAAATAGTCAACTTAGAATAAAATTCTAACATCATAATTAACATCTAACAAAATGTTGGAAATATAATGCAGTACAACCGATCACAAAGCAGTACATTTGGCCACTCTATTATTAATAATTACTTACTCTGTATACTTATAGCTAACATGCTAATACATCCTAATATTTTAGCATGTATTAGTTCTGTATATGCTGAAGTAATGCACCCATCATATGAAATACAGAGTAATATAAATTCATGTTTTTATAATATCTGTGTACAAACAAATAATAAATGCTTGAAAACGTAATATTATATAATTATACAGAACCATTTGTTTTCTTTGAGGGGTTAAAAGAAAACAAATCCGTTATGAACAAATATAAATAAGATGCCTGTATATGTGTATATATTGTTAATAAATGTTTTATAAAAAGCTACGACTCATTTCAGTCACCGTATACTATATACTCCTAAACGATTACAGCTATGTTCAGTTGTTTCAGATCTCCTTTTCATTCCCCCAGAGGACTTAACCTGGGCTGACAGACCAACCTTTCTCTCAATAGCTGCCCCCCCCTCTCTAGAACTGTCTCCCCATGGACATTAAATGCTCAGCCCTGCTCTCCAGATGGGTTTCTAACAGCAACACTCACCTTTTTAAAGCTGATTTTAATTCATTTTTAATTCATATGCTATGCTGGAACATGTTTTATGGTTCTGGTTCCTTTTTTCATCAATTACTCATAGGTTTGTGTGTATTACTCTATCTGTATTATATTTGATTTAATTTCTGTAAACCATGTTTACGGGTCCAGTCGAACAGTACTATTAATAACTGCCTTTTTTTCTTTTATAATGCTTCTGAAAGATGTGGCCTTAACGCTAGCAGAGCAACACTCTGAATGCCTTTAGTCAATCATTTCTGTGTGGAGCTATTGTTGATTTAGCCACATCTCACCTCAGTAATAATTATTACGTTATACCTTGCATTGTTGTTAATACATTAATAATAAAGTGCTTCATGTGAGGAGATATAAATGGTGACAAGAACATTAAATAACACTCTAAACATCTTCACATTTACAGCTACATTACCACATGTTATAAGCTTTTATTATAATGTAAGGTAACATTTTATTAATCCAGCACAGGGGGAAAAGTAGGTGCCACAGAAGTAGAGTAAGAATAACATAGAAAATAATTTACTGGTTGAGAAACAGAAAAAAGTCAACTGAGTATAAAAGCTAATTACAGGTTTAAAAACACGTGTTAACCTGAAAGACACAGAAATGTGTAAGATCAATATAATGACAAATCAGTCTCCACCTAAACTCTGCTCTTTGCTCTGACTGAACCTTACCCTCATCGGCTCGTCAGGGTAGCCGGGCTTCTGCCTCTTGCTGCGGAGCAGCTGCTTAGCAAAGCTCTCCTTGATGACAGGGTTGGCATCTGAGGGAGACACAGTGATAAGAGTCTGACTGCAAAGAGATAAAAGGTTGACATCCACTTCTGCTGAGAAAGAAAAGATTCAATCAGCTTTTCCCATAAAAGAGATCAAATAAAATATTTTGTTTGGGTCCTGTAGATGTGTTTGAAGACACTGAGGAACTAGAACAGTCTGCTCGGAGTGTAACCTCTGCCTCTGAGCTATTTTGTTTTTGTTACAAACATACCAGCTGGATATTGGCTGACCAGGATAAACTTCTTCTCACTGAAAGCTGCGTTTAGAGCCATGAATAAACCTCTCACCACTATCTGCTGCTGGTGGGCTGTGGCTGACCTGATGTGTTTAGCTAGTCCATGTGAGGCTGTTTATTCCCCCAACGACAGCCCCAAAGGGGCTGCTCTGTGTCTCTCTCACACACACACACACACACACACACACACACACACACACACACACAGTGTCCTCTGCAGAGCAAGGGCTCTCTGTCTCTGTCTCCCGCTCTCTCTCGCAGCCCAGGCCTGTACTGGGAGGCACGGTATTTGGTGGAAGGTAACAAAGTGCCCATTCATCCTCCTCACTCCCCAGGGAGTCGGGCCCGTGCAAGCACGTGACCCCAGCGAGCAGCCCGGTTAACTCTCTCTTCCTCTCCTGCCGAAGGGCGTTGCTGCGGAAATGAACCCAGCTCTATCAACACAAGGCCAGAGCTCCTGCTGCTGCTGCTGCTGCTGCTCACAGCAACGTGGCAAAACACACACACACACACACATTCTCCAGCTATCTCGGTAACAAAGACTAGTGTTAGATTTTCAGAAAACAAGGAAACGTCTGCAGTTACATTTTGTGTTTGAAGCAAGAATAAATTGGTTATACATTGAAATGCCATAGTTACATTGCTGCAAAGAAAAAGCTGTTAGATGCATAAATTACAAAGGTACCAATAGAAATGAAACAACATTTCACTTTCTTAAATCAGCATCTAAATACAGCCATGCAACAAAAGAAAGATGCAGTAACTTCATGCAAAAAATAACCTCCTCTTCTTCTGTGCCCTGATCTGACTCATTCACTGTTACAAAACCAGCGTGCAGAAGACAGACAGACTTTGAATCTGCTGATTAAAAGTTCACTTCATAATTCACCAGGACAGCAAACTGCTCTCCTCAGCTAAATCCTCCAGAGTCTCCTACCAGTGTGAGCGGTCAGCAGGACCAGGCAGAGCAGAAACACCACCAGCCTCTTCATCTTCTTTGCCTTTTTCCCCACCCGAGCCTTCGCTGCTCTGAGGTCCTGACAGCAGTCCAGTGGGGGTGGGGGGGTGGGCTGAAAAGCAGGGTAATTCTCCTCTTCTTCTTCCTGCACGTCACCCACAAACTGTCACATACCTGCCCACGTTACTGACGACATATTTTAAATATACGACTTTCACTGATCACACATTTACTCATATAGAAAAATAATCAATGTAGATTAATATTACACATTTAAAATTGCAACAATAATGTGGAGAAACAATTACAGCACCTACTTTACTGAGGCAGGTAGGAGGCTGTCCACTAGATGGCGCCGCAAACACAATCACTACTGGTTTTTTTTTATTGAACTGGAAAAAGCTTTTTTTTTTTATGAATCTAAACACAATTACACATAATGAGAAATTTCAGACATTCTCACTTTTTCTGACTGAGCATATTTTCGATAGGTCTGTAAAGTCTCAAAATTCCCACTGCATGTCAAAATAAAAGCGAAGCTGTGAAGTCCATGAAACTCGAGGCTGCAAAACAACTATCTGCAGCAGGCGCAGGGAGACTGGTCAGAGCTGAAGATGGATGAATGCAGGAAGAAGGATATATGTACCGTATATACGCATCAATTATATAGATATATTATATATGATTAAGTACCACACTAATTTACTACACAGCACAATGACATAAACACATTCTATCAATTCAAAGGGAAAATCCCACAGATAAACATCTCAATTATGTATTCTTTACTTTACTTTACTTGGCAGACGATTTTATCCAAAGCGACTTGCAAGGAGCTGGTGCTAGGTGTCTGGCTCAGGGACACCTAGTGTCTAAGAAAACACCCCTGATGATGTCATAAGGGTCATTTGTTTTGACTGAACTAACAAACGTTTGGCTTAAAACCTGCGTTATGGTGCGGAGTTTAAAAGATGTGGGTCTGGGCCACTGACCAGGCGGGGACGACCTAATGAAAGACGGCACTGTGTGGCAACGCAGGAAGAGAGACCTGGACCTGTAGCAGGGACTGAAAGTCTCAGAATATCTGAAACTTCTTGTTAAATCAGCCTCTCTGATTGGTCTAACGTCATCGGTTATGACGGGGACCAGTCTGGATAAGAGCAACAACGCCAAACATGGGACTGAGGATTTATTTTCATGTTTTATTCCTTCCACAGTCAGATTTATTTGCTGTGGGGCTGCCAGTGACGTCCGAGGCAAAACGTCACTGCGCGTCACTGTTTCCGCTTCTTGCTGCCCTCGTGCGTTGGGTCAATTACCGTGTATGTCACGCGCACTTTGACTATAAGAGTTGTTATCCAACACGCTCTGCGCTCGCGACGCAGACCCCACAGCGCATGCGTCCCGTGGAGCAGCAGCCTGTACATCAGCAGCTCAGAATCAAAGATGATAAAAGTACTTTAGATGTATATTGTCATTACTTCCGGGTTCGCTTAAACATCAACAAAACGAGAAATAACTGTGAGATCTCACATATGGTCTTCACTCCTTTTTCTTAAGATACAATTATTTGTAATATTAATTGGAAAGAAAACGAGTTGGCGCTTAGCCCCCGTCATTACGAACACCTCCTAATATATTGCACTGTAGTACGACTCCACCACCCGCCATGACCTCCGTTATAAATATAGAGTAGATGTAGACCTTACTGACAGTTTCAACTGAGAAACTGTAACCTTGTAAAAGTTTAATTCATGGCAGAACTGCTGTGTTGTATTACTTTAGATTGTACAGATGTACCTAATAAAGTGGCCAGTGGGTAGAAAGAGCGCCGTCTGGTGGACAGTGTCATTTTCAGTATTATGCTGCACAGTGGAGTGAGTATTAGTATTAGTAGTCCATCCATCCATTATCTACCGCTTATTCCGAATTCGGGTCGCGGGGGGTAGTATTAGTAGTATTTATAGAAATTATCTTGTGTAGTTTAAGTGTTTCCTACTTAATTGATCGTTAATGTTTTCTTTTATGTTTAACGTGGTCTTCATTCATCATTTTCCTTTTTTCTCAAGCTGATTGTTAGTTAACCCCCTATAGACAATATGTAGATTAAAGATGTAGTCATTTGATGATGGTTCTTCATTATTATGTCACAGTTTTATCCCTTGTTTATGGAGCAGCTTAGATGCCAATGCAAATTATTTAACTCTCAATCTTCTCATATGGTGCAGTAATATTGTATTAATAAGTGATTATAATGTGTTAAGTATTTCTTTATATTTTTGTTATTTCCTCCAGAACCACATTATTGTATGCTGAATGGTGGCATCTAAACAATAAATCCCCTGAACCATAATCATCTCCTGTTTCATCTCTGACTGGATGCCAGTGGTTGTTCACCTGTTCCAAATCAAATAATCCTACATGTTAGAGTAATTAAAACAGTGGGTGTGTAATAAGGTTATATGAATAAATAATATGAACCTCTTAAAAATAGCTTTGCTAGCTAGTATTGAAGTATTTTTAAATTATAGTACCCACCTTTTCTATTTACTGAAGTACAGGAGTGATGAGTACCATCTTTCTTTCTTTTTTCTTGACTTTCAAAAAGTTATATAATCATTAATTCAATTAAAATCAATCAATATTTCTCTCTTTTTAAGCTAAATTTGTTATCAGTTGTTCTTTTTTGCCTTTTTCTTCTTCATTCTTTTCTTTTTTGTTAATCTTAGTGTTCACTGTTAAGTTATTACTTGTTTTGTAAGTTAACGCTTCAATAAAAAATAATAAATACATAGTGACTCTCGCGCATGCGCGTTTCCTGCTTGGTGAACATACTTTTCTTGACCTGTACAAACTCTCTGCTGAATGCTAGGTTAGTGTGTTAGCTCGTGTGCTCATCGTCGCGTCGTTGTCTGTTGTTTCCAGCTATTTAACTCATGAAAGTGTTTAAATGTGACGTGATATTCGCGCTAGCTTTCTGTTCGTGTGTGGAGACATGAATGTCGCAGGGGAAACGCGGCGGGCGTCACTGTTGTTTCCCTTTTCACTGATTTCCGCTCACTAGCATCACCCGTCGCTCCCGCTACCGTCCAGCAGCGATGTGCAGGGAAGGGGACGAGGTGCGGGACGACTGCGGCTCCCGGGAGGAGTGGACGCTGCTGTTCTGGACCTCTCTTGCCGTCATCGTCCCGGTCATCATCACCCTGTGGTGCAGCGCCCAGCGCTCCAAGCGCAAAACGCACATGAAGGATTTCTTTCGCAAGAGCAAGCACGGCTGGCACTACACCGACCTGTTCAACAAGCCCACCTACTGCTGCGTCTGCTCCCAGCACATCCTGCAAGGGGCTTTCTGCGACTGCTGCGGCGTGTGCGCCGACGAGCAGTGCCTGCGCCCGGCCGACCGGAGCCTGCAGTGCAAAGAGATCATGGCCCCCTCCAGCCCTGACGGCTCCATGGAGCACCGCTGGGTCCGCGGAAACGTCCCTCTGGCCAGCTACTGTGCGGTGTGCAAACAGCAGTGCGGGACCCAGCCGAAGCTGTGCGACTTCAGGTAGCGTTTGGCACAGGACACACACTTTATCTGCAGCTGTGTTTGTGCGTAAAAAAAAAAGAGAAGGTTTAGTCACAAGCTACAGTCTGGCAAAGAGATGGTTACATATGACACAACAGCCTTTCAGCTTAATCTGTCCTTAATCTGCTGTAATGGGCTGCTGCTTTCTGAGATAGCACAAGCTGGTAAAGTGTCATAAAAATAAAACATAATCTGTTAGCCTGCTCACCTTTACAGGGCAGAGGTGGGGGACAGTGGTAGATTCTCATAGGTTTGTGTCCCTCTTTCAGGTGTGTGTGGTGTCAGAGCACCGTGCACGACGACTGCATGGACAGCCTGGAGGATGCAGACCAGTGTGACCTGGGCGAGTTCCAGAGCCTCATCATCCCTCCTCACTACCTCTACCGTGTCAACAAGCTCCGCCGCAGGCTCCCCGACGAGTACAGCAAGGTGCGGGAGATGTGATGTGTGCCGCCTGGAGTCACGCTGTGGCTTTCGTTATGCGGTGTTCCAGATGGGTTTTTTCAAGTGACGCTGATGTTATGTTGCTCATGTTTCTGTAGCTGGCGTCTTCCTGCGGCAGTGGCTGGACGCCAGTGTTGGTGTTGGCCAACACGCGCAGCGGCAACAACATGGGGGAGGTGCTGCTGGGAGAATTTCGTACCCTTCTCAACCCTGTGCAGGTCAGTCTGCAGCCTCTCTAACTCTGTGGACTCTTTGTTGTCATTTTTCATAGCTGAACGGAAGCTACGTCTTTTTTTTCTGCACAAAAACATGACTGAAACTAGTTCTTTCTCCCCCACCCCCCCCCCCCCCCCCCCCCCCCCATAGGTGTTTGACCTTTCTGAGCTGACACCCTCCAAAGCCCTGCAGTTGTGCACTTTGCTTCCCCCTGGGAGCGTCCGGGTGCTGGTGTGTGGGGGTGACGGCACGGTGGGCTGGGTGCTGGATGCCATCGATGCTATGAAGCTAAAGGTGAGACAGCTCTGACTCTGTGCAATGACAGGGAGTTCTTCTCTTTCCTTTTTAGCACTGAATTGCTGCATTTATTGTTTGTCTGCGCACCACTACTTCTCAGGGCCAAGACCAGTTTATTCCAAGAGTCACCATCCTGCCACTGGGGACAGGAAATGACCTTTCCAACACTTTGGGCTGGGGTGGCGGGTATGCCGGAGAAATCCCTGTGGAACAAGTTCTCCGTAACATCCTTGATGCAGAAGTCGTGAAAATGGACAGGTGGGGCAGTTAAACTGCTTTCAGTGTTTCATGTGGGGACAAATGCTGCATGTCTCAAAGTGTCTGGTCCATCTTATTCATCTTAGTAATTTTCAGGTGGAAAGTCCAAGTAGCTTCAAAGGGCCTCTACTTTCGTAAACCAAAGGTGAGTTGGGTCTCTGTGTTGTGTTGAGTTTCTGATGTATCATATGTGACACGCTTACACATAAAACATTTATTACGCACCCTCCTCAGGTTCTGTCTATGAACAACTACTTCTCCGTGGGGCCCGACGCTCTGATGGCGCTCAACTTCCACGCACACCGTGAGAAAACACCCTCCTTCTTCTCCAGCCGCATCATCAACAAGGTCTGAACCGCTTCATCTGAATACATGAAAATACTGTATATTCAAGTGACTGCATCTGAATTTACATCTCATTTACTTCTGAATTTGCTGGATTTGTTTGTAGTAAGGTCGACTTCTCTCTTTCCTCAGGCTGTATATTTCCTGTATGGCACCAAAGATTGTTTAGTTCAGGAATGTAAGGATCTGGATAAGAGGATTGAGGTACAGTAGTCTTTCTTCTGTTTTCACCTATGCAGCTCATAAAGACAGTCGAACAGCCCATCTTGTCAGTAGCTGTGGTATCCCTGAGAGTCAGAGTTAGTGTGTGTGTGTGTGTGTGTGTGTGTGTGTGTGTGTGTGTGTGTGTACACACTCCTCCTCCCACAGCTGGAGCTGGATGGTGAGAGGGTTGCGCTGCCCAGTCTGGAAGGCATCATAGTTTGTAACATTGGCTACTGGGGTGGAGGCTGCAGACTCTGGGAGGGGATGGGAGATGAACCCTGCCCCCCCACACGGTAAGATAAGGACCGACATTTCGTTTTTAGCTCTATGTTACCGTGGCGACTACCAGTGTGCAGCAGCGTTGTTTTCCTTTTGCACCCTGCAGGCTGGACGATGGTCTGCTGGAGGTGGTGGGTGTGTTTGGCTCTTTCCACTGTGCACAGATCCAGGTCAAGCTGGCCAACCCTCTACGACTGGGACAGGCCCACACTGTCAGGGTGAGCCGATGATGCACACACACACACACAGTTCTGTCACAGTGTTTCCTGCTCACTTCAGTAAGAGGATATGAAGAAGGGCAAGAGGGATTTAATTTAATTTTCACTGCCTTGCGGGTGTCAGTGCACTTGAATTTGAACTGATTTGCATAAGCTGACACCACCTGCATGTGCTCATTTTCACCTTGCTCTGTTCCCTACGTTCTCTATCTCACACAGTTAATTAAACAAATCCACCATTGCTCACTGAAGACGGATGCTAAATAAACAGCTACTGATGATGCGCTGCGTGTTTCAAGGTTGAAATGAGAGAGAACACGTGATGGCTCCACTATTGTGCACCTACATGGTTTGCAACTATTATCTGAATGTAACACTGATGACCACAGGATACACAGCAGGGAAAGGATGCAGGATGCAAGTTAATGTACATAATTATCGAAAGCATCGTTGCCAACCATCAGGCAAGAGTTCATGTCAAAAAGAGATGCAGCACACTGGTAAACATGCCCCTGTCCCTGGTCTAGTTACAGAAAGAGTCCCTGGTTGCTCCGATCTTGACAGGACGACAAACACATTCTGTGATTTACTCACTGTCTGTTTCTATCCTGACACATACATTTGTAGAAGGTAAAAGGTGTGTCACGTTTTATTCAGAGTACAGACCAGAAGCAAGACCCTGTATTACACATTATCCTGTATGTCATACTGAAGTGTTGGCTGCCATCTGTTCCTCTCCAGCTGGTTCTCAAGAGCTCCAAGATGCCCATGCAGGTGGACGGGGAGCCGTGGGCCCAGGGCCCCTGCACAATCACTATCACCCACAAGACCCAAGCCCTCATGCTGTATCACAGCTCAGAGCAGACGGACGATGACGACGACGAGTCCAGCGCCTCAGAGCCAGAGAGCCCCACCCCTCATGACTCACCGAGGCCTCCGGGTCTGGCATCTGCTCGTGCATGACCCATCCCCGGGCGTCATGTGATTTGAACCATCTTCTTATCCTAAGTTTCTGCTTCTTCTTTTCAGCATAGTTTCTATTAATTCATGTAGGTGTCCTCCAAGATCTTTAAACAGTGAAATGGTTTTAGATGTCTTCAGAGAGATCACAGCGGTTACAAAGGTTAGTTTGGAATCGGGCTTGTGTGAGTTGTTGTTATTAGTCTCCGCAATCCACATATACAGTAACCAAGAGCTCAGGCAGTTCCTCATCAACAGGTGAGAGTCAGGAGGAGGTGAATGTTGTGGAGAAGGATTGCTGTGTGTTTTGCACTGATCCCTTGTGCCATAGATATTTATAGTCGACTATACTGTATTTATTAAACTATACTTACAGCTGAATGCACATGTGCAGACCTGCAGATGTCAGTGAGCCGTGTTCCGAGGTTCAACTGACCTGCCCCCCCCCCCCACCCCCACCCCCA
>JAUYWH010000001.1:21857969-21890603 GCA_034779795.1 Ctenopoma multispine
ATCAGCTGTGTGTGTGTGTGTGTCTGTGTATCTGTGTTTGTGTTTTATAGTCTTTAACCGACTCTCTGACTGTGATTTTAATTGCCCGGTCAAAAATGACCCAAAGACAACAGGAGGGTTAATATGTATAATATGTAGATACTGCTGGAGCTTGACTGCTTATGCACATACTGGCCTATATTTGTTTTTTTATTGTTGGTAATTATGATGCAGTGGCGTTTTATCTCCCACAGCACTTGGTCACTCCCATTTGTGGAGTTGCCGGGGCTACTGATGCTATCACTCTCTTTTCATGACACACCAGGATGAACGATGCACATCCTGTGCTTTCTTGATGTTTGCGTATTTTAACATGCGTTTACGTGGTATTACAGGTTTCAGTTTTCTCCTTTTTAACAGGCTTTCGTGGCACAGTATTAGGTGCAGTAATGAATCGATACAAACAGTAAGAAGATGTGAAATAAAAATCTATGACTCAGTGTGTTGTATTTTTTTAAAACTACATTTCTCCAGCAGAGATGCAGGATATATACAGTAGATGATTTTATCCAGCTTCTTCCTTGTTCAGACACTTCTTTCTCTTTCATAGCTAAATTAATGTAACCTAGTCTGCATGTTGATGTGAGACCCAAATATGTAGCAAGTTTGTGCTGTGAACTTTGGTGTAAGTCTCTGCTGTCCAGACCGTAGCTGAGCTGTGTAGTGTCACTAAATAAAAGGTTGCAGCATCAGGGGAGCTGCTGTTTAGGCAGGCACGTGTAAACTGATCACCTTTGTATGATTTCTTAAAAGAAAAAGCATTTAATAAATGTTTAGTGATTATATAATCAATGCCTACGTTCAGTATCTAAATAGTAAAGCTGTATTTGTTCAGTTATGAGTTTCTTCTCTGCAGACTAGAGGTTTCCTGTGGGAGTGGCTTGTATATAAATCTAGGTGTGAAAGTCTAACAGTGTTTTTTTTGTTTTCTTTGAAAGCTATTTTGGAAAGTAAGGTTTTTTGTTTTTGTCATTTTCACCATGAAGGTCTGACAGCACTGAATAAGTCCTTTGTGTAAATTTTACATTTTCTCCTGGTATATGTGTAATTCTATAAAATATGGTGGTGGTATGGTTGTTCAGAGATCATGCATTTTCATAATCATTCTTTCAAGATCCTTCAGATTCTGTGCGAGCTGCTCTTCTGACGGATTTTCCAAACAAGTTTTTCATTTATTGCCACTTGAACTGACGCCACATTCAAGCTTTTAATGGTGAATGAATAACTTGAATCTTCAGTTCATTTCATTCTTGTTTTTTTCTTTGTGAGTTTCTTAAATATAGCTCCACATACAGAAATACAATAAACCATAATGCAGCTGTATTTATCAAGTGGCACCGTGAAGTATGTCACACATATAGTACCCACCAAAGTGTGTGACTGATGATACTACAAAGGAAATCATGCATAAACCACATGGGGTAACCATTTTGCTATGTATGTTACTAGCAGTGCTGAGTACATTTTGCATTTGGAGATTTACATTTAGGAGAATGTTTAACACATTAAAAGCTCACGTATAAAACGTATAAAACAAATCATTGAACTAAGGCGTATGGAAAAGCACAGTGTAGACATTATGTGGCGTTACCTGGCAGCAGTGTCGGGCTGCTGCTCTGACTCTGCAGCTTGGGCCTCTTGAGCTTCTGGGACACAGCCCTCATGTACTTTTTCAGGAGCGTCCCTCCTCCTCTCTGAGCAGGGTCTGTGGAGGAGACCCCTGAGGCCTCTGCAGTGGCTGAGGGTGAAGCTGCATTAGCTGTGCTGGCTGCATTAGAGGAAGGCGACAGGGCTGCAAACAGTGACCCGGGGGGCTCCGACAGGGCTCTTCTGAAGGGGTTCTTTCTGTTAACTTTGGTGCCTTTTTCCGGCTTGGTTCCTTCTCCACCTTTCCCACTGGGGGAATTTTTATCTCCGGGGTCCTCGCTCAGGGCTTTGCGCCAGCTTTGCATCTTGTTCCATTTGTTGGTGGAGGCCTTCTGAATCCTATCCAGTGCAGATGTGGAAGAAGCCGCTGCTCCTTCTCCTTCATCTTTCACCTCATTGAGTGTTCCCTTGGAGCCAGTGTGCCATTTGTAGGTGTTGAGTGGGTCAGAGGCCTCTGATGTTTGCCCTTGAATCGACTCCACAGGAGATTCCTTCTCCTTCTCTGGTGATCCGTGCTCCTTCAGTGGTTGTTGAGCGGCAGGCTCTGAATCCTTCTCCTCAGTGCCCATTTCTGAGTTTTTAAGGTGCTAAGTCAAAATGTTGTCTTCCCTCAAACAAGCTGCATCAAGCAAGATTAAAAGTCAAATACGGTCACAGGAGATCTGTCCTGCTCTGCTCCTGATATATTGATATATTGCAGATAGCTATCTGTGTTAAGGTAGTCCTTCAAGTAGTCCTCCGTGTCTTTACTGGTTCTCTGCTTCTCTCGTTTCCTGTCTTGCAAAATGTTATCCGGCAACAACACACGACTAGCTGCTCTGCATGTGGTTGCTTTGCTGCAACTCCCTTCTCACTCACGAGCTGTGTGCTTCCTCATGAGATGACACAGAGAAGTTCACCTATTTACAGAAATCTTCCTATTTCTGTCTGTGTTTTCACTTGATACTTCTTCTTCTGCTTCTATGTTTTTTGGCCTGTCTGATCCTCTTAAACTATGCATGATTTCTGGACGTGATCAGCCTTTTACATATTTACTGACATAACTCAAAAAGTGGACACAAATGCTTTTATGTTCAAAGTGTGATTTGAGGTAGTGTAGGCCTGCTATAGGTAGCTGACAGCTCAGCACCTTTAGCTCAAAGAAAACCTGTCTCTCTGACAGTTATTGAGTCATTTCGTTTGTCACAGTATGAGAAATGTGGTTTTTCACTTGAAGGATGCTGTTTGAAGGGTTTTCAGTTGTTTAAATGTTTTTGTTGTGTTTAAATATATATGTGGTAGTTGACATTAGGAAAATACATCTCTAACAAAGGTAAGATTTTGCATGCCAGGGTGCACCCTCAGTTTGACCATGACTGTTATTAAGCCTCTGCCTTAACTAGTGAAACTAGCCTCTGATAACTGCTACCTGTGGGTGTATGTGCTGTTGACTGTTAAAATCGGTTTCCTGTCAGAGTGAAGCTTCACTTCCTGCTGACACTGGTTTGTCAGCCTCTGAAAACCACTTCCTGTGCTCATGTTGTTCTCTGTTCGCACACACCTGCAGGATTTTTTTTGTGTGTGTCCCACTGGGGTGGGACACACACAGTGGTGAGATGTCACCAAAAATGTCAACCATTCCCTGTGATGGTATAATACAGACTGCAGGATTCTGATATCTGGGCATTCAAATGTGTAATGTGTATATATATAGGATTGTTAACAATTTCTTCTGAAACTTGTTTATTTTAAACTTTTTAAACAATTGGTTGTGTGAAGCTGCTGGAAGTTGCATTTGTGTGTTTTTCAGGTCCCCCTGGTGGTCGTGTTTAAGTATTGAAAATGGTGATGATGGTGACGATCATACCCAGATGACTTAGATTTTGAAATCATAGCCAGATGATCACCAGACTTAGCCCTGTTTTTGCAGCATGTTTTACCCCTTCTTTTCTCCCATGTTTCCCATCTGCCTCTAAACAAAAATCTGTCAAATAAAGGCAAAATGTCCAAAAGTAAATCAGTGCAATTCAGTGATGCACTTTCTTTAACTATGACTTTCGCTGTCATAGTTTTTGTGATTTTATCTGTTATGTACAAAAAAGTTTTAATTAATATTTCTTAATGATCACTATGTACTGGAAAACCAGAGATATATGTTTTGTGTGGAAGATTCAACATTTGATCTTAAAATTTTTAACTTTGTAGAATCATATGAAATATTTGCATTTTTATTCAACAAATGTAACTGGATTATTGTAAACTGATTGTATTGTATCTACAGTCAGTTACTTATGCTGAGTCAGTTTTATATAGAAACACCTGGTGTTGACCAAACTAGAGATTTAAAATATAATTAAAATGACACGTGTGCTATGTGGTCTATATCAAAGCTTCCATCACAAAAGTATGTTTAAAATAAGCTGCTGGTTATTGTTCCTTCATGAGTTGCCTCCTGCTGTAACTGCAGTCATTGCCCAGTAGAGGACACTGACTTCATTTATTTTATGAATCAGGTCACACACTTTTTGTCCTGTACAGTACAAACATACAGTATACATATGTTTGCCTTGTATACCACTCTTACATATTGCTTTGAGAGAAAAACTACAAACCTCAGATCTGATGACAACTGAAAAATTGACTTCATACCTTAGACAACATAAAGCATTGGTGTTTAGAGCTCAAGTAAATATTGGAAGGAAAGATTGCAGATAAAGCAAGGAAATAAATGGATCACAAGAATCCACTGTGTGCCTTGAATCTAGGACATCACAGTAACACAGTTTGCCTTCAGCATTCCTGCTCCTGTGTGCTCCCACACACACACACATTCTGACGACCTTTTGAAATGACCTTGATTTAAACTTCGCCAAAGCTTGTCCAATCTGTTTTCAATGGCGAGGCAATGAATGCTGCATTACTTAGCTGTAATGAATTCACAAAAGACCATAAACAAACTCTCCAGCCAGTCATTACGTTACCACACAATCACATTTTTTTTTCTTTTGTCCTTGCAATGTAGCTGCTGTTGTCCTTTAACATTTGGTGCGGTGGCAGGCCTCAGAGTAAGCTGGAGTCTCAGCTAACCTGCCCTTTCTGTCACAATTGCCCTACTGCTATCATTCGCTGCCATTGCTGCTAAACCTCTTACATAATTAGGATGTGAGTTCAACCCCGAGAGCTAAACAGGAGCTTAAAGGCCACAGCAAAGTCCAGACATCTTTTTGCAACAAGGAAATAATGCATGAACTACATATATTTCTGTCATTACCATAAAGCCAATTGTAAGATTCCAACACCATCACTTTTCACCTTTCTCAACAAGGTCACTGACTTTTTGAGGGTAGATGAAACTAAAGCCACTCCTCTGAATAGACACATGCTATCATTTTGAACCGCTATAAGAAAGACTGTGGTGTATCTTTGGTGTCACTGCTTTCTCATTAAAACAGGCGCCTTTTACCAAGAGCCTCACAAACAAGGCTGCACAAATTGCAATTAACAATAATATAGTGTTTTATGGTCTGGTAGAACAGTTGTATTATGTTTATATGTGGTTTTAAAGGAGCTTTGTCAAGAAGAATAAGCCTGATTAAAGTTTCTCAGCTCAGATTGAGGCTGGCGACAAACTTAAGGTGTGAAACTGGTACAAATCGGATAAAACAAAATGAGATGCTCTAACAACACTTTTCCTCTACTATTAATATGTAAATTCAGCAGTTTTTCATTTTATTATTATGCTTCTGTTTGATCTTGTCTTTATGTGTCTCCCAACTTTATAAAAATGTAGTTGGAAATCAGTGGATTGCCCCTTAAGTAAACTGGTCTCGCCCACCCACTGTTACTGCTCAGACTAAAAGTGTAGGCATCTTCTTTTGGTGCCATATCCAGTAGTTAAACTAATTAAAGATGTTGGCTTCGCATGCCTCTGTGGTCACAGGTCACGCTGGAAACACGGCGCAGACCAGGTGGTCGCTACTGAGCAGGTTGCGTAATAAAACTGCTAATAGCTTAATCTGTGCGTATCTCTTTGCAGAAAAAAAGAAGTGAAATAAAGCGATGACTTGAACACTACAGTGTGTTTGGGTGTAATCATTCGCTTTACTCACAGATGACTGGTGTCTGTCAGACAGATGTGGTCAGGCAGTGGGGTTTTTTTCTCAATGCAGCACTGCGCTGCCTGGAGAGGTGGAAAAAAACTGCGCTTACTAAACGGGGAGGAGCGTCAGCATCACCGGCATGACTGAGAGGGGAGAGGGGGCTGACTGAGGGAGACATACCGTCCCGACACTCCAGCTATTTAGACGTGATTTAACAGCGGACTGTGAGAGGGTATTTAGTGTATCGCTCCCGCTTTGCCTGTCGCTGCCGGGCTGTGAGGGGAGCTCGTCGGACGGTTAGCTTCTTAGCTGCTGGGATTAGATGGGTAGCTAGCACAATAAAGCTAACTATCGTTAGCTGCTGGCTTCAGTTTATGCCCGGACCCGGCGAAAGGAAGAGCCGAGGAGGGGAATGGCAAGAGTTCACTCGGACAGTCCTTCCAGTAGAAACTGCGACTAACTAGACGAAAACAGACCAGCTGTCTTTATTTTTTGGAATCACCGGTAAGCGTCATTTATTAAATTAATGTCACGTTAAACAGCGATTTGTAAAGTTAGCGCTAGCTAGTCTCAGTAACGTTATCCAGCACGGTGTTGCTAAGCTAGCTAACAATTCACCGTGGCGAATTTTAATTATTGTGTTGTGTAAAAAAATAAATACAGTCCTCGTATTTGCGTTTTGTTTTTAACTAGATATATATGGTATGGGTTTGAACACACTGTATTATTTCCAAAAGTGTAAAACCTGATAAACGTTTGAGCCGATTCCGGCTCCAGGGACACAGAAAACCAGAACAAGTGACAGAACGAAAGCAGTCAAACATGGGGGGGAGCCAGCTCACTGATCCAGTAATAAAGCTCGAGAAAACTGTACACAAAACAGAAGTCACACGTAGAGAATTAGTGATGAGATTTAAATTGCAGCGACCAATAACAGTATTGATTATACACCCAGAAGCATCCTAAATCTGCTGAGTGGAGTGTTTGATAAAGTGTCGTGAAAGGTATCTTCATTAACACAAACCAACACATTTGTTTTGCTTGACCTGTTTTTGAAGTTGCTGTCAGATCCCGAATCATGACGGTAATTATCTATGGCAGTAGTAATGATTAGAAATGTGGTGTTAATAGAGGTATACTTGGCAGCCTGTTTGTGTTTTGTTCCTTCCCTGTCCATGTTATTATTAGTCTACCTGCCCCATCCCTCTGTAAGTAGTGCTGGGATGTTGGTTTACTCCCCTGCTTCTGGCATGTTCTCTTCAAAAGATAGCAGGAGGTACAAACGTGTATCAGCATGCTGAGCAAACACAGAACTTGAAGTTCAAGCCACACTCCACCCCTCCGCTCGAGTACACAGACACCTTGTTTTCACACCACATTTAGTTGGTTCTTACAACATGTGCGTTTGCGTTTTAACTATACATTTTTAAGTCACTAGAAGATTCCATGTGTTTCTGCTTGGTGTCATCCTGTTTTCTAGCCTCGGCTCAAACACTCCAGCAAGTGGAATGTGCTGTTTACATTACAAAGAATGGACAGCACCTGGCTTTTTCATCGCTGCGTGGAGTGTTGGCTTGTGTAGCTGTGAGCTGAGCTTCTGCTGAGACAGTAATTAGCCTAGTCAGATCCCCAGTAGTTTGCAGTGAAAAGCCTTTGCAGTAGCACAGCCTCTGTGTTTTGATAAATGAGCATAGAATGCTGCATCCATTGATCACTCAGATCCTCGGCCACAGCACAGAAGGATTCCCATCTCCGGCCCCACTACTATACAGAGTTTTCTAGTTTTGGGAGTGCTTGCCAACGGATAAACACACACATGCACACACTTGAACATTTGGCGTTTTTGAAGGAGTCAGCCAAAACACACCTTTACGTAATAACACTCAGACACTCGTGTGTAGGCCCAGATGCTGCTCTAATGCTGTAATTCTGGCACTCAGCACACAGTTATTATTGTAATGCCAACAGTGAATGGCGTACAGCTCTACATTTCTGCTTCTTTTCTGTCACTAATGCATTTGATCATCACTTATATTCTTCTGTTCTGGTTGATTTCTTGTCCAGGTTGTTGGCGTTACTGTAGTCCCCATCATGGTGCAGAAGTACCAATCACCCGTGCGGGTGTACAAACATCCCTTTGAGCTTGTCATGGCGGTAAGTGTCTTTACCTGTAGTTGCAGCTATCGCACAGTACACACATGAATAGTGTATGCCATAGATGCAGAGTTAGGGTATGCTGGGTGGTGAGCGCTCCAGAGGTCACCCTCAAAAGATGGTCCTTCAGTTTCACACCTTTGATGTTGTTTGCTGTTGCTGAATGCAGCCTGCAGTTTAATTTCTTGCGTCACTGCTGCTGTCCGTGGCTGGTGGGAGATAGATATTGGTTAGTTACACTGTCAATCAAGGTTTTAATGATCTGCAGGAATCACAACATGACATACAGCAATAATCACAACCATGTTTTTATAATCAGAAGCATAGTTGAAGCTGCATTTCTTTGAATTACCTTCAGTGGATCACACCAGACAGTCTTAGGGAGGCCAGCGTAAACCTACATAGTATGACAACTGTAAAGTCAGAGGTGATACCCCTGTGACACGCACACAACACACTCTTTCTTCTGTACTGAGAAGACATGCTCTATCTAGCTTCCTGTCAACTTGAGGTTTAAGATGTGTTTATTGTTCACTGAGGTGTTGAGCTGTTGTGCTGTACATTTGCTCTCTCAGCGCCCAAAAAATACACTCTGCTGTCATTCGCAGACCTAGTGATGGTAGTCTGTTTGCAGTGTGAAATATTCAGTGCCTTACATAGCTTTTAGTGAGCGACTGCTTCACTGCATGATTTAGTTAATTTTCAGGCATGAGTGCTCATGGTGACCGCAGAGACTTGGATGTCCCTGCTCTTTTCTTTTTACTCTGCTTCATATGGCCTTTTCACCAGTGTTCATTTAAATGTCCTACTTGTGGTACTATTTTACCTATAGCAGCTTCAGTCAGCAGCCACATGACTGATCTACTGTAGTTTCGATATTATAGTCTCTTACTAATGTAGTATTATGACAACATCGGGTCTGAAATACAACTTTTTAACACAATGCTAGAGTGAAAGTTGTTTTCTTTTTAAATACAATGTAAAAAAGCAGAACAACAAGCTGCAGCATATAGCATTACCAACGATACACAATAGTGGATGGATGGTTTACTCAGCAATGTTTTTGACCCCAGCTGCTGTTTGTCAGTACTGTGGTGTCACTGCACGCTTTCAGAGTCCTGGCTGGATTATGTAACTGTAACATCCACAATCACATTTTATTGCTTTGCTGATAATTTCTGCAGTGCATTTCTGCTTTATTCATTTGAATAACCTCCTGATCACTAGGACGTTGGTTTGTGAGTTGCTGTCCATCTTGCTTTAGGGGATGTCAGGTTCCAGACAGGTGCTGTTTTCTTTAAATGGAAATCACCTTTTTACACTGGCAAGGAAAACAATGCGAGATGACTAAATCTCCTTAGCGCAGGCTGGATTGAGAACCAGGCAAACAGATGTCTATAAATAGAGGTTTGGTACCTACACCTGGGTCTGCACATGCAGCCTAAGAGGGGGAATAGTAATACCAGCAATGCAGACTTGCATGATATGTAAGCTGCAGATGGTACACTCCATGGGACAGACCAATGGAGTAGCCCTGGGTGTTTATGATCACACAGAACATGGTTAAATTTGGACCTTGTTATATGATATAATATTTAAAACTGAAGGTCTGCATCTAAAATGTACATGTCAGTCAGTTCAAAGCTGACTTTCCTCTGTTTGACTTTTCTCTGCAGTGAGTATTTTTGCAGACACCACAGAACAGACTTAATGATGCGTCACAACACTTGCTGGCTCTCTCTGTTGAAAACCCAGTGAAATATCTTCCCCTCTCACTTCCCCTCTATAGCAAGTCTGTCACCACTGCAGCATTATAGTGTAGCAACATCCTGCATTTATGGACAAAACAACACCACTGGTCCAGTCTTCTGTTCATGTGCTGTTTACAGTATTCTGCCAGGACTACTTTCACTTTTTAGCGTGTATAAGGTGTACACATTGTGCAGACAGGCCTAGGCATTATGCAGGATAATTCTGCATAATATGTGCCTTACTATACTTGGCCACACTTTAGTTGAGCCTTGTTATTCCTCCCTCCAATTCCTCTGTCAGACGCCAGTAATAGCTTCTCCCTTTCATCTTTTGGGGGATTATATTAGACATCTAGCTTTAAGGAATTTGGTGTTCTCTCTCTGCACTGAACTCTGTTGTTTGGATACTGTCGGTTCTTTGAAATAGCCGTTCACTCTTCTGAGGGTTAAAAAAACAAGCTGTTACTTTTCTCTTTTAAAGCCTTTTAATGCATTCTTTTAGCCTAGATGAAAAACAGCCTCTCTCTCCATCTCTCAGCCTCGAGGAACATCTCTGCTCAGTGACATGTGCTATCGAAGTATCTCATACCTCTGGCTAACGCTGCTGTGACTTCAGTGTACTGTTGCATAAGTCAGGCTTGGATCTAAGATGCCCTTAAGCTTTTGTTGTTCTGCAGCACTTACTGTGCCTAGTTGTTTAATACTGTGCTCCCAGTATTCCCATTGACAGGTTTTTGGCGTATTTGATGCTCTTCTCATGACTTTGCAGCTGGAAGGCCAATCTGAAGGTTTCACTAATGGCTGCAACACTTACGACATGCCTGCTCTAGAAAAGAATGTAGCAATGTAACACTGATGGATGTAATGAAAAACTGGTTTATTTTTAAAAATGAAGCAACCTGTGCATATGATAACCAGTAAAAACAAATGAAATCTTGTGTGTTGTTGTGTTTTTTCCTTTGTGGTTACTGCAGCTGTGATGAACGGCTACACACATTACTGACAGGACTAGACTTGATACCTAATTAAACAGTCTGTTGTAATGTTTCATAAAGTAATTTATTGCAGAAACGCTTGATGTTGAGGGTTCTATATTAGTTAAGTTGCCATCTCCTGAAAGTACACACTAGTACTCTTTCACCTGAAAGCTTTGTCCATCAGTACTTGGTACTTTGATAGTCGTTTTATTGCTCCACAGAGTTTGCCTGCTTTGTTTTTTGAGAGAGAGCTTGGTTGGGAGTAACACTGACGTAAGGTAGTACAACAGCAGTTTTTTTTTATTCACCCCCAGCCAAACCTCGGAGTTTGCTGCTGCATCTCAATAACAGGAAGTGTAGCCAGTGCTGCTGCTGTTAACGCAGCAGTCTAGCCCCAGAGACTCTAGTCTATCCTCAGGGAGTCACAGAGGAATGTCAGAAACACAACACAATCCCTCTCTTGCCATTGTTTCAGGCCTGAAGGAGCAGTTGCTTGTGGAACTTATTGACAGATGAATCATGACTTCAGCAGCCACAAGAGGAATAAAAACCTGTCAGATCCTGGGATAGTAAATAACTGCTAACTTGATGTGGTGTGTTACAGTTGAGCTTAAAAGACAATAACTACCCCTAAAGTTCCTCTCCTTTCAGATTTGTGCACATGCTTGAGGGTATTAGCAAGTCAAAGCCTATCATAGCCTAACCTGCTCCATGGCAACGTATGGCCCTGTAACAAATCCATGAAGGCAAAGCGCTTTGTCCCAAAAGAGTTTCTGTAGGGGAAGGAACAAGATGTGCCAGGCTAGCGTAATGCCCGCTGGAACTGTAGGCATCATTAGTGACAGGGGACGTTTCCTTCTTAGTGACTAAATCCCTTTATCAGTGGCAGCAACACAAAAACATAATACATATGCTTTAGATACTAAATGTTTGCACGGCAACGTGTTTCAAAAGCAAATAGGATTTTCTGTAATAGTGGTTACAAATGTCTCGTTGGTTAGTAAAGCCTTGTAATGCTGAAACAGTGACTTATAAGCATTTCAGACGTATAGTTTAGCAGCTTGAGAACACAAAATAAATTAAACTGGCTTAAACAATTAGGTAAGAGCTGTGTAAATGGAAAATGGACTAAAAGGCAAGAGAATAAAAAGTGATTATTAAACTGCATTAAGACATTTGCCCTGCACTCAAATAAGTGTTTAATCTTTGGTTGTGACAATGTTGAGGTGAACAGCAGAAACACATGATTAGAGATGAAACGGTATGAAAATGTAGTATCACGATTATAGTGACCAAAATCATCACGGTTATCAGTATTATCGCGGCATTGTTAAAAAGTTACCACATTTTGTACTGATGTCTGCAGCGATCACATGTAGTTAAGTGAGGAGGGAGAGCAGGTCTGTAGTCTGGGATACTGTTGCTGACTGGTTGATGCTGGACTGTATTTTACCCTTCAGCAGGGGAGTTTTCAAATCGCCGTAATCGATAATTGTGAAAATAAATTGTGAAACGGTTATACTAACTCCCGGAATCTTTACCGTGGTTTACCATGAAGCTGGTTATCGTTTACATCCCTAGACACGAGCTTAAAAAGTAATACATCGCTAAGTAAGTCTAGCTTCCAAACCACTTTTTGTCAAAATCCTCAGAAGTTTACCAGTGACGTTTAACGTTCTGTGTCGCTCGTGAAGCCCTGTCTATGACGTGGGGTGTCAAACAGTGCTATATGAATCCATATGTGTTAACAGCCATTACACTGAGGTGAGCAGTATGGTACGCACAGCAAACCCTACACAAACCTTCTCTGCAGATATATGCACACTGTTCATGGGAATTGTTGTTGCACTGTGACTCTGTGGTCCAGTTGACAGCAGCACACAGGAGAGCTGCGGTAGAAGAAGAAAGCAGGTTCAACCAAATGTTACATTTATTAGTTAAAACTTTTACTCTCTCTGTATGTCTGCCCTGCTTTTCCGTTAAGGTTTTTCAGTTATGTCTTAATCAGTATTTTATCTGATTATTGGAAGAAGGGGTTTGGTCCTGGTTTTCAAATTGTGACCTGTCTACATATTGTATGTTTCAGGCAGCTAGAAGTAACTAGGCCAGGAGTGTTTTGAATAGTTTTTGGCTTGGAGTACATCTGCTTTTGATTCCTATCCATGGCGTGTCCTGACTTGCTGCTATGATCTGCATTTTAGTTTTAGTTTTGGTTCAGCCAAAATCGTTTCATGTTGCATCATCTATCAAAGCTAGATGTGAGATTAGATTGAATATTGTATTATGGCTGAGTTAAGGAAATGTTTTAAAGTCAATCTTAGCTTCCGACATGCAAAACCAAAAATGAAAATAAAATGTTTCTGGGGACAAGTGCATGTGTGCAGCAGATGCATATCACTGTCTGTTTTGCCTGTTGGTTAGTTATAAAACTGTAACAAAATCCAACTGTTTAAGATAAGAGCTTACACTTGTCGTGCTACAGGTAGCAGAGGTATTGTTAATGCAAAGCAATAATGGCTGTTGCTGAGTTTGGTAGCTGTGATCCTGTTCTTATAGTTTTTTGTTTTTTTTTACACTGTGAACTATTTTGAGCTCCTTGTGCATCTTGTAACTGTTTCTATTTAGGTCATCCCCATCACGTTTATCCAAGTGTCAGACCACCGATACATTGTTTTTGTGTCAGTTTACTGCTGAGCTAGTGCTTCTAAACTTGGCTCATCCTGCTGTCCCCCTTCTCTCCGTCTCTGCGGCCCTGCCAGGGTGATGTCCTGTCCCATCGCGTCCTGACCCACTTACAGCCAGGTCTGGTGGAGGCTTTTGCAGCCCAATTTTCTGCATCCTGGGCTTTACTCAATTGTTTTAATCCGTCTGTGACCTGCTGGCTTATCTGTGGCTCATGTCACCTATTGGTCTCATGTCTAGAGATGTTTTGAAATAAGCCCGGATTCATCTTCGTGTCAGTCTCGGTTGAACTGAGAAATGAGGTCATTTAATTAATTCTCAGTCTTTTTTTGTCATGGGAATGTAGTTCATTGAAAGAAGGGAGCACAGACAAATAGAATGAAATTTGATTATGCTTCATTCATGCTAGTTAGTCTGACAGAGCGGCTCAGGGGAGACTTGACAACAAGAAGGAAATTGAGTATGTGGGAAATGCTTGCTGATTTAGCTGTTTCTATGCACTTTTTCTCATTAGCTTTTCCCGGCATTGCACCTGTCTGCTCTGACTCAGAAAACCTCCATCCGTTCTTCTGAATGACTCTGTCAGAGCTTTGCCTGCAGTGTCTCATTCACTTACTCTTCTAGATGCTCATGCCAAAAAACAGTGAAGAGTTATGGCCTGCCTTTGGGGAGAGGAGCTTATCTGTGGGCCTGCTGCTTCAAACAGCATTAATAGAGGGCTGTACCACCACTACCATGTGACTCTGGGAGCCTATGAGGAAAGTCTGCAGCTGATTTCATTCACTGATCATCAGGACACTCATTCACCCTCTTCCTGCTTCAAGGTCGAGATGCTGCCCCAACAGCTTCCCTCCCCCACTCTGCTTTGCTCTGCTACACACAGATGAATGTGTACCCACATATGTTTACACAATGAACCTTTCAGTGAATTTTACACTGCAATCATGTTGCAACGTGGCAGCGGATAGTGAGTCAGACCTATGTGGGGTCAATGGGATTCATACAGAATTCTGTTAGTGTTTTCATATGTGTCTGCTTGCTGCCATATTCTTTTGCTATAATTGTATCTTGTCATAATTATATGGCATTGTTTTCATTTTCCTTGTAGCAAAGCTAAGATGGCTTGTTTTTAGAGGGCAATTAAAATACAAATTGTGTTTGCAGTACAGACTTTACTTGTCAGGTTCCTTTCTCCACAGATTTCTATGCATTCTCACCTAAAGCCTGTGCTCACACATAGAGCAGTCCATTAGTCTCCAAAGAGCACTGATCCATAATAATAGTAACTCTGTCCCCACTCTCGTTTGTCAGCTGGAAGAAATCCAATGCTAGGGAAGCATTGTATTTGAGCATTTGCTGAAACCACTCAATGAGATTGTCATCACCGTTAATCAAATAACTTGTAGAGACCTATAATGCATTCACAGCACTCCTTTTTCCTTTACTGTAAAACAGTATATCAGTAATGCAGAAGTTTGCCGTAACTAATAAAGAATTCTCATAAATCTATACACACTAGTTTGGTGCTGGGTAGGAAACAAATTGATGCCTCATGGCTCGAGGTGACTTTATTTGTTTAAAACTTTTTTACACCATCACCATATTTTTTTGTTTTTATTTTATCGTGGGAAACACCATGTGCCAAGAAGATGTGGTTAATGCTGTAGTGTATCTGTAAGAGCACAGAAATCGTTTAGCACTTACACATTTATAAAATGCAGTGTCTTAAACCCGATCGTAGCTTTAGACCGGTATATGTCAAGTATATGATCCAATAGATTCCATGCTGGATCATACTTGATCAAATCCTGCCAAAATGTTTCCTTAGATTTCGCTCTATTTCATCATTTGAGAGTGCCATTGTCTCAGCAGTTTCTGTATGTTTTTAATGAGCTCACAAAGTTAAAACTTATTGTGCCAGTTGTGTCTCACTAAGGCTTACACCAGCACAAATGTGTTCGTATCAGCACTTCTTTTCTTACTGTGATCACTTTTTTGATAGTCGCCAGATGACCATCCAGCTGCTTTCTATTCCCTGGTGGACACATACAGATCCACTCATGCCTGCACTACTTCTACAATTTAGCATAATGCATACTCAACCAAATATTTAGAACCTTACATATACAAATGGTCTCTGTAATTGTTAGATTGCCCACTCCCCCGGTCCAGGCAGTTATCCCATTACAATGCACGCTGTAGCAGTGAGATCACTAGAAGGCAAGAAGTGGGTGGTATGGCATGCTGAAACCAAAGGCTTTATTGTTGCATCTATTCAATCAGGAGTTTGTTCTCACTCCTACCCCACATCCAGTCTACACCTAAGCTCAGATTCATTTGGAACTGATGCGAGGTAAAATTCTATAACCTTGCTCGTCTTTATTCCTTTCTCTCTCTCTCTCTCTCTCTCTCTTTTTTTTTTTTTTTTTTACTGTGACATTAGTGATTAATGAAAGTCTTGTAGAAAATAATTTGTACAGAGTTGGAACTTCTCCAGTTGACTGTCAGGCAGATTGTGTACAGATGAAGAACATTCAGTGTCATTAGCATCCACAAGAGTGGTCGACCAACAAAGATCGCACAGGGAGCAACCGTGTGCACTTGGAGGTGACAAGGAACACCAGGAAACATTTAGGAAGCTGAAAGCATCACTTGCAGTGGCTAGTGGCTGATGTGGAAACATTCAGTAGAGGTTACTGCTACATTTGACATTGTAGGTCATATTTGGAAAAAAAATTGAGAACATTTAAAAGGGTTCACAAACGTTCAGGCTCCCTTCTATAAGATACTATGTTGAGCAATATACAAACAGAATGCTGTGTCCATAGCATCCCTTAAGTGTTGCAGTTTAACTCATTGACCCAGCTATGGAGAACAGGGACACTGAAGTAGTACTGGGCAGTATAGCGGTTCATACCGAGAACAGTTTTTTATTTTTGTTACGATATGGATTTTTTTTAATACCACAATACCGGTTTAAATAGTCTAAACAACTTTCAGAGCGTAGTGCAGCGGGAAACTGTTTTAGATAAGGTGGAACCGTTTTTACTGCTACACTGCTAAACACGCATATAACAAGTACCTGCATTAGTGGAGATACTGAGTAGTGAAAATTAACAGCAAAGCTGTAGCAGACAATAAAGTTAAACATGATGACACGGAAGGACTTTTGCTTGTCTGTTTTCTGGACATACTTTGGTTTTAAAAGCTCGGACGTAGAGTTAACTATTTACAAATGCTGACGAGCTAAAGTTGTCACGGTGGTGGCAACACGAACAATCTGCTGCACCACCTTAACTGCAAACATACTGTGGAGTACCATGAATGTATGACACTAAGATCGAACTCGTCCACATCCTTAGGTAAAACTGAAAAGGCTAAATTTTTCCAGTCAGACGTCACTTGTAGATTTGTTTGCCAGCGCTTATCTTAGGCTTACAGCGTTGTTGATTTAATGACAAATACAGTACATATTTCGTACACCACCATGGATGCAGATATTTGAGTTGCTTTTCAAGTGGTTGACGCAACATATTTTCTGACGCGTGCTCTCTGTCCTTTATTGAGAGCGGATACAGAGGATCCTGCTGTGCGCAATACAGAGAGCAGAGGAGAATTGTAAACGCACAATCATGTAGACACAGAAATGACATATTGTTGGGTAAATAAGATAAATAACATTAAGGCTGTTTAGTTAATTTAGAGCTGTTCTATAGGAAAGCTAAACTGAAATGACTTACAATGTGATCTTGCGCTCTTCTCTCAATCACTGGAAAATGAACAAGGAAAAATACAGCTGAATACTGTGAAACCGTCATAATTTTGAAAAATACCCTGATATAGAATTTTAATCATACCGCTCAGCTCTACATGGAAGCTCTTGATACATTACAGGATAATGTCCCTGGGAGTGGTTTCAGCTACTTTGTCTCACATTGGCAGCTCTCTATTTAAATGCTCAGTCTGTACACATCCATTGAAAAGATAGGATGAGTCATAGTGAAACCAGTCTTTATTAAAATCATGTTGGACCAAACTGATTGTAAGTTTCAGTTTGAGTTGTAATAATCAATGTGATGTTGTCAAGTAAAGCCTGTAAAATCACATACCTAATTTCTTCCTTTTCTGTGCCTGTTTGTTAAATTAAGCTTTAAAATCTTTGACATTTGCATCCCTACACAGCATATGCAGTGTAGTGTACCAACGAGGACTGTGTCTCATAAATATACAGTCATATGAACTGTTAAGAACTCTATCTATAAGACATATATTTCTTGTCACCATTAAACAACTAAGAAATACCTTTTCCTTCTTCCTGATCATCACTGGTACCCTGAAAAACCCGTATAGCCTGTCAGCATTGTAATGTGCTATTTGTCATAAAGATATCTAAGTAACCACTTTACACCAGGGTTCTTTTTGTTTCGTTTATCACACATCGCTGGGCATTTGATTCAGTCCGTAGAAACCCAGAATTTTCACCCTGCCTGCTCAGTAACTTTTCTGCTGCTCTCCCCCTCCATCCTCGTCAATGACCTAGTTTGGAGTTTATAGCTTTGCTCTCCAAAATGAAAACCAGGAGGAATTTTCCCTCACCATATGCCATTCTCTATAACTAATTCTCTACATCCATGTCAAATTATGGAAACACATGCCAGTGAGCTCTTGTGCTTGAGGGCCATTATTTTCAGAAGCGGGTTGTTTGGCTTTGATAAGCTGATCTAACATTATTTATCATTTGGTGTGTTGTCGTTGCCCAGTTATAGCCAGGAGTGGATCACTAATAGTCTGAAATGTTCTTCTGATCCCGATTGCCCACCAGTCAGCATCCTAACATCCTGTTTGCATGCAACATTTAATTTGACCCAGTCAAGCCAATTAATTATTGGCGTACACATGGTAGACGATGCCCAACTGAACTACAAATATGTCAATAGGCTGATGTGTGTGATATCAACCCCTGTAATGACAATGATCAAGAGACTCGATTGCCTGTGGTAGTGGGTGGGAGCTAGTATTGATTTTTTTCCCCCACCAAACATTGGCTAAGTGACGTCACACCCCCGCCAGCGACCCATGTTCACACTAGGTATTGTTTATATCTGACGTCAAAGGTTCTGTGAAGTCCTTGATTTTTCTTTTTCAAAGGAAACATTGGAGAACAGTTTCAGAGAAACGGAGCGGTGTGGAAACGATCTCGATAATGTTGTTAGTTGTTTAGAGTGACATCATGTGTAGGACACTTGGATACTGTTGTTTTAAACTGGAAAGTTGAGTATTTTAGGAAACACATGCTGTATTTTTATATTACTGTAGAAAAGGTTGATGTTCATACATTAGATTGAATAGAACATCAAGTGTTTCTTACGTAACAGTACAGTTAATCATTCTGCTAAAAGCTCGACCGCTGCATCTCAGCCTCTGTGGGCTTTGTTTGGCGTTTGGTTTTGGCTTCATCTCTACCCTGTCCTCAAGTATCTTAATCTTAAAAGTGCCCTGACCAAAACGTGTTCATGTTTTCAACTGCCAGAGAAGCCAGCTGATTAAAAATAGCACAGGCTGACCTCTGGGCAGCTGTCGTCTCTGTTACACAACCATTTTCATAAGCTCTAGAAATGTGACACTGCTTCCGAGGAAGTTAAAAATGAGTTGAAACGGTGTCGCTCCCAGGAAACCTACTAAAGAATTTCCTCTTCTCTCCTGGCAGATCGACCCTCTGCTTACTTTCAGGGTTCACTAGATAACAATATCCAACATGCAGCAACAGGGGAACGACCTTGTCTATTGCAAAACAAGAACTCAAGTGTGTTTGTAGCGTCTTGTCCTTGGCTGTGTAACTGAAACTTTATCCACCGTAACATTTAGTTTGAAGTGAGTTTATGTATCCCTGTAGTTGAGAGCAGCAAATTCAAAGAAACATTGCATGAGAGCTGTTTGTAGATTGAAACCGTTTTGCCTTTGGGTGAGGGTGTTTCTTGCTTTCTATCTAATTCAGGGTAATTATATTCTGGCACTATACCGTGGTCTCATGCCACCTTCTCTCTCTAACTACAGTCATACTATCTGTCATGCCACCTCAGTGTGCAGTGACATAATGCTTCATCTTTATACAGTTAAGGCAGAGATATGAATAGTCGTTGTGCATATTGCACTTCTTCTTCGCACTAAATGTCAGTTCATTCACATTGCATCAATGTATTTACTGTTATTGTGTTGTGGGTTATCCTTGTGACTCGACACCCTTGTCACCAGCACATCTCTGCACATTCACTGTGGTTGGTGACTACAGTGATGCTGCTACTGAATACTAAAGCTCTTGGCCATTTTGTTTCGGCCAACAGAATCAGGTCAACTTTGACATGACATTTTTGTCTTTGTTTGGTATTAGTAAACTTACTAAAATTGTGTATATGTTTAGTTTAGTCGCGGTTAATCACATGACTTTTCTGCGATTAATCGCACTGTTAAAGACAAAATTAAGTAAAGAATTCAAGTAGTAGTAAAAAGGTTTATTGTGCACGTTTATTTTAAAAGTACTGCTCTATAAACAGAAGTGCAATAACATTTGGTTTGCACTTCATAGAAATGCAGCAGTATTCACTTTACACAGTAGCAGTTCAATATTTCTTGTAAGTCTTAACCTAAATATCATTGTAATCAAATTATATAAACCAAAACTATCTTCCATTGCCAGTGCATTAACATTTATCTAGTTTGTTATAGGAAAAACTAGTTGTTCCTTGTTCTTAAACAATCTAAACAGCCTCATGTTAAGGATCTTTTGTCATTTCTCTCTCTACATGGTCATGAAACGTTTACTATTCTCCTCTGATCTGTTTATCATGCTCGGAGTAGTTCTGCCCGGATGTGCGTGCACACACACACAAACACACACACACACACACACACACACACACACACACACACACACACACACACACACACACAGCTGCGTTAATTAATTGCCCAGCCCTAGTTTTATTTGTTTTTTATGCATATTATCTCTCATGGAATTGGTTTAATTAGGATTAGACAACAGTTCTGTTTATTTACCTTCACATCAGTCACTGATCTTTCCCATTTTAAAATTGGCAGACAATGAAATTAATGTTTGTAACAAAGTCAAATATGTTGAGCATTTTATTAATGATTGAATGACTCACAATGATGACATCCACAGGCAGTGCTGCAAGATCTATGCTCAAGCAAATGTGTGTGTTCATATGTGTTCTGATGCTGTGAAGACACCCTTGTCCAGAGCGATTTGTACACTTCTGGGCCAACCATTGACTTGGTGTGACACGGCTTGCAGTTGCTGCAGAGATATGACACTTTTTAAACGTTAAAAATTAAAAATAAGTCTTTATGTCTGTATGTTCTAGAGAACTCTTTCCTGTTTGTTTAGTGCCCAGTTTGTGTTTTTTTTATGCCAAGAGTTGAAGCCAGAGAATAGCTGGGCTGCCTGCCAGTACTTTCTTTCCCTGTAGTACGTTACACACGTACACATGCACTACGCAGCCCTTTGTAGTCTCAAAGCGTGTTATGTGTCCCCTTGGAACTCCTGGATTTCCTGAATCTCCCTTTCCGGAGCAGCACAGTTGTTGTTCTCTGTACCCGTATCCACACTGTCTGTTGTCTAAGAGATGTTTTTGTGTATGCAGGAAGGGATTAAGTAAGTGTATTGTTTGTTACATTTTCTCTCCTTTTCCCTCCTGCTTCCCTGGAAAGCACATAAACTCTCCAACCACATTCCAGAAACCATTACTCACAGATTGACTGGTTGAGTTATGTCCAAATACATTCTATCACCACTGAGACTGGAAGACGGCTGTTTGGGCCGGTCTGGAAACTTGGAAAGATTTTGTTATGAAGTTAAAAGTTTAGTTTCTTAATTTTTTTTTTCTTGTCTCACTGAGCCTAAAACATTCCAAGAAATGGTGGAGGCAAAGGAAAATGGAATATTTACTGTGGTCAAGTTGGGTTGCCGTGTCTGTTTGGGTTGATGTGTCATCACTGCCTGCTCCGTATCCCAAAGGCTGCCTACATAAAAGGGTGGTGCCGTGCATAACCAGGAATGTTTGTTATTAAAATGTTGCCCTGGCTGCTTATTGAGCAGTCATGTGGTTTATGTTTAATGAAGAGAATGAGGCATTGCAGCTCATTCAACCTATAGCTTTTTGTTTAACTTTCAGCATACGCCTGACGTGGTTATGAAATGTTAGATCCATTGTTGTTCTCTCTACCATCCTGTAAAATAAGAAGAGACAATAATGAAAAGATCTTAATGGAGTTTTCTTTAAGTGTAACTTAAACTACCATGCTGTGTGCCAGCAGTGAATAGTAGTTCAATATAGACTTAAGTAATTAGCTGGTTAAATGCCAAATTACCTAAATATTGACTCAGTGTGCTCAAATTCAGCTGTGTGTTGTGAGTATTGCCCGAAGAACACACATACCATGCAAAGTGACTGAAGGAGGGCTTTCAGAGAGCGTCAGAGAACATGCGTTGACTAGATCCTGTTAGATGTGAGTTGACAAATCCTGCTTCAGGGGTTGCTAAATAAAACTTGTGGAAACAGGAAAGAATTTCAGAGATTGTTGTGGCAAGAACAATATGATGGAATTTTTTAAATACTTCATTAATTGTCAGTATTATGTGTACATGGGTGAAAGCCATAATGGTCAACAGCTCAGTGAAATACTAACTAACTATGTGTGTATTTTCATAAAAATAACATTGTACCTTTATGTTTCCCTTTTCAGGAATAGCCTGGCATCATGACCTTCTTGTTTCCTGTTTTTAACACTAGTACAGCTAAGCTATTTTCAGTGCACATGGGGAAAATAAACGTTGTCCTGTTTGTTTAGTTAGGTCTGTTTTCATGAAGCAGAACCAGGTACTGAAGGTGATCATTTTGTTCCCATTAACATTTTATTACTAGTGTAAGGCAAACCCCGTGTTTTTGTGTTGCGTGTAGACCATTGTTAGAGCGAGAAGCGGTGGTGTGTTTGACGGGGTATGGCATTTGTGGTTGAGTTTATTGTTGGTGTGTAGTTGTTTTTAATGGGTTTAAGTGATGTTTACAGTCAATGCTGTTGTGCTGACAGCAGTACAAAGCTGACGGCCACTCTTCCAGAGCATCAGAGCTGAAAAACAGTTCAGCATTCACTCGGTTTGTGGCCAGTGGGCAGTGGAGTCGTTCGGAGGCCCTGGCAGTGGTATGTCAGGAGCTGACTGCCTACTCATACACAAAACAGAATGCAAGGTTTACACCTTTCGTTTGGACCAACAAGGATAAATTATTCTGGTTAAACAACCTCTTTAACTGTCTTCAGCTTTGATGAATGTCAAGCCATATCTTGTTTCATACCAATCTTCTGTTGTTCCTCATTCACAGGAGCTGAAACACATATGTTCAATGCTTTACAGAACACAGCTCCTTTATCAGTTAGACTCAGCTGACACTGACTCAGCCAACCTTACAAGTCTCGTGAGCAGCACTACCCCACTCTGATCCGTCTCTCGTATTTCATTTTAGTCCGTGTTCTCTGTATTTGGCATTTGTGAGAACACATCGTTAGGAGGCACGGTGTTGCCCTGTTGTGCAGAGCCTGTAATTCTACATGGAGGTGGATCATTCTCTGTTGTAACTTGCTTCAGCTGGGAAGTTTGGAACTGTTTAAAGTTAAAGGAGCTTTTGTTTGACCCTGGACAGAACTATTCTCTGCCCACCTATTTGGATTCTTAGGCCCTTGTGGCTCAATACTTGCATTCAAAAAGAATGTGTGAATAAACTGACAAACAATGCTGAATTATTCCTCAGATATTTATGGAAATAAACTTTGTAAAGAAAATATGTTAGTTTTGTTTTCTGCCAAAGGCAAATAAAAATAACTTTGATAGTGAAATTTGACAACTAATGTGACGCTCTAGAGAAGAAAAATGAATAATATCAGTCGCACACTTTATTCAAAACCTATTCAGCTACTGACGACATACAGTACCTCCCTTTCTGATAAACGTATTGTCTCAGGCACTGCCCTCAAATTTGTATTGTCTGCCCTCTGTACAACATGTAAAGATACAGCAATGGAGTTACTGAAACTCCATTCATCAGAGTGAAATTTGAAACCTAGAAAAATAAAAACTTCCCCAGATTGAAAGCCATTGTATTCACTTACAGTTATTGTGTGTTCCTCTTTCAGGCCTATGAGCGCCGGTTTCCCACCTGTCACCTAATCCCCATGTTTGTGGCAAGCGATGTTATGGATGAGGACACCAGCGAAGACGGATCCACCCACAGGGTTGAGCGCCGCTGTGCCCTGGATGTAGATGCCCCGCGGCTGCTCAAAAGGGTGCGTTGTATATCAGATCGTCGGCTAATGTGCATCACAAGTGTAACACATTGTTGTTATTGGGATATTTACCAGATTAATGCTTGAGAGCATCACATGATATTTTTTTGTCTGTGTGTGTGGTTTGCAGATTGCGGGTGTGGACTATGTCTACTTCATCCAGAAAAACACCCTGAACAGAAAAGAGAGGACGCTGCACATTGAGTCCCATAATGAGACCTTCTCCAACAGGGTTATCATCCATGAGACCTGCTGCTATTCAGTCAGTACCACACACAGCATTATCATCTTTAGTGCAGGCTATGAGTGGGTATTTGTAGCACAGGTGGCCTTAGAAAGAACATCTCACCCTGACCCTGCTTCCACAGCTGTTTTATTTGTCATGTTTAGCCCTCAGAGTTATATAGAATCACTTATCTATACAAGCAAACACACACTCACACACACTTGTTCTGTAAATTCAGCTGCTGAATAGCAATATGCCTCCAGCACGTTCATGTTAATGTCAGCACCTCCTCTTATCTCTTCTCTGCTTCCCTACATAGAAAGCCATGTTTAGACTAGCACTGAGCATGTTGCTAGCTATCTCTGCCCATCTCGCTCTGTGAATTATTCAGTCCTCTCACATTCTGGCTGAATGCTCTCAAATACTGACCCGAAAACAGTGCGTCTTCCCTGCTTATGAGCAACGGATACTTAACTGTCTCCAGACCTGCGTATGTCACGAATGGATTTACTCTGAGTTAATGAGGCCAAGCACCACATATTAGCCTCCAACCAACTACAGCTCTAATTTTAGGTCCAAGGCCACACATAGGTTCTCACAGTGAGCTGTAGCACACTGTGCTAACTCTAACCCAGATGGACAGCTCAATTAGACTGAGCTAACGGACCTGGCTTAAGCTGAAATATTTTGTTAGGCAAGGGTAATGAAGCTACCAGCTCTGTGCCTCCAGGAAGCATTTAACTTTTGACTTTTTCCCCCTAAAATTAACATGGATTATAAATAAATACCCCCCCCCCCCCTTCCCAAAGCTTCCTTAGCCTTCTTAGCATCAAAAGGAAGATGCCTGGATATGTTGACCAGATAATCCTGATGGTGACTTCTCAGCCTCACTCGTCATAAGCTTTAAACCACACACAACAAGCATGTGTGTGCTTGTGTCATTGGCCTCTAACCTTATTTAGCTCCAAAGGGCTGATGTGTAAAGAGCTGGCTCATTTTACATGGACACACTGACACACTCCCACTCACAGTGTGAAAATTGCACTCTGTGCCTCATCACCCAGTGAAACTGGGTGTGTGGTTACCATAGTAACTTGGCCATCTTTCTACTCCATGTGTGTACAGTATGAAAAGCAGCATATGTTTTGTATGTGGTTCTACAGGTTCACCCGGAGAATGAGGACTGGACGTGTTTTGAGCAGACTGCCAGTCTGGACATCAAATCCTTCTTCGGCTTTGAGAGCACTCTGGAAAAGATTGCTATGAAGCAGTATGCTAGCAGTATCAAAAAGGTGTGTTGTTACATCTAATAATTACATTGACGTATTTCATTTGTACTTTACATGCATCACACAGACTTAAGTTCACAACACACGACTGGTTGTAAAATGTAGCATAGTGGGTGCTGCGTGGATTAAGCAGAAAACATATCACTGCATTGTTTGAAGTACATGAGTCAGTCTGTGTCAGCCTGTATTTGCACAAAATAAGCTTGTATAAGCTCTTAAAGTGGACAGGGGTCTTCTATTGAGGACCCAGTGAGTCATCTGCCTTAATTTAGAATACACGTGGGCAGTGTGGAACGGACTAATTTTATTTTCTCCCAGTGTTTCTGTTAACTGGCACTTCAGTTGGAAATTCTAAATCAATATGCAGAGGCTCAGCCATTTTGGATTGAATGAAGTACACATGCAGATATGGTAATAACGAATATTGTTGGTGTGTAATCTCACAGGGAAAAGAAATCATCGAGTACTATCTGAAGGAGCTAGAAGATGAGGGCATTAACCATGTACCCTGCTGGGCTCCCTCTACAATTTCGCTTCCCCCAGCCAGGCCAACCAGCCCCTCCACCACACCTGACATTCCCTGTCTCGCAGTCACTCCTGCAGTTTCTGTTGCACTCACCAACGACTCAAAGGACAGCTCCTCACAGGATGTCAAGCTGGACAGCAGCGTGCTTCAGGCGGACAGCCTGACTGAGATCCTGGCTGGTACACCTGAAGGTGTGTTCCTACATGCAGCTGGAAAGTAGTAAAGCCCATCAAAAGTATTGTTTTAAAGAAACTAGCATAGAACTGACAACTTAATGTTACAGTTACAAGATGTTTCCATATTGTTTTACTTTGGAATCTTGTGTTTGCTTGAATTGTGTTAATCTGTAATGTTAATGTTGCAGACAAGCTGGATGCAGATTATATTAAACGTTACCTAGGAGACCTGACTCCGCTGCAGGAGAGCTGTCTGATCAGACTGCGTAAATGGCTGCAGGAAACGCATAAGGGAAAGGTGACGTATTCAACACAAGCCACATTATTAATTAACCAGTTCATTGTTGTAAAATTCATAACAAACGTTTTGTTCCTTTGTTTTACAAATCAGCACAAGCTTAAGGTCCTCTTTTTGCTATTCAGATCCCTAAAGACGAGCACATCCTGCGTTTCTTGCGGGCGAGGGACTTCAACATGGACAGGGCACGGGAGATCCTCTGCCAGTCGCTGACCTGGAGGAAGCAGCACCAGGTGGACTACCTGCTGGAGACCTGGACCTCACCACAGGTCCTGCAGGATTACTACACAGGAGGCTGGCACCACCATGACAAAGGTTAGTCTCACTCGTGCATGCATACTCACACATATCTACGCCTAGGATTTATGTAGGCCGTCTGGGTGCTGGCTATTCTGGTTCTGTGAACTAGAGCATCCTGCGTCTCCAGTTTCTTACACACACAAACACACACAAGCCATTCTTAGCAGTCCACCGCCTTTAGCATGGACATGAATTAAATACGAGGCCAAGTTGTCAGCACTATTTGGTTGCCGCTCACTTACACACACTGTTTAACACACAGTCATATTCCTCATTTCGGTACATGCTCTGGATTCCTTATTTAGAACAGAGGGCAACTGTTGACAGTATATATCTAACCGAAATGACTTGTATGTTCCCACCTCAGTGAACACTGAACATCATCTCATTTCAGTATCTCCACAAGTATTTGTTTGAGATCAACATTTCTCATTGCACAGAGTCAGTTATTGTCATAGACAAACAGGAGAGGAAACAAACAATGCAGACCTTTCCACTTAACATGCAGCCTTGTGGAGTATAAACACTGGGACGGATGGAGTAAATATTTGCTTAATTTATCTAGATGGTCGTCCTTTGTACATCCTGAGGCTGGGCCAGATGGACACTAAAGGACTAGTCCGTGCACTCGGAGAGGAGTCTCTGCTCAGACATGTAAGTCACAACACATTTTCAGTTGACGTGTATTAATGTGGGTCAGTAAGTTTATAGGTCATTTGATGGTTGGATTACGGGTTACGGAAGTAATGTCCAGCAGTGAATCTATTAATGCCAGGATGTTTACAGCTCAGGAGATGTATAAATAGTGTGTTTGTTTATAATGTTGGACTTATCGTTAGTCACTTTGCTTAAGGGGTTTGAACCTATTGTGTCATTTTTAGGTGCTGTCTATCAATGAGGAGGGTCTGAGACGCTGTGAAGAGAACACCAAGGTGTTTGGTCGACCCATCAGGTAAATCTGCTGTACATACAAGTATAAAAAACCCAACTTGACGGATTCTCGGAAAATGAATGTCACTTACCACCCACGCGCTTGTTTAATATTAACAAAAATGTTTTGTTATGCTGGTGGAACAAAACAGAGAGTCTGAATACACTTTTAACCCCTGGGAATTAGTGATAGATTAAAATTTTTGTCCTTACGTTTTAATAAAACTAAATAAAATTCAGTATTCAGAGTTTTAGGTCATGCATGAAATGCACATTTATGAGACCATGCTGGTTACGGTACGGTGAAGATACTAAGATAAACCTTTATTAGTCCCATAAGTGGGGAAATTTGCATTGTTATAGCAGTACAAATGTATGGGCAGCAGAGAGTTAAGCTACAAGTAAGGTTAAAAAAAGGAGCTCATTTGAGCTGGAGGAGCTCCTTTTTTTACCTTACTTATTGTGAAATAAAGAGAAATACAAATAAATAAATCTACTGGACTATGCGAAGGATTGACTGAGTTCACAAATTAACTATTGAAAAAATGAAAATAATGCTTGTTGGATTATTGTTGGATTCGTTTAGCAGTTGTAGCGTGGACACAGGTGCACATTCACAGACACACACCATGACTATCTCTGCCAACATGGAAAGAATGCACGAGGCTCATTTGCGAGTGTACTGATTGAGATGGCAATAGAGAGAGTGAGAGGGACAGAAAAGGGAGATGGTATCTGTCAGCCTTCTCAAACAGGAGGAGGTGTCTGGGATAAGAGCCATGCAGCAAGGCATGTGAACTACTTAATGGCTGTCATGGCACAGCTCTCCAGCCAGAATAGACAGAGGGAAGGCGAGGCTGTAGAATTGGGCGGAAGGGGATGCAGAAGGAGCAAAGCATTGCCTTCAACACTTAAGCCTCACTTCAGGACGACAGGTGCTAAGTGATCGGAAAGCGACAGTCGTTAGTGGTGTGTGTGTGTGTGTTGTGCAAGTTTATCCACACACTAATCCTCTCTCTTCCACTTCTGTAGTTGTTGGACATGTCTGGTCGATCTTGAGGGACTGAACATGCGTCACCTGTGGCGACCTGGGGTCAAGGCACTGCTGAGGATCATTGAGGTTGTGGAGGCAAACTACCCAGAGACTCTGGGGCGGTTGCTTATCTTGAGAGCTCCCAGAGTCTTCCCTGTCCTGTGGACACTGGTGAGAACCAGGAGTGATACACACAAGCTCAAACAATTGTTGATGCCAGTATAATTCTGATTTAGAGATGAAAGAAAACAGCCTGTACTGGTTAGTATAACCAGCTTCATACATCCATGACTCATTTTCACTTCTGCCTCTGTTCTAAGGTAAGTCCCTTCATTGACGAAAACACCCGCAAGAAGTTCCTGATCTATGCAGGCAATGACTACCAGGGTCCTGGGGGGCTGGTGGACTACATCGATAAGGAGATCATCCCTGACTTCCTGGGAGGAGAGTGTATGGTGAGTGACTGAGGAAGAGTTATATCAGTAGCTAATTTTATATGATTCTCAGTCTGAAATTCTAGGACATGGCGACACCCACACTGAGATCTCATACTAACCTAATTTCTTGTGTGTGTTTTTTTTGCGCTTTCTTTTTGTCTATAGTGCGAGGTACCAGAAGGCGGTCTGGTGCCCAAGTCAATGTACCGCACTCCTGAGGAGCTCGAGAACGAGGATGTCCGCCTGTGGACAGAGACAATCTACCAAAGTGCCAGCATCTTTAAGGGAGCGCCACACGAGGTGAGGCTGAACTCAGTGAAGTAAAGATGAGAAGCCTGCAGTGATATTTTTAAATGAAAGTAGGGCAGTCAAAGAGAGACACCTCACAAGGTATCAGATGCCAGTTCTGTTGTAAGTTCTGCCATCTAGTGGTTGTAACTTGGAGGAAAAAAAATATGGCATGGCTTTGAAACATAATCTGTTACTGTCACGTTACATGATTTATAGCAAAAGGAGACGTGCGTTGCCTTTCATATTGCTCTGCAAAGCAGTTTTGATTTGAGCTCAGAGCCCAGAAACTCACAAACAGATGTTCACACAGACGTTTACCACATTTAGCTGGTGCTCAAAAGTGAAGTGACATGAAAAGAATACAGCAGCTGGAGTCTTATTCCCTTAAGTACACCAGTGTTACAAAAGGTTCGAGGTTTAGTGTCACAGTGTTCTGTCACTATTGCAGTCAAAGAAAAGCTAGAAAAATTAGAGCAAAGGAGAAACGTTTTTGTTTCTCTACTGAAACGTCTTTTAAGTCCTGTTTCTGTCCTACCTCCTCCCTTCCCTCCAACCAGCTGCTGATAGAAATCATAGACGCTTCCTCTGTGATCACCTGGGACTTTGATGTGTGCAAAGGAGACATTGTTTTTAACATTTACCACTCCAAGCGGGCTCCACAGCTGCCTCGTAAAGATCCCCTCGGAGCCCATGGAATCACCTCCCCGGGCGGCAACAATGTGCAGCTTATTGACAAGTCGTGGACGCTGGGGCAAGATTATAGCATGGTGGAGTCCCCACTCACCTGCAAGGAGGGTGAGAGCGTACAGGTGAGTTTGTAGCCTACCATCCATCTTTTTGTTTTATACTACTAGTTTTTTGTGCATGTGAGTCACTAATGATGTTTCTATGAAAACTCTCCTCTCCTCAGGGCTCCCATATAACACGGTGGCCAGGTTTCTACATCCTTCAGTGGAAGTTCCACAACATGCCGGCCTGCTCGGCCACTAACCTGCCCCGAGTGGATGATGTGTTGGCCACACTGCAGGTTTCCTCGCACAAATGTAAAGTCATGTACTACACCGAGGTGTTAGGCTCGGAGGACTTCAGGTTGGTAACTATTTGTAGCTAGAGAGGGAGAATGAGTGAGTGAAAGAGACATACATTTCTCCCTGTGTGTGTGTGTGTGTGTGTGTGTGTGTGTGTGTGTGTGTGTGTGATAGTTTTAATTTCAAACATTGTTCTTTTGTAATTGCTCATTTTTCACCTCTGTCTTCTTTCAGTTTTCCTCTCAGCAACCTTCCACATACTGCCACTTAAAACTGTAATGTTGCTAAATTGTTTAAAAATTATGAAATGCCTTAAGAGCATCATGAGTTTTTTTTTAAGGCTCTGAGTTTTGAAATAAGGTTGCTTCCCTCCCTCAGAGACTCCTTTAATCCAGCCTTTTATGTCCAATCCGCTCCTGTTCTATTGCTCACCCCCCCCCCCCCCTCCTCTTCCTCCTCCTCTACCTCCTGCTCTGTCTTCTTCCCGTGAAGAACGGCTTGCTGTGATGTGCGGAGTTTGTAAGTGGCTATGTGTTTGCCCCTTTTTCCTTTAGCACTAGCTCATTGTCATTGCTGCTTGTGGCTGATAATCTGAACAGTGCCCCATCCTGACAAGCAGCACTTTTGATGAAGCAAACAGATGCTTTTCTGCATTTCTTTTTGCTTATTTTTATTAGCTTTGGCTAACAGGATGCTGTTTCTTTGTTCACTGATGACAGAATCCTTGTGCTACAGACTACAGTCTAACTTGCTCTTCGACCTGCTGGTTCCAGTCACCCTGCTTGCATGACTAACAAATTTGGAATCCTGTGCTAGGCTCGGTTAAGCTCAGTGCACTTTGGTCGCTGTATATTCAAGTGCACACGATGCAACACATGCATTTGTTTACCCACATGCAAAGAGAATTCCTGGAAGACTCATCTATTTGTACAACCAGCCTACTTAACCTCCCTTGCTTACACTGCACCTGCTGTTTCATTTTTCTTTGCCTTCTAAAACTTGAAATGACCATCTAATAAGTAGTACAAGACAGGATGATTTGCTAATGGCTGTCACTTTTCTGTTGAGATTAAAACATTTTAAATATTTCATCTACCAACTTAAACTATTAATATAAAGTTTAGATTTCTTTTGCCATGTCTGTAATGTGTTAATTGTGCCTGGACAGCAACATATAAACACATACCAAGAATTCAGAAACCTTTATTGTTGTCTAAAAATAATAATAATAAAAAAAAACATGAAAAATCATTGGTGCTGGCATACAAGGTTGCAACCAATTCAGTATAATAACAAAAAACATTTCAAATATGGTGATCAAACTAGTCCATTTAGACCATTTATTGATTGAAAATGCTCAACATTTGTTATTTATTTGTTTAATATAATTTAACATTCACAGTTAAGCTCTTAAGTTCTGATGTTTTAAAGACCCAATCAATAGTGAATTGATTATTCCAGATTTGGTGTTAGTTGCCTCCATATTTCAGGTCAGGTTTGTTGCACCTTTGTGAGATCGCTGAACTGAAAAGCTTTGCTTGAGTCATTTTGCACAGTGGGTGAGAGGGACTGTAGACCTGGATTAGTTGGCTCAGGCGGGAAGGCAATGTTGAACCTGATGTGGGTAGCCACTGGAAGCTAATGCAGAGTTGTGAACAGAATAAAAATGAAACATGCCGATGCATTTTGGATCATCTCGAGGAGTTTAATTGTGTATATGACAGGCCTGTTAGTGGGACATTGCTGTAGTCAAGATGAGGGTACATTCAGAGGGAGGTTGGTAGCGTATCAGGAAAAGGTAGGGTCTTCATCAAATAGAACCCTTAGATTCCTAGCAGAGTTTGTGGGGACAGTCTCAGAAGATCTCAAGTTAATGCTGATTCTGTGCTATATGGAAGACCTGGTTGGGAAAACCAGAACTTCTCTCTTGGAGAGACTGAGTTGAAGATGTCTTTCTCACAACCAAGCAGAAATGAAAGAGGCGGGCAGAGATGTGTTATGAGACAGTAGAGTCATCTGACAGAAAACATAGGAAGAGCTGTGTGTCATCAGCGTAGCATATCACCTGACGGCCACTGTAGACTCTCATGTATTGCAATCTGCAGCCTCACTGCTAGTTGGCACTAAACACAACTTAATTTAAATACAAAAAATGGAGAGTACAACTAAAGCGTTCCCTAAAAGTGGTAAAAGTTATTGCTTATATGCTGTTGTGTTTCATTTAGGTATAATTAATATATTATAGACATGATCTTCATAGTATTGGAAAAACGTATACGTTGACTTCATATTAACTCTTAGATTCAAACAAATGCACCAAGCAGCCAATCTAGTACACATACAGCGGGGGAAATAAGTATTTGACACATCAGCATTTTTATCAGTAAGGGGTTTTCTAAGTGGGCTATTGATGCA
>JAUYWH010000001.1:21890703-21928203 GCA_034779795.1 Ctenopoma multispine
AATATTTGGCTTGATGGCAACATCTGGTGGAAATTTTGCATCAATAGCCCACTTAGAAATCCCCTTACTGATAAAAAGGCTGATGTGTCAAATACTTATTTCCCCCGCTGTATATTATATGCATTAACTTCTTCGTGCAGATGTTAATGCAAATATTTTATGCTTTGCCATAGGCAGCGAAGCCTCCAGACATTCAGCAAAACCATTTTATCAAATACTCTTTTGGTTTTGCACAAAACAGAGTGAATCAACCTCATCCCTTGACAAATTTCTGCCCTTTTCACCATACTCATACATTAAGCCCTTTTCAACCCGATACAGTTGGTTTCTGCAGCCTATGGCAGAGCCTGAGTGCCACACTGAGTGAATTGATCTCGCTCCTGTGAGTTTGGTTTGGCTGCATGGTTCTGCACATAGAATGCCTTCAGATAGTCACTGACAGACTGGGGTTGCTCAGCTGTTGTGGATACATGTAAATTTAGATATAGAAATGTAAAGTGTTTGTTTGTGTTTGTGTTTGTGTGTGTGTGTGTGTGTCCGCTGACGTGTTCTCTGAATCTGTCTCTGCTCTCAGGGGTTCGATGACCAGCCTGGAATCGAGCCACAGCGGCTTCTCACAGCTCAGTGCCGCCACCACCTCCTCTAGCCAATCACAGTCCAGCTCGATGATCTCAAGGTAGAAACTGGAAGCTGAGGACTCTGGGTCCCCACAATCCCCATTCCCACTTCTACCCTCCAGCACCCTTACCAACAACTACGAAATCAACTCTCCTAATCTTTGGACACTGTACCTATTGCACAGCCAGTCTCCATGGAACTGAAGCATGCTTGCACAAACAGAAGACAAAGAATTAAGAAAAAATCTGAGAAAAAAGAATAAAACAGAGACTCTGTACAATTCAAAGGGCTGATTTTTGCACAAAGGTCATATTTTTCATGCCCAGCATCATTTTGAATCAGAACATTAGCAAAATGTTTGTCGTGTCCCGTGCAGGGTGGAAAGGTCAAAGTTCAAGGTTCCTTTATAGCACTGGAAACTGAATGGAGCAATATTCTTATCCTTGGAGATACGGGACTGGATAAAGACACTGGAGTCACTGTTACATTTACACATTTACAGTTTTACTCACAAGAAATTCCTCATTCATGTGCGTTGGCTGAAAAGACTGGACGTGCTGTTACATACGCAAAAACACCACAGATGTATATATAGACATGGACGTTTGATGACATGCAAAAATTTACAGCTTTTGCCATATTGTTACTGGGGGGTCAGTTCCATATGGTGAACTGTTTATAGGTCAAGTGTGGGTGGGCGGGTGGGGGAAACTAATTAGACCTGGGTTGAATATCACTTGCTAATAATGTGTGTCCTTTTTTTTCGTTTTGTTTTCCAAATTGCATGGGACTATGGAGTGGGTGAAGCTTACTAAATCATGTGGCAAACCCCACCCATCTGTCTCACGAGGGCTTCATCACACCTGAAAAAGCATGTGACTATTTCACCCGGGTCTGACTCTTAGCGAAGTAATCCGCTAGAAGCAATAACACGAGTTTGACTTTGTACTGAGTGTGAAATATTTATATTTATCATTATGATGTATGTGGAGGACGGCTGGTGTTGATTGGAGTCGACCTTTGTGTTTCGTACAGGCACACTGGCAAACTGAGCCAGAAAACGGCTCAAAACTGTGGCGTCAACATCATCACACATTGTGTCCGTTACTTTTCCATCGGGAGAGAAACAAAATAATTTGCCAGGTGTTCCTCCTGGATGCGTTTTAGTACATATAATACTGTAATAATCATAACTTTTGAATGACCACAGTTGGTTTGCTTCAGGCATCTGCATGTTTGTTCGAGGAACTTGGTCAAGAAAGATGCCTTGTCACTGATTTGTGAATGTGCTACTGATTGGTTAGCAGCTAGCACCTGCTAACCATTGAAATGCCTGAATTTAGAGGGTCTTGGTGTAATTGGACAGAACTGCCATCGTTCTCTTCTTGTTTGTGTGATGTGCACGTTAGGGATGAATGTTAATTTGTGATTATCATTTATTGACGTGCCAGTAGACGACATATTAGTACTGTAAATGTGCTAGCGTTAGCTGGGGTTTGTTACTATTCTTTGGCGAGTACTTGATGGGGTGAAACAGAGTGGTGCATGCTCATGTGGTGACTGGGTTTACAGATTTGTTATTTAAAATTAAGATTTAGCCATTCTAAGAGCCATGTGTCAATAAATACCATTTTAGCCTTCACTTAGAGATGTACCTGCTTTTTTTTCCTCTTCTCCAGGGTCACCACTGTAATAGTTAATGAGTGATTGTGAATCTATTGAACATTTCTAAATGAAACACATCCATACAGAACCATCTTAAAACAGTTTATTTGTTTGAAATAAGCACTGGTGACTTCATGCGGATCTGCCTCCCTGCAGGCAGATTGTTCATCTGGTGCCGTCGCCATGGTGATCGAGTGCAGCGGACAGCAAAAAAGATAAAAAGAACAGTCAAGTCAGAAGCTTTATGGCAATGCTGACCCTGTTCGTTGCTATTTCTCAAACGTGAATCTGCTCGTCTTTAACTGTTAAAAGGTTAACGTCATTAACTGCAATAACATGAAATGCTGTACTGAGAAACTGAGTGCTATTAAGTCTGTTTGATGGTGTAAAAGGATGAATGTTAGTGACAGTGGGTTAAAGCAATGCCTGTAAAATGTGTCTGAACGCTCCCTCTGACCCTTGTGGCAGGTTTGTTTCTCTACTGGGCCTCTTCTCATGCAGAAGCATGTCTATAACCATACGACTAACTTTCCTCCCCTTGTTCTTCGGGAGCTTGGTTTCCATTGTTTGTTTTCCAATGGTTTGAAGGCTTCAGTCCTGACTGAACTATTCTTCTTATTATATTCTTCTCTCTGCTCTTTTTAACTTGTACACTCCAGTTTTGCTGTTTTTGCTTTCATTGTGCATATCTTAGAAAGCAGAGTGGACCTTTTTGATTGAAGCCACAGGCAGAAGTGGACATTGATCACACCTTGCTGTGTTTGATTATACCACAACGTTCACCTGCCTCTGACCTCAGCTCTTACAGTACACGTTTCGTCAAGATCTCACTGACGGATGAGGGCTATAACTGTTTCGTCTCGACACATTTGTCTGTCTCTCAGCTTCCTTTTTCTGACATTGTTGCATATCTTCTCTTTACCTAGATGTGAGATATTCTGTAAAAAAAAAAAAAAAAAAAAAAGGATGTTTGGATTCATGAGTATATGGCGCCTTTACATTTTTGGAAACATTAAACTTGAACTATGAGAAAATATTTCTACTTGTGTCAAATTCATTGTGTAATCATGATGTTGGGTACATATTCACTTTTAAATTAGTGTATAGAATGACTGCTATGGTTTTATGATTAACTAAAAATACCATGTTTCTTTGTTGGTATCACAAATGTGTCAGGCAGTGGTGTTATGTGTCTAATGTGATGTTTCTGTGGAACAGATCCCCATCTTACAAACAGGAATGATCAGTTTAGATGTAAAATATGCCATAAACTGTAATAATATACCATAAGTTAGATTTAATGAAATTATGATGATGATGATATATGAGGTTAATTAAATTCTGATGCTGTTGTACTTTTGATTTATACAAACATCTCTGTTAGACTAAATTATTCTTGGTAAAATCCATCCAGATTTCTTATCATGGCACCAGCGCACTTAAAAAAAACTATTACATATGTCATGAATCACCATTCCGATCATGTCTTAAAAAGAGTGACTTTAATTTTGATAATCAGCTATTTAATTGCTTAATACTTCATCCTCTAGTCTTTCACCCCAGAATTATTTGCTTATAAATAAACTGGTGTAAGCAGGTATGAATCTTAAGTGAGTAACTCTTTCTGTTTTTGACTGAGGACTCTGCTGGTGTCGTCCTTGGACATGACAGTGATCCCACTTTAGCGCGGACTCATATGAACACGGGCTTTTCTAGGATGTCTGGCATCTAGATGCTGGTAGGTGGTGATGATGGTGTAGTCCAGCAGGTGGCTGATGGGAAACTATGGACAGTGGACAGTTATATATATTGTGCCTCAAATGTTTCATTCATGAACTTTCAAAAATCTCTGTCACAATTTGAACAATATGTTTTATAGATGATACAAACTTCCAAAATCCCTTTAAATGTTATTTCAAGATCAAATTTAAGTCGATTATTTGCAGTAAAGTTATTGAATCTGGCTGAGGCATCACTTTTGTTTATATGGAGACAATGACATCTCTTGTTTCTCTCGTTTCTCTGCTTGGTTTATGTTATTCGTGTACTTGTACTCTGCACAGATGATAGCTTTAGCGTTTTGTCTCTCTTTGACAGGCTTTTGCGTCACATTATTGTCACTTCATTTTGTGCATGTGTGTAGTGGAAGAGAAACTACTAGCTTTGCCACAGACGACAAGAACTTGGAGACGTTTCACAGAGGAAGTGATGTAATTTTAGATCCAGAAATCAAAAATTACGATAAGCTAGTAACTAAAACTGCAAAGAAACAAACAAAAAAAACGTAAAAGGTGTTAAAAAGCTGGACGTGTTTTCCCCTATTGGCTTGTTTTCTTTCATTCACTCTTTACACCACTAGATGGCATCATAGGACAACGCTGACGCAAGACAGTGAGACCGCCCTCTCACTGACGTCAGAACGCGGAAGCAAAACAGGCTCATTGGTCACGTTGCGTTTGTGGATGTACAGTTAAAAGGGAGTTCTTCTTTATAGTTATTTCTGTGGGTTGTTTTTCCTTCTTTAGAAAACCGAGACATGTCCGCTCCTCCTACAGAAGATCTCATAAAGCAGTGGGAAAGGTCAGACTGCTCTTCTGTTACTTAGATATCAGAGCTACATTGCGGTTAATATCATTTAAACTTAATAGCAGCAGCGCAGTTACATGTGATTATTTGCTAACGTGAAGTAGCAGCTTGTTACCAGAGTCACTGGTGCAGACAGATGTGTGTGTGTGTGTGTGTGTGTGTGTGTGTGTGTGTGTGTGTGTGTGTGTGTGTGTGTGTGTACCTATTATGGTCCAGCTGACAGTGAGAGAGAGAGTGTGAGACCTGGGCTTAGTTTAGCCCAACTCAAACATAACCCGCATTTTTCACACAAAAACAAAACAAAACAAAAACAGATAGACAAAATTCCATAACCGCAGGTCTCAATGTAGAGTGAGTTACTATTTTATTTATTATTTTTATAGCAACTTGTATTGACACATTAAGTCTATAATATTTACAGTCTGCAGTATGTGTAAGTATTCATTAAGAATCTGTATTCTTATGTTCATGTATTTTTCTTATCTTGAAGTACGTGTTTTGAAACACTGTGTGATCAAGTCCCAGTCTGACCATATAAGACTTCAAATTACAGTTTAAAACCTATGGAACAATCTGACCAGCTTCCAACCAAACTCTGTTAAATTTTCATAGAATTTAAAGAAAGTGCAAATTACGTGTCTGTGCATTATGGTACAAATACCATATATCATATGTATATATCAATCGTTCAGTAGCTGTTTTATCTGCTCGTGTGCTGATGCAGTGAGCAGGCCGCTCTGAGAAAGCAGGTGTTGGAGGAGGACACTGAGGACTGGCAGAGGGAACCATACTTCTCGGGGCTGGAGAGAGTCGGAGGAGTGGACCTCTCCTTCATTAAAGGGGACGATGTCAATGCCTGCGCCCAGCTTGTGGTCCTCAGTTTCCCTGACCTGGAGGTGAGCCGCCCCGTCACCGCACATAGAAACAACAGATGACCCAAGGAATGTGTGAACTTTGTCGACCTCTAGTGGTAAAAAGAGAGAAGAGTACAAGATGGGTAATAAGGCCCCATAATGCAAAGGTTACATCATGATGTAAAGTACTGATTCTATATATTGCATATTTTGTATGGTATTTAGACACCATAATCCAGTTATTTCATAGTTAATAAGAAGTGTTTTAAAATCTCTCAAGAATAACATTTAAACTAGGTTTTGGGTCCATACTTGTCACATGATGACTTGTCTTAACACCTGAAACCTGCCTCTATGACTACTTAGCAAATGTAACCTTGTGTGGAAGATCGTGCAATGTGGCTGAAAGCTCTGGAACAAAAAAATCTAACTTTTTTTTTAATCCAATCCCACTTTGATCCCATCAATACATAATGTCCACAATAAATTAATGCATCTCTGGACAGAATTTTTTTTTATCATGACATTGCATAAGCTTATTAAAGTGATGCCACGGTCATGTGTGCTGTAATCAAAACAAAAGTTATCTTAGAAATATCTTTTGTGACAGGGAGTGTAGTCATTGTACTAAATAATAGCAGACATATCCTGCAATGATATGATGGACTAATGAGCTATTTGTGAAGTATGAGAAAACTTGTGTCAAAAACAGAAACATCCAAACTCCAAAGAGACTTCTGAATGTTATTGATTCATCTCATAAAACTTCACTGAACCTGTACCTTGTCTCATCAAGTGCAATGGGATTTAATATTCTGCATCTATAAAGTGGTGTATGTTTAAAAATTTCTATTCAACCTGTGCAGTAACAGTAGAGTTGTCGGGTTTAGAAAGCAGTGTCACTACAGAGCAGAGCTGTAACACACAACACAGCTCGAGGTTCAGTCTTGTTAAACCGGCTGCTGTTAAAGTGACCTTGGCAGTCCCAATTTTCATTTCATTTATTTCACTGTGCAGCTTTTCACGAGCTCTTTGCTGCTTTTTATCAGTGAGTTAACATGGGCTCCTGACACCTTCCCATTATGCACCGTAACCCATTATAATTAATGACATTTGTCCATGTACACTGTTGACACATGGATCCAACCAGACTAATGAAATGTTGTCCAGTTCACGCTAAGGCCACATGTGACACGCAGTAATGCTGAAGACACTGCAGTCAGAAACATGTCATCACGACGTATGCTGAACGGTAGTTAACATTTCTGACTCTTCAGAAAACATCCTTGTATTGAGGCTTGTTGGACTCATCTCAGTGTGCAAGCAAGAAGTACCTCATGACCTGTGCTCCACATGCAACAGATTTAGTTCAGATCAACTCTGTAATTATGTATGATTGTACTAGAAGTTAATTTGCATGTGGTTATTGCATTTCGATTACACTTCACAACCTTCTGTGGATTATGTTGATATTTGCTGAGTTGCTGACTGTTTTTAACCTGAAGATTGTAGCTTGCAAAACTACAGCAGCACCACAGCACTGAACAGAGACAATCAGATTATGCTACCAGAAAATGAGTGTTTTTTCTGTTTAATGACTTTATTTAAATATTACCAACCATATTAACATTATTAACAACCTCATTCATTTCAGTCCAGCTGAAATCATAATTAGTTGCTTTTTTTTTACAGTCAAACTGGGTAATTTTATTTAAAATCTGTATAACCTTGATTTAAACAGTGCCACTTGTGGAACACAGCAGGTAACCTAAATAGAATAACTTACCTGATGTTACAGCTTACAGCCTAGAATCAACAGGAAGTAGCAGATGTTTCACTTTGTGCCAGATGGTGGATGTTAGCGATCATCTTGAACAGCTTGTGTTTGCATCTGCGGACTCGCCCTTACATGTATTGTTGGGTGTTGCCTGAAGCATGCAACACCTGACCCCTGACAGTCTGAGCTCCATTTAGAACCGCAGATGTACAGTGTCCCATTCTGTGACTTCAGTATTAATGGAGAACCACAAAGCACCCAACTGGGTTGTGGGTCAAAGTACTGCTAAAGTGTAATTTATAGGACATAAATATCTGTGGATGCTACAGCCAACATAAAATATTAACCAGAGTTTCTGTCCCCTCCTGCCAGGTCCTGTATGAGGACAGTCAGATGGTGACCCTGATGGCCCCCTATATAGCTGGCTTTCTGGCCTTCAGAGAGACCCCTTTCCTCCTGGAGGCTCTCCAGCGGTTGAACAGGAACCAGCCCACACTTGTGCCTCAGGTCTGCCGCGGCACATACGTGTTAATGAATTCACCATGAAAGTGTTTGTCAAAAATGTGTCTTCGGTGTGTTTAACGACATCTTGTCACAAATGCACTTCTGGTACTTCTGGTACTGGCTTAGATTTGTTAAACATCACAATATTTTAAGCTGGTCTCAAGTCAAGTTTAGTATTCTTTCTTTTACTTTTGCTTGTGTTAAATTAGCTTCAGTAAGTCTACAGCCATGCTAGCAGCTGGTTGGAAAGTGTGGATTATAACTAGGCTTCATTTTAATTGTTTCAACATTTTGAAAAAATTTGCCTTTTAGCTTTTTTTCCAAGAATGAGATAAACAGATTGACATGTTTGTCAGAGCTGGACAGTTAGCTTGTCTTAGCAGAGGCAGCTTTGTAGCTTTATAGGTGCTGCGCTGCCATGTAGTAGTAGATGAACTTATGGAAATGTAAGACCTTGCTAAATCCATTTAGCTGTACTTTGTAAGGCAGACTGACGATCAGCTAACGTGCTAACACTTTGGTTCTAACAGGTCAACAAGTTGACTGTACCATTCTGTAAATACGCTACTGTTGTGCTAACTTAGCATTTCTGTCTTTCAGTGTTAGCATGACGTACCTCTGGGGGTTTTAGTCCTTAATTATTGAGGTTTTTGGATTCCAGCAAAGAAAGTGAGAGAACATCAAGTTACTTATACATCCAGACAGACTGACAATCTACTGGCAGTATTGAGCTTGGTTGGGTTTTGTGTAACTCTTCCCACACTTTATGGACATGAAACCACACTGAATAAATTCCACTTAGTGTGATAAATTTCCTCTGTTTGTCCATCTCTAGCTTTTTCTCAAAATGTCGCCTCTCACTCATCCACCCACTCACTTCTGTTTGCCACGGCCCACGCTTCTTCCCACCGCACAATCAGTCACACACACACACACACACACACACACACACGGTCCACTGACATTTAGCCCTGGACAGATGCAGTGTCTTTATCTGCAACCTTTGAAGTGAGTTTATCCTGCGGCCTATGATTCACAGAAGAAATATGCAGAGTAACCTTCGGCTTCAGGAGTTCATTGGTCTTTTGAAGTTAACTTGACTTTAGGATTTTGTCACTTCACCTTTTGAAGCTGGGGAGAAATACACTCTGCTGTGTCACACGCTGCATCTGACGTTTGCATTTGTGGCCACTCACAGTAGTATCCTGTAGAAAAATGGAAAGCAGGTATTTTGTGGTCACATCAGACGGAGAACAGGTAGAGGATAACAACATTAATGACACATCTGCTCTGTTGAGGACTGTGATTAAGATTGTTGATTACTCCTGTGCTTGCCCTGCTAGGACCAGTGTACAGCAGCAGCTTGAGTCAGAATATTTTCTTTGCTATGTATGATGTTTTAAACGTTAAACAGTCATAGTTTCAACAATAGCTGTGTTTTGTTGTTTTACATAAAAGGATTTCAGGTGTGAATGTGTCAACAGGTGGTGTTTGTGGATGGGAACGGTCTCTTCCACTACAGAGGTAAGTCGATTGCCTGTTCATCCAAAGACTGATGTACAGTATCATACAGTACCATTGTTCTCTTAGATGACTAAAAGTGCATCGCTGAGCCACGCTGGCCATGTCATGTTCTTTTACTTCCATGAACTTTAGAACCATAGTTTATTTTGAGTCGACTCTAGGGCACCAAATGTGTAGTAATCTGCAGCTGAAAGCCGTTCCCAGATGCACTGTTTACTTCTGTTTGACTAAAGCTTGTTCCAAATTACAGTGCTCGATCATTTTAGAAAATCACTGAGCTTTTTTTGAATAGACTAAACTGTGTACTTCAGTAGGACCCAGTGGATTAGTCTATAGATGTAATAGGAAAGTCTGAAAGACTTACACACTGGTGGTTTTGGTTTGCAGTAAAATTTTATGAAAACCCTACATATGCTATATAAATGATTTAAACTGCTTAATCTGTGAAGGGCTGCATGAGTGCATGAGTCCCCGCTTACCTTGTTTTAAATCTGTCTGCCTGCATGAGAGAGGAAGGGTATGTGGATGCGTTTTGCACAAAACGAAAAAAATCCCATTTTGTTAACTGTCACTGTTTGGACTCGACAGAGTTTGGCCTGGCATGTCACTTGGGCGTGCTGTCAGGGCTGCCCTGTGTGGGCGTGGCCAAGAACCTGCTGCAGGTGCAGGGTGTGTGCAAAAGTGAGGATCACCAGTCACAGGTGAGAGAGTCGCCTCTTCTCATGTTTACGTAATGTTTGCACTGCCTCATCACTTTTTGTGTTTTTGTGTCGACTGCTCATTGGATTCCTGAAACATGAGAGGAGAGATGTGGAAGAGGGACGTAGCAAAGGACCGAATCCTCAGTTACTCTTAAATGTGCAGCTGAGCATGTGTGTGTGTGCGTGTGAACACACACTTTGCACCTGTTTGCTTGTGTGTGTGTGTTTGTGTGTACGCTGTTTTGACAGTGTGCCTTTTATTTCGAGCCAAGGCCTCTTTGTGTAGTTAATGCTAATGAGAGTTTTTGAATACAAATACAAATAATACAGAGCTGGAACAAACACCTGTTGGTCAGATTATACCAGTGGGACAGCAAAGTCTGGATGTTATTAATATGCAAATGTTCACTTTGTTTCACACTGGAGCCTCAATGACCTGTTGAACAAAAGCAAGTTAGACTTAAATCTGACTGATGAACAGGCATCTGTCTCCTGTATGCCATAGTGAAATAAGCGTAGAGTAGCGAATATGAAAGATAAAAGAAAGGGATAAATGCATGCTCGCCCACCACATCCCTCGCAGTCAATATCATACACATTTACACATTTCAATATGCACATTTGTTGTAATGTTGTAGACAAGTCTGGACCAATGTAGAAGATGATCACTTCCTGTATCACTGTATCTTGATAAGGAACTAAACGACTGGGGTGGGGTTGTCGTAGATGCGCCTCTGCTTATAGATAATTGTCAGTCTATTAATGCACAGTGATGGATATTTCTAGCAGTGCTGATGAGAGCTTTTGAAATGTTTCTAAGGGAACCAGAGTGGACAGCTTTAGTGATCATCTGATCCACTGCTAACTCGGTTAGCAGACAGTACACTCTCTGTTTCTAACCCCAACAGTCTTCATGTAGTAGCATGCTAATTCAATTCTCTGTAGGACTGTATCCGTCTCCTTCAATTAGCATTAGCGGCTTTGGCGTCAGAAAAAGTTGGTTTGTGTCTGCCGCGGGGAGGAATCTGATCTCTTTGTTTACATGGGACTTGGTCATGTCCGAGGATGTTGTCACAAATACCTGCTGATATGATCTGGCCCAAACTCTTAGTGTCTCCAACATGTTCGTTTTAGTTATCAGGTAGTGTCGACATTACACACACATGCTACATTTTTGGGCTGAAGCTGCTTTGGATCAGTTTCTGTCCATGAAATTTTAGAACTCCCACCCGTCCATATTGATGTAATTGTCACTCCCCTGGGGCTCCATCTTCACAGGCACGCACTCGAGTCAACACCAGCTTTGGCATTATATTGCTTGGTGGAAAATTAGCTGCAAAGTAATCCGTGAAACAAAACCCATATCAGGCTTCATACCAAATTGTAGAATATTAGTCATTTAGGAAATAAGATTAACCATTACTGGATCTACATGCAGTCCTCCACGTAGCACTGACGAGCGACACGCTGCCGTACTCAATAAGATGCCAGAAAGAGTTTCCAGAAGCACCGACGGTACAGAGAGTTTTCAGAAACCAATAAGCAGTCTGAGAAGTGCCTCTGAAGGTTACAGACAGAACGTTCTCTCTGTTGCGGTAATTAAATGTGTGAGCCTCGAGAGTAAAGGTGTGTGTGTGTCTTTATCAGGCGCAGGTGCACAGAGCCGTGAAGGAAGAAAAACAATTTCAAGCAAAAGTTTGGTGTGCATACATTTTCCAAATACACCTTCTCAATTGTGACGGGATGACCTTGTGCTTACTAAGATGGGTGTTACTAAGTGCATATGTGCGTGTGTGTGTTCAGAAACACCATAAAACTTCTAATATTCACTGTTAAAGTTGTTTAAAGGAATAGTTCAGAGTTTTGGAAATATGCTTATTGGCTGGAGGTGACAACTTGCATCCAGCATGAATATGGTGTTAGGGACAAGTCCGTAGAGTGGTGTTGATCCTCTCATCTCACTTTAGAATAAAGATGAACTGTTTTTTTAATGGACTATGATTCTTTGCAGTGTATAGTCCCCTCAACAGCCAGTGTGTTTATTAAAACATATGCATTGAAGTGTCCTTGAACAGAACCTTCCATCTCTAGCTGCTCTCCAGCCTCTCCGCGTTACTTGCAGCTGAATGCCCAGACAATGTAAATGTACTGTGCTTGTATAGAGGCTGGGGAGTGCAGCATGTTTCTGTCTGTGCTGAGTCTAAGACTAAACAAAAAGAATGAAAGAGGAGACAAAATGTTTCTTCCTTCCTTTTTGTCCTTGATTCACTTTTGGGGAAACATCCTTGTTCTGCATTCGTCTTCCCCTTTCTTGATCTTTTAACCTCGACTGTAGCTCTCCCCCTCTCCTTTGCCATCCTCTTTCCTTCTCTCGCTTTCTTTTTCTTCCTTCTCATCTCTTTTTTTCTCCTCCGTCTCTTTGTCTCTTTCTCACTGACGGCCTGGCTGTAGCTCAAACCGCTGTGTTATTGATGAGTTGCTCTGTCTTTCTGACTTCTGCTGTCCTGGCTTTAGTCCTACTCCTGTTTCAAAGGGGCCAAACCTCTCACACACACACACACACACACACACACTGCTGGCCTCATCCCAGCTGGGATTGGAGCCCCTGTGAGGCCCCATAGCTGTCTCCCTGCTGGCTGCTTGCTGTAATCAGTCATAGTGGAGCAGACACCCCATCCATCATTGAGGCTAAGCTCCCTTCATCGCTCCGGCCTGTAACCCACAGCACACCTGTCAACAGCAGCTCACATCACTACACCTGACTTTGCACCGTCTCTTCTACTGCGAGAGCCAAACTTTAGTTCCTACAGAAGAAAACGAAGAGGTCATAAAATGTAGTTATGAGTTTATCGTCCTCTGATGATAAATGTGAGGCATCTTTTGTTCCTTTTTTTTATTAAATCTCAGAGATTAACATATCATCAGCTTTTAGGCAATGGGATGTGCATCATTTTATGTATCCACTAGACAACCACAGCTCCAACTGGACATTAAAGTTGAATCACACAGAGGTTAAAGAGGAAGACAACAGAATGTGAAAGCTCCACATCAGGTTAATGGTTCCGTTCAGTGCCATTTGTTTTGGCATCCTGTACATCTTTTCTTTTGACTTTTGTTTCTCTCTTCCCCCCCCCCCCCTCGACAGATTGCTGCTCTGCAGAAAGGAGGAGACAGCTTCCCACTCACAGCCGCCTCAGGCAAAGTGCTCGGAAAGGTGCGGCGAAGGACGGGGGCGCAAAAAAATTGAAACAAATACTTTTAACAAAGGCGTTGTTTTGTTGCTGCTCACTTCAAAGAACAACCTCCCTGTTAAAAGTCAAACTCAACAAACTGTGTATGATGATCACAGGGAGGTGAATGATGAACACTTACTACAGACCTCTTTGTGTCCAGGCACTGCGAAGCTCTGACAAGAGCTCTAAGCCTGTGTACGTGTCCGTGGGACACAAGATCAGTCTGGACACAGCTGTTCGCCTCACACACTGCTGCTGCCGCTACAGAGTCCCCGAACCCATCCGCCAGGTACACACACACACACACACACACACACTCACTCACTCAAAAATGAGCTTCCCATTGAGTTAACGGCAAAGCAACTGAAATAAAGTCTGTCCTGGGGAAAAAGCAGGGCAAGAAAAAAAAAGGCTCAGTGATCAAATGAAACAAAAGCTGAACTCATCAGCTGCAAGACACAGTGCTGTGCTGGAGAGACAACGCTGCTCAGCACTTGTGTAACAGCATCCTGCTGTGAAGCGGGGATGAGTGAGCGTCATGCGGCGTGGCACTTATCCAGGGCCTGCCAGACTTGTAAAAATGGAAGCAACATTGATGCAGCCAAATTAGTGATGCTATGAGCTTTTATGGTTTTGAGGACTTCTTTTGATTCCATTTCTAATAGAGCCAACCATGTAAACTGTTTCATACAATAATAATATGCAACAATCAAAGACTAGTTCCACGAAGCTGTAGTTTTTCAGAAAAGATTTTTTTTAGCTCTAAGGCAGACAAACTTTATTTCTGTCTATAAAAGTCTAAAAATGATCTAAGAAAACTTTCTAAAATGTTTCATGGCGGCTAGATGTGTAGATCACCTCCTCTGTTACCATATTATTCTTAATTTGGAGATTATATTTTTTTCTGGGGCTCCATTGATACATGATTATGTTTTTCAAGTTAGGAAAGGGCAAATGCATGTTATAATGCCTCTATGCAACAGGCTCCTTTGAGCTCCTATGAGTTTAAGGCCCTCCTCCTCATCCCACTCTGTTCTAATTGGCCAGCTCATGGAAGTCTTCCAGTGGGCCGAGCTATGCCCATTTGTAACAACACCGTTTTATGGTATCATCAAACTAGTTCTAGCCATGAGCAGACAAAGAAACAAATTAGCCAGACTGAAACACAGTAATCAGCATGTAAACAAACATTCACCTCAAACTTTGGGCCTCTGACTATATGTAACATCGCCCATGTTACCCAACTTCACATAAGTCTATATTTAACATCAGAATATGAAATGCATAATAAAACCCCTTTTAGTTATGGTTGCTCCAGGATGATGTAGATGACTTAGCGATGACTAACGAATAGTGTCGATTACACTGATGACCAAAGCTCAGCGACAAACATCTCCTCATGTACATGTGGCATTCGTCAGGTTAAGGGAGTTTGTGCAGCGTTTACTGAATCCACCTTTAGACTTTTATGAATGTCATCTTGTGTGACACACATTGATTCACTGTATTTTGTTGCTTGTCAGTGGTAACAGGTTTTATTATTAGATGATATTACAAACTGAACAGAGTCATTGCCCAGAGGTGGTGATTAAAATCTTTATGAATTTTTCTTTATATCCCCTTTGTTGATATTGCACAGCTACAGCTGTACCCTACTTCTTCTGTTCTATGACTCTTAACAGGATAAACACAGGGCATAAACATTTACTGTCTGAATGGGAGGTTTTACAGCTTTCATGAGTACTGCAAAATAACTTATACCTTTGAGAACATTTTGCATTTTCCTTAAAAAAAAGTGCTGAAAAGTTCACTCTTAAAAACATTAAAACACCCATTGACTGTCATTTGGAGGGAGAAGGAGAGTGATCTGATTCCTTCTCCTGCCCCAAGCTCCTTCTCGCTCTGCCACTAGGCTGTGCTGTGTTTCTGCTGTTCAACACGTTACTTCTTCCAATGCACAGAAAAAACACAAGTCACACACACACGCACACACACATCTCACAATCAGTTTTTCGTCAGGGGAGCTGCAGCAGCAGCGGCTAGCTCATCCTCTCCTGTATTTGTATGTGTGTGTGTGTTTATTTCTTCAAAGTGTGAATGTGATAGCTGGTGGGAGGAAGAGGAGAAGGAGGAGGTGGCAGCAGGGACTGAATGTGGGCATCAGAGAGAACGACGGACACCCTCACCTCCCCCTGTCCAACTGTTTTCCTCTATCCCTCTGTCATCCACATTCCCTTTTTTCTCTCCATCTCCCTCTCCTGCCCCATGTTCTCTGCTCTCCGTCTCTCCCACAGATGCGGTATTTTCTATTCTCTTTATTGCTGACATCACAGGAAAGCCCTCATAGATCCAGTTCAGTTGAGAGTCTTGTTCAGAGTTGAACTCCGGGTTTACGTCGCTCTTTTGTGGGCAGAACAAGATTCATGTCCCTGAGGCCTGTGAAATCTCTTTCACAACTTGTGGAGAAGAAAAAAAAAAAAGCCGTCATTGTGACAGGAAGATTCTCTGAATTATATAACAGTCGTCTATGTGAAGTTTGAAGACGCAAGAAGACGAACTGTGGTGTGTTCCTCTCTGTCTAGACGTCAGACTCATTATGGTCAACAACAGGCCCAGGGCAGAGAGGTCAAATTCCAGTTAGATAAATATGTAACCATTCACACTCAAATGAATTTACCTCTGTGTCAGTCACAGACACACATTGGAAGACAGTGTGGTGTGGTTTGTGTGTAGCTGTGGTTCAGCAGGGACATGCACACTACAAGGAGCGATGGGACTTGTCAGAAAAGTGTTAAACGGCACCAGCTGGACACTGGAGGAGCAGGTTGTGTAGCAGATACAGCTTTAATGTGGACTTCTACCGTGTTGTTTTGTTTTTTAAGTACTATTTGGCTGCCTTCATCTATCTGTATGTAACACAGAGAGAAGAGGTTTAATATGTATATTTAAACTAAGGACAGGGCTCTGCCATGACATGAAGCTTAGTTAACAGTCACGCTCATTATTAGACTCCTTCAGTGTGTGGTCATGAGAAAATGTAGGAATTACACACTAGGGACTGAAAATCAGAATATCTCTCTATCTTTTATTTTAATATCATTTTCTCGACTCACAGTGTTATGCAACACACGCAAATGGCCCTTTAATTGTACTGTATAGTTATAAAACGTTGCCCAAAATAATGTCAGATTCTCCTCACAGGTTCCTCTATAAAAACAAAAAAGTTATTTTAGGAATTGTCTGCTTTGGTCCAAAAAACCCATTTATTACATTTAAAATAACATTCATTTTAAGTTTGTGTTTAGCTTTTAATAGGTGACAGCTCTGGCAAATAATACAAATGTATTACTCACCTGAACCTTTTTATTGTATTAATATAAAATGTGCCTCATCAATTGTTTTCTATGGTCCTTAATGTGTTCCTCTATCTTATAGATTTAATACTCAGTGATCCTGACTGACTGAGGTAAAGTGACCTAAAGCTTCCTCACAGTGTCAGAGGAGCTGGCTGTGTGAATTCACCCTGCACTGTTCTGTTTTTTTTTTTTTTCCTATTCACCACCCTTCTCTTTGCCATCTAATAAGATCCTCTCACCTTACATCATGAGTGAAAGAACAGCCCTCCTTCCACAGCTCGAGAGAGAGAGAGAGAAAGATGAAAGGCAGAGATGACATCATGGTTGGATTCTGCAGTGAAGGCTGATGTGTGAATGCACTGCAGCAGAATCCTCTGTACCACAGTGGAAAAGCTGAAGCGCACATATACAGTACACACACGCCGAAGCTCAGACTAATTCACACCCCATCTCAGTCATGCTCCCTCACACCATTAAATTCTCACACTCCTTTTGTATCCCACACCTCACTTGATAAAGCCTAAGAGAACATGTGATGAGAAGTAGACGGCGAACAGACACCTGCCTCAAATCACCCTCTGCTTTTTAACTCCGTGGTCACTGTGACAGGAAGAGAGTGACAAGTAAAGGTCAGCGAGAGGAAGCTGACACGTCACGGGGATGTTGCATTAGTGGCCAGAACAAAAAAAAAACCAACATATATGATCCCTACACTTAGTGGAATTTAGTTCACTGTCTCATAGAAAGTAATTAGGCAGCATGTCATAGTCAGCTAGTGTTTTTACTTTGTGGCATGCTGCCATCATCTGAGGTGGGACGTACACTGATGTGTTAATTCTGATTATCAGAGTAGACGTGAAGCTTGAAGCAGATGAAGAGTCATACATAACCTCTTATTGACAGATTCAACTACAAACCTCTAAACGACAAAAACTGCATCATCGTCGAGGCAGTGGAATTAGCGATATCTTCCATGCGTGTTTCCTTGTCGCAACCTTGTTCCTACATTACCCACAGTGCAACTTGACTGCCAGCAGTTCAGCTGCAGATTTGGGTGCTGAAGCCCACAGGCTTGGCACTGGGCAGTGATGCAATGTTGGTGCATCAAAAGTTTCACGCAAGCATTTCTGCCATAGAGGATCATAACAAAAAGAAGCCTGTAAACTGACTTTTTTAATACCAGACTCCTTTTCGTCAGCTACATCACTGTCATAGGAATAAATGGGCGCCATGTTATAATCGTGTATCCAGCTGTCATAATACATCCATGGCTGTGTTATGTAACTGCTTTGACTGTAACTGATTTGATAATCAGTTTTTTGAATCAGCAAAAAATGGCAAATGATTCAGTGGTTCCAGTGTCTAATGTGAAGACTTGCGAGTTCTTTGGGTTTTTGGCTTTTGGTTTCACAAAGTTATAAGACGCTTTCTCAAAATCTTCTGGTATTTTACAGTCTGAACAAATAATCTACAGACTGATTAACACTTTAATGTATAGTAAACTGTTATTTGCATGCACAAGGAGTCTACTTCTCCTTCGCTCTTTTCAACCTCTGTGAGCTAACAGGCTCATAAAAGCGAGTACACACAGGCACATCTCCACTTCCTTCCTTTCTTCCATTCAGCAGTCAGTTAAAAGCTGTAATGGACAGCAGCACAACTGAAACCTAATAGTCTTAAAGCTAATGTTCCTTGACAAACATAGCAGTGCTTTGTTCGACCACCTCACTTAAAATGAGCAGGAAATTGGCACAAAGAAAGAATAGAAATATGAAAAAGGACTGGTTGTAAAGAGCTAGCCCTGTGTGCACCCAACCATCCCATCATCTGCTCTACTGAGACGCTTCATAGAAAGTCAGACTTTTCTGACTGTTTCACTCAACAGGTTTGTATACGTTGTTGTGTCATGTGCAGTCTCCCCTCAAATCCAGACTGAAGTCTGATCCTCCCCAATCCCCGCCGCCCCTCCGCTCGCACTGATGGGAAGACATCTACTGGTAATGGGACTCTGAGGAGCTGACTGAGACGTAGAGTAACAGCTTCCTTCTAGACCTTTCCTCTCTGTCTGAGTGCTCTGTGCTGAGCAGAAGTCACTAATTACGTTCGCTCTCCTTCATCAGCAGTCACCTGTACACTGGTGACTCTCAGCCCTGCTTGGTTCTGTGAAATCATTCTGGAAACAAACCCACTTTGCAGTTCGCCTAGCTCTCTGCGAAGCTGTTTCCTGAAAGCATCAGAAGGTTTTGACTGTTTCTGTGAAGTTTTTCCATGGTGCAATAAAAACATCTTCCTTCACTGTACTGTCAGACTCTTTGGATGTCATTGTGATAAGAAGTGATAAATGTGGCTCCATGCCCCGGTCCCCATTTTGGGTTTCCATACCCCCCATCAAGCTAAACAGAAAGCTAGGAAATGTAAAGGCTCCACAGCTGTAGACAGATGGAATGATAGGCGATGGGGAGTCTGAATGTATAGAACAAAAGAGGAGAGGAGGATTTGTGTGCATACATTAAACACAAGGATATATTTATGTGAAGGATGCAAAGACTTCTGGTTGAATTTATGTATTTGTCTTGTTTTTGCAGTCTGCAGATGTAAGAATGTATATTTGTGTGTGTGGGGGGGGGGTCTCTCACATGTCACCAGCCTGCGTATATGTCTGGGGTGTGTCGGCTTGCTTTTGATGAGTCCCCACTTTTTTCCAACTTTCTCTTGTCTCCTTGTTCTCCGCGACTTTGTTCATCCACACTGTACTGTTTTTCTCTTCTCTCGTCGCCATCTCTCATCCATCCATCTATCTCCACCCCCCCTACCCCCTGTTGCTCAGCCTCCACTCTGAATAATTCAAGCTTGCGGAGCTAGTGTATTTTTGGTTGTTGTCACCTCTGCAGTAACACGAACGCATGTGTGCACTCACACACACTCACACACACACACATATAGGCATGCTGCCCTGCCAGCATGTGCCGCACACAACACGCAGATTCACACAAACGAGGCTGCCGACCGCACCAGAAAAAGTACCAGGCTCTGTGAGACTGCTGAGACTCACGATCTACAAAGAGTCATCCTTACAGGGATTTCACACTATCACTGTGCTCCACCCTATCTCTGCTCTGCTATCCCAGCAGTGAATAATAATGTCTCACTTTTCTTATGTCTCACTTGTCTTACAGAGTTGCACAGAGTTGCACTGTAGAGTAACGTGTGAGGAATGACATGATTAGGAAACTAGAAACATCCAGTGCTTGCTTTTTGGTCACATTGGTCCCTTTTTCATTTGTAGTGTACAATTTTCAGTACAGATTTAGGAATGATGACATTATGATTGACGCTGGGGTTTTTGATCATTACTCGTGCTAAGATCATAATTAGTTGTTTTTTTCTGGCCTCTAGGGCCTTTGACCGTGTTTAAACACACACAGAGCAACATTTGCTTCATTTAAAGTACTGTTAAATGTTAATTTAAAGATGTCATGGCAAATGTACATTTAACACTGATTCTCCTTTTAGCTCTGTTTTTGGTCTCAACCAGTCCCTGAGGAGCAATTGTATCTAAATGATCTACTCATGTTCATCAGATTGTTAGCTCACTAGCTAATCACTAGCTTCTCTTTGATTCGGTGCTGGACATAACCAGTTTATTAAAGCTTATTTGCTAATGGCAAATACAGCTGCATGTTGCATCTGCATAAACAATGTTTACGTGAGCAGTGATTTTGAGCCAAATAAACCTGAACAACAACAAAAGGCTAAAATAGAGGCTAAAAGTACAGAAAAGCACAGCAGGTTCTGAGAGGAGTGTTTTTACTTTTGCAGGTATTTGTCATAAACTAAAGTACTGAACAAACTGAATTTTTGATTTGCTAGAAGCAAATAGTGGAAAAGGTCAGGAGATCACCGAAATCATTACTCTGGGTAATAAATAATGCCAATTCATCCAATATTTACAATATGATATTTCAGTCTAGACCAGTTTAGAGCAACCCTTGTTTGGCTGAACGACATCGTCTCAGGCTCTAAAATATGAGGATTTACTTTTATCTTTTTCATGTCATGGCAAAATTGAATATTTGGAGTTTTGGGCTGTTGGTAAAATGAAAGCAATCTTGAGATGTCTCATTGGACACTGAGAAATGTTATTTATTTACATTTTTGTGGCATTTTATTAAACACGAATGAATTGCACAACAACACAATATGTTTAGAGGAAGTTGAAGTGAACAAACCTGAAGTCTTAAAGGTAAAAGTGAGTGAAAGAGAAGCCTGCGCAGCCAGAAAGAAGTCATGTCTGACAACTGATGGGGTAACACATCCCTGCAGATTGACACCAGTGCTCTGCTGGTACCAGCTGCATCAATACGCCCGTGGACCTTTCTGACTGTGCCAGGAGGATGCAACTGATTCAAACCAGAGGTCCCCTTCAGGCCCAAAGGCTGTCTAAATGTTAATATATGGCTGTGTGACATTCTAGTGCTGCTGCCACTGGACCTCCACAGAGACACTGGAGGGAGGCTGGAGAGACACGAAGAGCAACTGTGTGCTGGGTATGACGCTTAGAGAGTAGTAGATGAGAGGTGAGACTGAGCTTTGAGGAGGAAACAGAGAAAGTGAAGCAGGAAGATCTGGGAAGAAAAGTTTACTGATTGGAGTGATAACAACGATTTGGCTTTAAGAGAACGTGAAGCAGGGGAAATAGGAATTATACTAATGGTTTGGAAATGGAAGGAGAGATATAGAAGGGAAGAAGGGGCAGAGCACTCTGGCATAGCTGCAGGGCTTAAGGGGCTTTGAGGGACTGGAAGATAAAGACCTGCCCAAGGCCACTGGACCAAAGCTGGGACTAGAAAAACCCTGGTGTGTGTGTGGTCTGAATGTACCAAAATGCCCAGCTGAGAGCCAATAGTGCACATCTGTTCACCTTTTCATTCCCACCTTTCCAGGGAATCTGACCAGAGGATACCAGTTCTGAACTGAGCAGACTTTAGTTGATGGTTTATTTTTTACTCTTCAGCAACAAAGCTGTTTTTTCTCCTCACTTCATCTTAACTTATGGCAGTATAAACCAGATTGGGAAATTCTTTCCATCAGACTTTGTTTAAATTAACGCTGCCTAATTACAGTCCAACAAGGCTTGTAATTAAATGTTGTAGGAAGTAACTTGTGTAGAGTATTCATTGAAAAGTCAACAGAAAGCCTTTGGGTTTAGGGTTCCTTTCTTACAGCTGTTTCAGTGACATCCACTCTTGCTTTAAAGGAGTGTGTTGTTGTTATGGGAAAAAAGGCTTATTAGCCTTTTTACCAGGAGTTATAAGAGAAAACATCCATCTGTTCATTTAGGCTGTTAGCTTGGCTTCATACAAAGAGAGAAATAAAGGTAAAAAAAACTAACTACCAGGAGCTTTAATGACAAGCAGTTCCACGTCCAGGGGTTGCCTGATCCCTTATTTACCCCTTAGCAGACAAAATGCCTGGAGCTGGTTCTGAGTGTTACATTTGTATTTGGTAGCTGTTCACTGGAACTCGCAACTTAAGATCCAAAGAAGTGTCTATGTAAGTGAAGGATGCTATCATTAGGCGTCATCATTCACTCTTTAGCTCTCTTAACCGCTGCTCTCCAGTTAAGCCGGGGAGGAGGGACCAACTTTGAAAGGTGCATTTCTAGACAGCTATAGACAAATTATACTCTACAACTTCTACCTGTCATGACTGACTAGTTCTCACTGTTCAAGGGGCATCAGAAACACATATTAAAACAAGACGGTGTCATTTTGAATAGTTTTGTTTGTGTTATTAGGAAATAAAAAATATATCCTAAACCTTAATTTAGCACAACATTTAGCGCAAGAAGAGTAATGCATTTATTTATTCACAAATTCATCTCTTTATTTGTGGAAGAAAGAAGAGTTAGTTCTTTAGGAGTACAAGTTGACAAAGTAGCAATACTATTAAAAATGGCCTTCTAGTGTTTTGAGCTGCCACCGGTGTCTCACAGGCACCTTGCAGGCCATAATATCTGTCTCACTCTCCTGTTGGCAAACTGTACCAGAAGTGGTTAAGAGAGGTTAAAAAAGGCCCGTAATGGTAGCATGCATTTTTTGTCCTCATGATGGTGCTAGATGAAAATTCAATCTTATACAAAATGTCATGCAATCCATCTGATAGACCACACCTGACAGACAGAGGCTGCCGCTAGCATGGCTGAACATGATCCATTGATCATGAATGTAGTTGTGACAAATGGGACTATTCTGGTTTTGCTGACACGGGTACAAGCATCATCTTTAGCATCAGGTCGACGTCCTTCAAGCAGGAGATGAATGGTTCAGTGTTGTTGTTGTTTTTATTGTGTGTGTGTGTGTGTGTGTAAGGTGGGGGGGGGGGTGCTTTTATTGTATTTCTATGTATTTGGTTCCTTTAATCGAAATATGAGCAGACAGTCTTCACACACACACACACACAGGTCCTTGCCGACATATCACCTCTAAATGGCATGACTAGTATGACTGTATTACTCTTGACTGTATCAGAGGAGACTAGACTTATGAACTCAAACAGCTTTACTGAATCAAAGCATTGATCAGAAGCCAGTGGGTGTAGCTTCTGTTTGATGCCGCTGAGAAGAAGACAGCACAAATTGGCCAAAAATAATCAGTTTGAGCCTTGTTTTTCTGCTTTTTGCCATAATGCCAATTAATAGTAGTAGAGTATCTCCTTCCTAGAGACCTTTGCAGAAATTTCAATACAGTAAGAAGGTTATACTGCAGTGATCCAACACAGCATTGCAAGAGAGTAAACTGTGAGTTTCAAAATAAAGCTGCAGGCAGCAAATTCAATTAATGATATGACAGATACCTGCAGAGTTGCTTAAAGTTTTCAAAATAATTAATTTAGCATGTTTTGAAGGGACTTCTGGTAGATGATTCTCACTGCTACAGTGGATCTGTTGGTTAAAAAGTTTATTATGTTAATACTGGATTATACTATGCCGTATAATTACTGGTTAATACTTTGTGTCAATCATGTTAATAATTTAAAATATATACATGCACACTTTATTATAGGAAACCACAAAAGCTGCAATGCATTTAGTATTTTCTTAATGTAGTTTTAAGCCATCAAACATCAGTGTTTACATATATACAGTAACTGTAGGTCTAATGCAGACCATACTGCATGTGCACTGAATAAATGCAGTGCACGTATTTAAATACAAACGCATTTAAATACGTTTCTAACTTCAGGAAAGTAATTACTACACTTTAATCTGGAGAAGTATAAAAATGAACCTGCACATAATCAGAAACATAATAATATATGTAATCAGGTATATAATTTCCATAGTTTCTATATCATATCCTATGATTCAACCTCCCTCATATGAGTGTAAATAATAAAGTAAATATTCAGACATAGCAGTGTCACAGCCGCCAAATCATTCTTACTGTACAGTGTACATAAGGAATAAGATAGGCCCTAACATTGAACTTTGAGGCACACCACACATTTCTTTGGTTTTGACTCCCATTGTTGCTAACTGATGATAGATACCAGAATTAAGTTAACTTCTTTAGGCGTCAGCTGGTTTATTTTTAATTTGAGTTTTTTGAGTAGTCTCAAAAAGAATGAATTGACAGTTTTATTTTATTATATGGCTCATTAGTTAGAGAAAGTAGCCCATAGCTAAACTGTTAAAAAATGTGCACACTATGGAGGAAATCATAAAAACTGAATATTTAAATGGTCCAAATAGAAGCGCTGTAATACCCTTATGATGTTTAGATGAAGATTCAACCTCAGAGACTTTTCTACAAATACCCAACTGTGTCACAGTGATTTATGCTGTTTGTTGGATTTGGGAGCAAATAGAGAATCTCAGTTTGTTCAGTGCAAAGCCATTTTCAAAGCTGGCTTTTAATTTCAGGATCCAAAAGAATTTGCTCAGTGTGTAAGGGCGTTCCTGCTCACCTCTGATCACAGCCGAGGAACTGAAAACAGTTTGTGACAACTTGTTAAATATGGAATCTCTCTTTTTTTACACTTTTTTTCTCTCTCTTCTTCGCTCCGCTTTTCCACAGGCTGACTGTCACTCCAGAGAATATCTTCGCAAACACTTCCCAGCTGCAAATACACAAATCAAAGAATGAGGTAAGTAATAAAAGATACACCATACACTGTGTGCTATCTCACACTCCAGTACACACACTCACACATAGAGAATATGCACGCAAATAACTTGTGTATGCAGTACTTTAGCACATGGTGAGAGGAGGGATTTACACAATCTTTAAATAGGATTAAAAGCCACAGCAAGTGACTCATCGAGGAAATTCCCCAAATCCTAGAAAATCTTTAGAAAAAACTGATTAATTGAATAATATACTGTCAGAAATCTCTTTTTTCAAAATCTAAAAATCTACCTTTTAGAATTCACTTAAGAATTATAGTGATTTTGTAATTATTATTGTTGTTGTTGTTGTTGTTGTTGTTGTTATCATCATCATCATCAGTCTGGATTTTAAATTTAAGTATCTTCCCAGTGTCAGGTTGCCGTTGAGCGTTTGTCGCCTCAGTGTTTGTGGAGTCATCACCGTTGGCACTTGTTAAACCTGTCAGCAGTTTTTCGGTCGAGTCAACGTGTTGTCTTGGTGGTGCACCCTCTTGGTGAGAGAGATCACTCTGATTTGCTGTTAGCAAGTCAGAGCCCGGGAAACAACTTCTATTAAACTTCTATTAAATATATTCTCGGTTAGAAGTAGCTGTGAACCACCTGTGGTGAGTGAGAGTGTAAAAATGTTAAGCAAAAACTTGCTCTCTTCATCATTTGTATATCTGCAGTTTTAGGCCTTCCCCTTTTTGAATGCTGTGTACTTACTATTGCCACCTGCTGGTGTGGAGAGTTATTTCCTCTCTCATAGGCACAGAACATACGTACATACTAGTTGGCTGCTGACTGCACTCCTTGCAGTGTTTCAGCTGGAAACAACTTTGTCACCAGTAGTACATTGATGTCAGCTTGGTGTGTCTCTGCCCTCTGAGTTCAAAAGCCTTTGACATGTTCTCTGCATTTTTGGAGGGGTGTGGATAGGGCAGAGGTGAGCCAAGGACGCCTCAGGTTAAACAGAGGCACACAGGCAAATAGACTGAATCAACTATGAGGAGAGAAAAAAGCCTTTGATCGACTGATTCTCATCTGAAATAACAGGCAGCGCCTCACAGTCCAACCCTACCTTCCTCATTACCGATCAAAGCTGCAATCCGTGGAGCACACTGAGATTCTTCAAAAACTCATCATCATCATTCACTCTTCTCGTCCAAATTGAAGTATTTTCAAACGTGCAGAGAATCCAACATTCAGGACTGAAGTGGAGCTGCTCGTCACACTCACAGGTGTGTTCACAGTTGCTCACAAGAAGGCACACCAAGGGTGTGTGCAGATGCATCCCTCAGCGTACCCCACTGGAAAACATAATGGGATGTCCGTGTTCATCCACTCAGAAACTCCCTGATGTGGTGAATCCTCTGTGCGCGCTCCACCCTTTGATCAGCCTCTCTACAAAGAGACTGAGACACGGAGAGATGCTTTGTGCTGAGTCGGCAGGGCTGCTGCAGGTTCCTCATGGCCTTAACCCAGCTTTACCCTCTCACTCACTCAACAGGCTGCAGGCACATTTGATTGGATGTGTAATTCACCAGCTAGAGCTGACATCTACTAGATTTAGATGTTTGCTAGCGCAAGCTGCATGTGTCTATTTCTATTACATTACAGTTACTGAGCCTAACATGGCCATGAATGGACACAAATCAGCAAAGCTCCAGTCTCTATAAATAATATTTTTTATTTTTTTACATCATATTAACTATATGAATTTTCCTCAACACATTCCTGCAAATGTTTCACAATAAAAGGCTTGGCCTTAGAGGCTTTTAACTTGAAACAGACCCAGAAGGTGTTGAGTTTGTATTAACAAGGCAAAGGGAGAAGAATTCGTAGTAAAATTAAATATGATACTTTTCAAACAGAGGGAATCAAAAATAAAAGCATGTGTCTAAGACAATCCTGCTGTTATGTTGTGTTGTGTTGTGTGTGTTATCATGCATTTGTAAACCTTTTGTGAGATGTCCCATATGTCCCATTCTTACTGCCAGCAGTGACATGGCAATTGAAATCTTGTTCTGGCTATGTCACTTGTGTGGTTTTCAGGAAGCACACAGGGACATAGGCCAATTGCATATCAGAATTCCTAAGAGTCGAATGGTCTTCAGTGTCAATCACAGAAACCACTAACTGCCCCCCCAACAAAATGAAACAAATAGAAAAGTATCTCATGTCTAATGTCAGAGAAATGAACTGTGAGTGTTCTGTACTGTGAACGTGAAGTAGTTCAGTTTAATCTGTGTGAACTGAACACAAAAACACATTTAGCAAACTGTGGAATAAAATATAATCAGTTTTACTACAGCCTTACAAAGACAGAAGTCACAAGTGTGATTCACTGGATTTGTCCTGCATTTTTCAAAAGCAACAGGAAAGGCTCCAACTGGGTAGCATATACGCCATTTCTTGTTATATTCCTCAAACCTTTTTTTATGTTATGGAAAATTATTGCTGATACAATTTGACAGTAGGGAAGGCTTCTTATATGTACTGTACATTTAGTAGTAGTAATGTTTTATTTGAAAATACATAATATAGGTAATAGATGACTGTTCCTTCCATACAGTAGTTTATAGGATGGGACTATCCCCCTTTTTTTACACAATGTGAACACAGGATGCTGGCAGCATCTGATTTAAGACACATACACATACAGAATAAGAAAGATGACAAACATCCTTTAGCTCTACAATATGTGGCTGAACTCATGCCGGCGTTCACCTGCAGAGAGGCTGAGGCTCAGCAGCAGAGTGTGGTCTGCGTCCCTGGGTGGCAGATGAAGAGACATAGAGCTTCTGTTTTTGTCAAAGAAAGAGGAGAAAGACATGAAAGTCGAACCAGTAGGAGAGGAGATGAAGATCCGACCAGATGAGGGAAATAACAGGGGTGCTGAGGGAGGGAGGGACACAGCAAAAGGGTGGAAAAATCAATGACTGTGTAAGAAAGAAAAAGAAAGGAGACGAGGCAAGTGGATAAAAACTTATCAGTGGTAGGAGTGATGCAGTCATGCTCTATACTGGTAACTCATAGCTGAACTGATCTGATTTCTTCTACATGAGAGATTCTGCTTTTACATCCACTTCTGCTGCTTCTTCAGCTGCTTCATTTATGCACAAAGTGAGTTCACAGTACAACTGAGAACGTCTTCATTGCCCTTTTTCCTCTGACAAAGTCTGAGTAATTAAATGTAAGAAACTAGCTACATTAAAAAGAGTTTATGAGAATTTTGTTTTAATTGTACGTTAAAATGAGAATGGAAGGGGTTGTCATACTTTAATGTCTCAACCACTTGACTGCCAGAACTCCCACAAAAATAATAACTTGAATTATTACTTTTAAACAGTTCTGAGTGTTGTTACGTATGAGTTATATATAAAGTGTTGCTGTTGGTAAGCTGTTTTCAGTTGTAGTGATTGTTTCCATCAGCCTCATGCTGTTATACAATAAAATAATAATACAGAAACTTTTTTACTGCCCTTTTCAAAAACACTTTTTTTAAATGTCATGGAATATGTTGTAGAAGCAGTCGGCACAAGGTTGGACTGATGAGCACTGTTGGGAGCAGCGGCTCTCATTAAAAAGTAATAGCGGTACAAGGACACAGCTTGTTGCTGGAAGTAGTATTCAGCATCAGTATTAACAGGAGGACTGAGCTGCAGAGGCAGTCAGTGTTTCACCCATCTCCGCCCTGTTCCTCCATCACACATCAATCACCCAATGTCTGCGTGACATTTTTTCAAACTCCCTCGTCCTATTTCCCATCTCTCGTTGGGCTCGTTCAGGTTAAAGGGTAAAGTGGTTTTCTGTTTTATTGTTACTGTCACTGTCTACTAATCCCGTACAGTCACTAAGACCAGCAGTGAATTAGATGTTCTCACCGCGACGTCTTAATTTGAGCTTTCTCTGTTAAAACCAGTGAGTAACATGTCTTTTCCTCACATAAATGTGGTTGATGGCTCCTTCAAGGACATTCATCACTTTTTACAGTGTATGAAATGGATTTCTGTAAGAAACTCTGTTGCTTTATGCTAGTTCTCTCGCTTCTTGTGTTACACACATCATTGATAAAGAAAATCATGACTTATGACTCATGATTTATCAGGTTTCTATGACACAGACACGCTTGCTGCCCAAAATTACAGTGGCACCTATGCTCCCGACATTTTAGAATGCATTTGCTGTGTAGTGGTGTGTGTGTGTGTGTCTTTCTCATTAGTGGCATCACGTTTGGTTTAGTTCCAGTTTGATTTGTGCAGGACCCAGCAGGTGTCAGGAGAGACTTTTTCTGGAGCAGCATGCTAAGAATGTTTGTTTTTTTGTGACATCTTTGACATTAATTTAAAAAACAGGTTAAAATCTTAACAAATATCTTACATCATAATACATACAACTGCTCTGATTAGGGTTAATGTTAAAAAAAGGAAACTGATGAAGGTAGAATTTTATTATAATAATGAAACTTTCTATTTGTAAAAGGAAGAATTTGTTATTTTTTGTTCCTAAATGTGAATAGTCTTAACGTTAGAGCTAACATCCTACAGCTACAGTCTAAATATGAGTCAGTACAGTATTTTAAAGTTGACTTCATCATTCTGCGTATGTTTGTCTGTGCGGCTCAAGTGTGTCCTGAAGGAGCATAGCCTCTGGCTGTGTGTATCAGGCACTCGTCCCGGACTGACCCAGACCGTGGAGCAAACAGTCCTGATGCCAGCTCCGCTTCTAAGGGGCAGTAAATAAAACATGTTAAGGTGACTCAGGGGCACAAAGCTTTAATGATATTTTTTTTCTCTGCTTCTGGCTGTAGCTCTCTGTCTCTCAGATGTCAGCTCTTGTTTTTCCTCTAACACACATATGCAGTGATTTCAGAAGATAAAGCGAATGTAGAGAATCAGTTGTAGTGAATAGAGTGATATATATGAGTTGTCATCTGCTTTAGATACGGGGTTAAATACTGACCTCTGTGACTTTACATCGATTACCATTAAAGGAATATTCCAGTTTATTACAACTTGAGTATTATTTAGATGGTTTTGCTCATCACTCTTATCACTGATAATAGATAAACAGATGAAAGAGATCTGAAAACACAACAGCATTGCTACAAAGACATCCACAGGGGCAAGAAACACGAGCAGCCAGATAATCAGACAGGATTTATACAAACTGCCAAACTTGCTTGGAAGAAAAACAAAAATGTGTACACAGGTTTTACATGTAACTAGGGATTATTACCATCATGTTGGGTGTACAACTTTCAGTTTTTCCTATAATTAAAGTGATTTAGACAGTCTTGCTAAACTATCGGCTCGTCTCAACAATTGCTTTGGTGAGTACAAAGACTTAATAGCAGCCATATGCTTGCCAAGAAAACAAAGGATAAAGTTTTATTAAACCCTGATTATCCTTTAAAGAGGCACTTATCAGTCATTTTATTTTAACAAAGGAAACGTGTCATCAAACAATTAACAACCAAGTTTCCCTCATATCAACATCGTTTTGGTTTTCTGGTCCGTAGCTTTGCCTTCATGGTTCAGTCATCACCCTCTTTTCAGCTTGTGGCTCTGATAAACGGCACCAGACAGCACACAGGAAAGGTCAGTCACTAGCTAACTAAACGATGAACATACTGTAGTTGTTGTAAATGTGTGCTTTGGGCTAATAGCTGCAGTTCTTCTGCCTCTGCACCAGCATCAGGCAGTCGTGTGTTTTTGTGTTGGCTGTCCAACTGACTGACTTAAGAGGATAAAAGGTCAAAGGTCAATGTCACTGTGACCTCAAATCTGCCCTATAGCTCAGGAATGCCCTGAGGGAACATACAGTACATATGGCACTGATGTCCACTTGGACTCATGGATGAACTGATCACATCCACCATGTGTGAGTACACCCCTCACATTTTTGTAAATATTTTATTCTATCTTTTCATAGGAGAACACTTAAGATATGACACTTTGATACTTTGTAAAGTAACTCAAAACAAAGCCCTTAATTTCTAAACCGCTGGCAACAAAAGTGAGGTTTTTATCGTGCTGACACTCTCTCATACTGGTCAGTGGAAGTTTAACATGACACCTCATGGCACAGAACTCTCTGAGGATCTGAAATGAAGAATTGTTGCTCTTCATAAAGATGGTCTAGGCTATAAGAAGATAGCCAACACCCTAAAACTGAGCTGCAACACGGTGGCCACGACCATACAGCAGTTTAACAGGACATGTTCTGCTCAGAATTGGTCTCGCCATGGTCGAACAAAGAAGTTGAGTGCACACGCTCAGCGTCATATCCACAGGTTGTCTGTATAGACGTATGAGTGCTGCCAGCATTGCTGCAGAAATTCAAGGGGAAAACTGAGGGTAAAGGTGCTGGACTGGCCAAGCATGGAGGAGTCATGTAGGAGTGGGAGAGGATCCTGGTGGCAACCTGTGAAGCTCTAGTGAACTCAATGCCCAAGAGACTTAAGGCAGTGCTGGGAAACAATGGTGCCCACACAAAATATTGACACTTTGGGGACAATGTGGACATTTTTCACAGGGGTGTACTCACTTTTTTTGCCAGTTTTTAGACATTAATGGCTGTGTTTTGAGTTGTTTTCCACTGTTATACGAGCTGTAGTCTGACTACTTGTATCTTCAGTGTTGTCCCATGAAAAGATATAATACAATATTTACAAAAATGTGAGGGGTGTACTCACTTTTGTGACATACTGTATGTATAATTTAACTTGTCTGGGCGGCTGTGGCAACTGTGGTCCACCTGGTTCAGTTGGTAAGCTGACATCTCAGCTTGTCTTTACATAAGTATTCATTTTCCTACAAAAGCTGTGTTCTGTAAATCCTTGTCTCGCTGTATCACGAGTGTGTGGGGTAAAGTCATTTAAATCTTACTGCATCACTGCTGCTTGTTTCCTTCCCCTCTTTGCCTGTGTGTACAGCACATGAAGTGACATAAAAAAAACCCTGATCAATTGTGTCCAAATCAAAGCTGGAGTTAGAATAAAGCAGTTTCTCTTCGCTTAAGACGACCAGCAGGCGCTTTTGTTCCCTCTTCATGTTTGTCCTTGTCTCACTGTCCTCACTTATTGTTCCTTTATTTGTTCCAGTATCACTGGCTCAGCTTCATGACAATATATTTGTGCTTCGTATACGTTCAGCTGTCTTTAATCTGTTCCCTGTGAATCCTCCTTTATGTGGCAGCGAGATGAAATCACTGGCACAGCTAATATTTGTATTGAGATATTAACAGATGGTGTCATTAGTAATTTTGAACTAGTGAAGTACGACTTCCAGCCAATAGGTTTCTTATTTAATTAACTGGCTCATCATTTTGTGTATTTTCTGTCTTCGGTTTTTTTTCTTGCTGCATTTTATCACTTGGCCCAGCATCACCTTGATGCATCTTCCCCTCCCTGCAGAAGGTTTCACAGTGTGTCTGAGGCAGCTGCAGGCGTCGAGTAGGATGGATATTGTAAAGTTACAGTGTGTGTACAGTGTCTGTGTGTATTTATGTGTGTATGCATTTAAGGAATGCAAGGGGAAAGACCCCACCTTCCCTCTTTCCCTTCTCTTTACCCATCCTCCCTCTCTTCTGTCTGACGCAGCAGATGAGAAACCGCATCCGTGTCATCCCTTTTCGGCCTCTCACAGAAACACCTTGCCTCACCTCCCTCTTCCGCGATGCCACCACGCACAGCTCGAGTGTTGAGAAATTGCAGCCACCTGTCTCATTTGTCACCGCCGCTGTGGTGTCTTCAAACGCACCGACTCAAAACCCCCCGTGCACTCCTCAGCGATAACAAGAACAATTGGCGAGCCTCAGGAATGACAGATGTTGAAGACAGAGGGAAAGGGCAAGTGGGCGGGTGCATAAGTGGGTGGCGTCCAGGGAGGGGGCAGATGAATATACCAAGCTGCAGCAAACATTACTTCATCTAGTTCTTGACAAGCAGGTAGGCACCAAAAAATGATCGTGTGCTAATGAACAAAAGTCATAGATTCGCTGCTGTGTTCAGAGGACACTTGCTAGTGTAGAAAACTAGGGAAAGAGAAAGGTCTAGAGGTGAATCAACCTTCAGACACATAGAGGAGTTAATCAATAAAATGTTTACTCGTCACTTTGCTGCCACTAATCTTTGACCTTTTCCTCCGACTGTTTCTTCTCCTGGTAGATTCAGTCAGCGAGAAGAAGTCATGGTTAGTGTGGAGGATCATACAAGAAGGAAATATACCGTCATTACTCAGTTCTTTATTCAGTCTCTCCAGGAACAACTGAGGGTCAATGTAAAAATTCATTCATTCATTTTGGCTACAGATTGATGAGGGGAAACATTAATGGATTAAAGCAGCAGGCTTCTTCACTTCATGGCTGCACCTACTGATTATTTTAATAAATGATTCATCAGCAAATTATTTCCTTGATATTGATGTTTATATCAGAAAACCGTTGATCACAGTGAAATATTTTATTATTTTATATTATATTTATATATATTAATAAAAGAAACTTTAAAAACAAATAATCAATTTTGAAATAGCTGTTAACTTCTTTCAGCTGACTAATTCACTAATTGCTGCAGCTCTAGTTCTGTTTTGTTTACAGTGTCTAACAAGGGGAATACTAAGTAAGCACATTAATTTCAAGCTGAGAAGAATTTATTCAAATTTGAAGAAAGATTTATTCATTACGTAAAGATACAGTATGTAACATGTTCCAGAACGTACATCATGATGTTGTGTAGAGCTCTGGCAGCAGTGCAGAGGTATTTGCTGCGAAAAGCTTTTGAATGAGATTCACCTTTCTAACCAATCCGATCATTTCAACAATCACTGCCTGATCAGTACGTTTTGCAGCTATGAATTGTAATTTGACAAAGGTGAGTTTGAAAGATGAAAACATTTTGAGGTCAGCAAAGGTTTGACAAACGTTTATATCAGTTGCAGTATAAGAAATGTAGGATCCAGTATTTTTAAAACTAAAAAGCACAGTAGCAAAGAGTCCTCTTACCATGTACATGTCAAAATCTGAATGACTGAATTTAGCTCCATAAAATGCATGGTGCCAGTGTGATTTCAGCATTGAACAAATTAGTCTTGATTATCTGTATACAGTAGCTTTAGGACTGTCTTACATGCTGGCATTAAGTCCCTCTCTGGTCAGAAGAATCCGCTCAATTCAAATGTAAATTGCATGGTGAAAGTGTATTTGAAGTGGGCAGGGGATTTATTTGATCGAGGCAAAGTTAGATCCAAACACAAGCACTGTGTGTGTTTGCTGTGTTTGGCGTGTTTTCACTCTAAACCTGACAAAACGTGTCCCTGTGGCTTTGTATCCTCCACACCGCTTGTCATCAGCCTCTGGTTCTGTCGTGGCATCCTGACGTGCGTGTGATTGATAGATGGCTGTGCTGAGATCGCCCGGCGCTTGAGTTAGAACGACAGGTGAGCTGCTGCGGTATCAGATAAATGGCCTTGTTTATCTGCCGCAGAAACCCCTCCCACATCTCACATACACATGAGCACGTTTGCTCCTAAGTCGCCCAGGTGTCTCGTCATCTACTTCACCACAAGCTCAAACTTCTCACATGCCCTTGATGTAAACCAGAAAATCAATGGAGCCTTTTTCTTCCCTGAGGCTTCTAAAGACAAATCAATTGAGGCCGATCTATTGTAATAAGGACACATTTTGCCTTGGACGAGGCAGATGAGACGCTGCCAACGACAGTTATTAGATTTTCCGGCGAGGGGGAAGAGAGGCTTAGCAGACAGGGGCCAGGGCTTTTGTTTTCATTGAGTGGCTGCTCTGTGAAGTCCACTCCTGCTTAGTCACACCGTCAGACTGCTGTGCTGCTCCTGTAAGGTGCTTCAGTCAGCAGCGATGCTTGGCTTTGTCAGGAGTGCAATTAATGCTCTCAGAAGCCTTTCCAGTGACTCGAGGCTTTAAACATTAATGATATTCCCACCTTAGCTTTGTTGTGTAACGTTGAACTACTTGAACTTGTATGTGCTGTTTAACAATACGGTGCCAGCCAGGCAGTTTGAGTCCAGAAAAAATAAACCTCCAGACTCCTGTTAGATGGAGGTTAGGTAAAGATTTACATTGCCTGCTAAAGAATAAAAGGCAACGTTAGTTTCAGGTCAGTAACAAAGTCAAACTGATCTGCTGCAAGGTCAGATGCACTACACATCCACATACCATCCAGCATCTCAGCCTCCACACATCCTGAGCCTTTCCAACTCACTACATAATGGGCGCAACACTTCCTGTGGTGTCATCGAGAGGTTCAGAATCTCTCAATGTGAATATGATTAATACTGAGCAGCATGTGAAATGTCTGCATTCATTCTAAACCAAATATCATCACAGAGCTGTTGTCATGTGTTGAGCTGGGGGCTTTTAAAGTCTCCTTACCCTGTGATAATCCGGCCCTTGAATATCCCTACAACTACCGGTCACACTGTGATTAAATCTGACATGAAGGTATTCCACAGGCTCCTTGCACGCTTCTCACATTCATCAGGACATGATGACCTCCAGGCCTTCGTACAAGTGCCACCCTCAGGGATTTCTCACTTGCAAGGCTCAAAAAATAAAACTGTCAGTGTTGTGCTTAATCAAAATGCATTGTGTGCTGTTGTAACTGTACACTGTGGCATTTAGTGGCCACAGGAAAATATTTCACCCTCGCTCCCTTTGGACTGCTTTGCTATTCCGCCGAACATCTTACTATATATTCACACAACATGTTCCATTAGGACGGCTCTGGCTTCCTTAAATCCCTGTTTACTGAGTTTTTTTCTCTCTCTCTCTATGAAAAGTAATCAACTTGCAGGCAGAGTCTCGGCTTTCACATCAATACTGTCCTGAGGTTCTGAGAGATAATACCTGCAATATTTTTCTGTTCGTTTAACTGTGCAGACATTTGTGTGAGTGTCCTTGTGTGTTTGTGAAACTGATCAGAGTTGGCTGATGTCGATGAATATTAATAATCCTACTGAGAGCGTTAGACAGACTTCTACCCAGAGCACTTCAGCTCCTCATCACAGCGAACTGAGACAAGCATCACTCACTGAATGAAGATCTGTCTGTCTATTCTCCTAGCTACCTACATATTTGTATGTGTCTCGGTATGCATGTTAATTTGCAGCAGTGAATGCTTAAAGCACCAGTGCCTGTAAAATGTAGTTTCTTTTACCGTTGGTACAGTCCTTTGGATACAATATTGCCTAATTTATCAGTGTTTATCAGGGTATTATGACAACGTCAACCCGGTTTCTTTTCTCCACCATTAATCACTGTAGTGAGCTAAAGATTATGTTGAAAAGAATGACTTTGTGCCACAGAAATTACTTACGGGCATGTTTTCTGAGTTTTGGTACCAACTTGGTATCAAAGTATTGCTTCTCATGACGTCCCTGATCTGCAGCATCAACCTCTCATCTCAGCCGTGGCATCCCATCGGCAGCTCCAGGGTCATTATCCCTCCAACTCACATGTGCTTATTCACTCACATTTCACGCTGCTCCCCAGCGATACTTTCTGCACGCTGGTGTTTGTGCTCGCAATATGCCATCGCTCTCCCTCGTTACTGTGAGAAAATCGGCAGCTGCTATGCACACACGCCTCCCCTCACTCACACACATCATTACTCACTGTAAAGAACCCGTGGCCCCTGGGTGCTTTCACCGCAGCCCACCGTAATGCCTCATCCCTTTCGGCCATTCTTAGGCTGAAATGTGTGTTTTGATTCTGTGTAGATCAACAGTGGTGGCAGCTTCTATCCTGCAAGTTTCCCAAAGACACTACATCCAGTTGCAGGCATCACGCCCAGTGCGGCTCATTTGCATCAGAGTGATGTGGTGTTTTACTAGAGGCGAGGCTACAGTGTGATTTGTTGGCGAGACGAGCAGTGAATCAATGATGTTGTTATTTGACGTCACACAACGTGTTTTCTTTTTTGTTTTGTTTTTTGTCTCTGTGTATGCAAACATCTGCTATGTTCATAAATTTATGAATGACACTGTGGCATACATAGTTACCGGATCTACAGCAGATACTGTAGGCAGCGGTAAATCTTGGCTGTTGCAAAAGCAGTGGTGCAGATTGTTAGGTCCACAGATTGTACTATTCGTTATGTCAATTCTCTTCACTGGCAGGATGTAACAGAGGGACTCTTCATCTCCTCTGCTCCTCCTCAACCCAGCCTTCAATGTCAAGGCTCAGCTGTTTAAAAAATCTGTGCTTTAAAAACACACAGCGTCCAACATCTTTCTCTTTCTGCTCCTCTCAATTCTGCCTTTCTCAATCTCTGCACTTCCCTTTTCTCTCTCTTCCTCCACTTTTTTTTTGTTCATGTGCCCTTTGTCTGCCTTTTTCTCATCTCTGCCTCCACGGCCATCTCCCCAGCTCTGCCTCCTCTCCATCACCTTCTTACTCCGGTGCACAGCTGTCAGACATGGCAGTGAATCGTACTGCACTGACCCAATCCGAATTCAGTTTGAAGGGGCATCTCTTCAAAGCGATGGCCAGCT
>JAUYWH010000001.1:21933203-21943747 GCA_034779795.1 Ctenopoma multispine
TATGACTCAACCTTCAGACAGCTTCACCTGGATGACTGAGAATCTTTACAGACGCATGCATATGGAGTGTTGATTGCAGTAAATACAGTATGTAAATATTTAAATCTAGTTGAGTTTTTTAGTGATCAGCATAAGTGGAACAGAAGGGTTCCATAAATGGATCCCTGTGGAACTCCATGCATTGTAGGATATGTTAGACACAGAATGTTTTGTCATCATATACTGATTATGTCACATGTTTTGACGTCATCTGTGTTTTATTGCAAATGATAAACCATAATAATTTACAGTTTAAAAATGTCATTTTGCGTTAATGGAGCATGGCTAGGACAATGTGGCCCAGCTACTCTGTATTCTGTTTTTCTATCACTTGTTGTCTCTGAGTTTCTGTTTTATTTCAGAGGTTACCTGTAGCATCAATAATTTGAGACTCAGTAGATTTCCACTTCCTTCATCCTTCAAAGAACTAGAGGCTTTTCTTTTTGAAGAATAGTGCAGTTTCTCTTGACACAGCTCATGGGGTGTCTGACAACAGAGCAAGGAGGACTGAAGCAAAGAAACCCAAGGCTACTGACTAAAACTGAGCATGGCTTACCATACGCCAAAAAGCATTTATTTTTTACAGGCTGCAGCCAATTATTAGGTTTGGAAAAACTCCTCAGTTTTACTAAATTTCTGCTTGTGTTTCTAAATACAGTCATTGGATATATTAATATAAATAAAATATTTCCTTGTTTATAATTAGTGCTACATCCTTGCAATACCCCCTCATGTATCATCATATCCTATATCTAATTAGAAAAGATACATAATTGCCTATTGGAGTAAAACTGTGCAGCTCTAATTGTCTGAGTCATAAGCCATCAAAACCCTTTTAAGAAGGTTTTTGCTCTACACTTTTAACACCATTAATCATTTAATAGAAATATATGCAATGTCAAAATGTTTTGACATAAATATGTGTAAGGAAATGTGAGGCTAGGCCAGATGAGTTGGAAAACAGAAAAGAAAACAACAAGTCACTTTTATTCTTTTGTTTTCACGTTTCAGTGTCAATCAGATGTTGTCTCCGCTTCACATTTAAGCAATGATTTGCAGGATAGCATGTGTGAGCAACTTTGAAGTGGTTACATAAAACAAAACAAGAACAAAACAGATGTCTGAAAACCTCCTTCTTTTTTCATTTTCGGGCTGATATGTTATGTAACAAGAGCAGAAAAAGATGTTGCCTCCTTTGTTCTCCCACCTGTGACAATAAGAAGCATTCGGGGAAACCACTGAAAAACAACACGTCATTATTGAGTAATTCGAGTAAATTGTTAATTCTATATTAGTTTTTAAATAACATTAGTCAGGATTAAAGTTTCAGCAAATAGTCAGAAGTCTGAGCTCAGGTGCAGAGATGTACTGTAACTACATTCTTCCGAAAGATGTTCCCTCATTTGGTGTTTTGATGATGGTGGTGGAGAGCAAGAGTCTAACAAGTTTGTCTCCCATAGGTGTTGAGTTAGTTTGGGATTTGATGACTGCAAAGGCCAAAGCAATAAAATCAATCATTTTAATACTCACCAAACATCCATAGGGAACCGTCAGGCCCTATGGATGTACTGAGGAGAAATAAAGTCATGAAAGACACATGCATTCACGTTCATGTGCACATAAAATGCTACCAACAAAGCTAATAACACTTCTCCAGCTATTACATACTGTATTGTGTACATATCTAATAACTAATATGTCCTGTAGTACATTAACATCAGGCCCGCCCCCCAGCTGCACCGACACACCACGGACCTCATCTTCTTTCGTGAACCTGGGTCAGGCTCATAATGTTGCTCTCTTGCCATTACAACTCTATTATGCTGTCTTTTTATTGAGCACCTTGACCAGCGCCGTGGCTGCCTGTAACACGGCAACAGCTCTCCATCTCATTCTCCAGCTGGCTCTCTCTTTTTTCTCTTTCACTATCTGTCTTTCTCACACCGTCTCTGATTCAATTTTCCCTCTGCCACAGTGTCGTTCAGTGTCGCTCTCCTCTAGTTTACTTGCTGATGCTGATTGCCTCTGTAATGCAATGAAAATGTCCTGGGTGGCTATTCAGAGCAAATTGCTTCCTGTTGTGTTACTGTAGGGCCCACACTAACTGGAACGGAGAGGCAGGCTGAGGCGTCTTCAGTTTGGGGGAAAATAATGACAGCGGCTGTTAATGGGCCTCACTGTTAGGCTCCAGTTTTTACACATACAGATGTGACGTGATATTATAAATGGTTCAGTGCTCTGTGATGAAGCTCACGAGTTAAACTGCCTCTGCTTTCAGGTAATGGATGAGGGTCCAAATTTCATCATCTCTGAGTTCGAAGTCCTCTAACTAGCCCAGAATCCTCAGAGGGGACCGTTTTTGATTCTGCTTTTAGGACTAGGAATAAAGGCATTTATCGACTTCCATGACTTCACCCCCATCTCTGCTGATATTTAGGAGAGCTCTAGATGTCTTAACCTGTTAGGCTTTACCAGGAGATGGTGTTCAGGCAGAGGGATTTAGTGAACATGCTTTGGCAATGCTTTAAGACACGTTTATTGAAACAGGAAAATTGGTTCTGTCAGAGCCAAACATTACAGCAGTGATAAACCAAACTTTGATCATGCTTATGTGCAGCATAAAGATAATGCAAAGGTAAGAGCCGATACGTTTTAGAAGGTCCTTGTTATTTTTATTCTTTAAAATAGTGACAAATAATTGCGACAGATGAGATTAAATGATACAAGTGTTTATATATGTTAATAATGTTACACTGCTGTAAAAAGTTTTTGCCCCCGTCATCATCAAAGACATTTTATTATCCTGAGTAAATAGGAAAAGCAGTTTTCAAATGATGATTTCATTTATTAGGTGAAAAAGATGTTTAGGAGCTGTCCTGGTTCCTCTCTTCACGTCATCAAGTCCTTTCACTGTGACTACTGTACAAGGTTTCAGCACAGTTTTTAGAAATAACTCTGAGGTGCTGGATAAATATAGACTCAGGCTGAACCTTGTACACTAGGAAAAAATGTACCTCAAAAAAAGGAAAAGAAAATACAAGGTGTTTTTATCTTGTAATAAGTAAAAAAAAGTTGCCTGGTAAGATTTCATGAAGTAAGATGTGATATTTAGTATCATGTTTCTCTGTATGTTACCAGTATTTGGAAGTGTTGTGTTTCAGAATAAGACATCAGTGCTCAAACGTTAGCATTTATTTTACAGAAGCATTTAACCTATTTTAAGCTGCTCTAGATTTAAGAGCAGCTTGTGCTTGAAATGTGATTAGAAACTTGTTATATAAGCATTTTAAGTGTGTTTTTCCTGTTAGCTCAAAGTATTTAACATTTGATACTGATATTATCAAGTATTCAATAGCTTCTTGTAAGCTCTACACTGGTGATAAGACTAGACAAATATACGTGGTAAGATTTGCAGGTTTTGCAGGGATCTCTTCTTTGAAGGCAGCCTACACTGTGAAGTAGGTGCTGGGTTACTTTAATTGCAATACATATTTAGATCTTTGCTTCTCTTGTTTCAGGTTACAAATGATGAAGGATCTCAAGAACACCAGCAACCTCAGAAGACCTTTATCTGCGCGAGTGTGTGGACGTGTGAGAAAGTGTGTTTTCAAGTGAGTTAGAGAGAGAGGGAGAGGGAGAGATGAAATGCTGTAACTTCCATTTGCTTTTAAAAGCACAGCTGTTTTAGTGTGGGAAAAGAAGACACTGTCACATTAACTGTATCTTTTTATGCACTCGCCCCAAATTTAAACTGGATATGGGTCAGACTGGCTCTTTTTATATTCTGATCTCATTACATTTTGGGTCACTCAGCTTTTTACACTAGGAGCCTTGTAAATAAATCATAAATGTCCCTGATCTCTGTGAGAGTGCTGGTCTTCTATTAATATCTGTGGGGGGTGTGGATCAAACCTTATGTTGAATTACACCGGGTGTGTTTAGACACACTAACACACAAACAGACACAGGCTTTGTGTACTTTATACTGTGTCGTCACTGTGCGTTTCTCTTTAAGTGAGTCAGACCTGGCAAGCGGGTATCACTGTGCCAGGCCGGTCCCAGTGAGGCAAGCGGAAAAGAAGGGCAGGGAGGATGGAGGCTGACTCTGCAGGGATGGTGGCCAGGAATAGAAGTGGTGGTCAGATGGGGCTGTATTGATCAGCAGGAGGGGTCAGAGGATCAGCTGGTGGAGAACGCAAACTGGTCCCACGTCAGAGCGATGTACAAAACGTACAGTATGGACAGATTGTGACATTTGCAGGAAGCAGGTTACTGCGTGTTGCACTCCATAAGACAGAGTGCTAAAGTCATGTAAAGTGCTCGGTGACTGATGCCAAGTAAAGAATGCTAAATACGACTATTACGTTTTTGATCTAAATCTTTCAGCTGCAACTGCTGCGACCGGTCAGTGGACCTCACCGGTCGGCTCTGTGCTTTGATGGTTAGACAAAGAACGTGACAGGTTCTTCTTCATCTGCAGCATCTCTGTTGGCTCCAGTCGTCCTGTTGCAGTCCCGTCTTCCTCCCTTCCGTCTTTCATTCTCTGCCTTTCAGAGGCTCTGAGCAGTTGGACATCTTTGCTTTTTCATTATTTAGAGGGGGCAGCATTCTTGTTTTCCTCCTGTTCTCTGACCAGCCTTCCTGTTTTCCCCATTCTCTCCTTTGTTGCTTTAGACCATCGACTATGGACGTGTCCCTTGATGGTTCTGGCTGCTGTGGCCGACTTTTAAAGTTTAAAGTATAAGACACAACATGAATCCTAAAACAGCAAAGTTCTAAATCAAATCAAATACTGGACAACAATGTAAATAATTCTAGATGCCTTAATGTTAAGCATTGATATTGGGAGAGGACACAATCCACCAGAGGACCAGGCTAAGAAAAAGCTGATGAAGATAATAGAAAAATAAAAGAGTTCAGCAGTGCTGTAATATGGGGAGCAGTGACATCTGCCCTCTGCATCATATCCTACACAACGAAGAGAAACAGTCTGGGATGAGAATTAAAGAAATCAATCTGTCAGACTCTTAAGGTTTTGACCAGAACAAATGATGCCCAAAAGCGTGGCTGCCCTTGAGACATTTCACTCAGCAGAGCTGCAGCAAAGCCAAACAAAAGCTGCTGAGTGAGACAGAGGTGAGGGCTGTGACAGTCTGTGAAGCCGCGAAGAGCAAAGTGTTCAGTTCTCTTTTGATTGGAGTCGACGAGCGCCACGGATAGACGGCGAGAGTCTGCAGAGGTGTCTGCAGCAGGCTGAAGAATTTCTTCTTTGAAGGGAAACAAAAATATAGAGAAGCAGCCTGAAAAAAAAAGGGTGAATTACTGGAGGTATTTCATAATCAGTGTCGCAGTTCACCTTCTTTGTGTTCACTTGTTTCATCTATTTCTGCATCAGCCTGTGATTTCTTATATTTTCCCAGAGTGTTTCCAGTGCCACCTTTTGCTTATATACTTATATTTAGGTTATTTATTTTCAAAGCAAGGATCACAGTTCCCTCCAGAAGTATTGGAATGACACTTATTTTTCACCACAGAACATGACACCTTTAGTATCATCCAGACAGTCTTATCCAGTCTCATCGACATCACCAAATTCTTGCTTTCTCCTTTTGATTTGCTTTCCAGGCTTTTTACTGTAGCGTCGTTGGGTTTGTTTTGGGAGGAAATGCATGTTCTGGTGTTCATGTTGATTTTTTTTTTAACGTCTTTACAGGTAAAACCTGAGTAGTCAGGTGCTATGTTCTGTGTTGTTAAATGTATCAAGGTGTAAATACTCTCAAATAAAACCAGAAATTCTCATCATAAAGCTAAATGCCTGAAATGTTCTGATTTGTTTCCATCATTTGTTTCTAATAAATGTTAGAAAAAAAGAGTTTGTGAGAAAAATGTATTAAGAAGAGATAATCTAGTCCAAGCATGTTTCAAGTCATTTGAGGTTTGAACAAGTAAAATCTCAAGTCAGAGACAGGTGTGAGAATATGATGAGCCTGAAGTTTCTACTTCTTCTGTTTAGTTTTTTTTATTGTGCAGCAGGTGGGATTTTTGTGTTTACTGTGTCATCTGATAGGTTTCATATAAAATCCAAACAAAAAGGGTGCCTGTCCTGATATGTTGCTGATTATGTAAGCAGACGCACTGTCACAAATGTTTGACAGCATGGAATCACAGGGAGCGGGTACAGATTTACACTGCGCTTTTTCTGAGGTCCAAGATGATCTCCCATTCCCTTAGATGAATGACTTCCAAGAGAAAGAGAAGATAAAGTGCGTTCAGTCCCTTTTATCCCAGGGGGGGTTCATCCAGCTGATTTCTCACTCCTTGGTTTAACCATCAAACAGTGTTTCATCTGTTTCACAGCTCTTCGTGAGCTGAAAATCTCTGCAGACATGAAATATTAACTGTCTATCTGTGTCTCCCTCCTGGAAAAGCTACACTATACCCTTCGTGGGGGTTTTCAGCTCGATGGAGATTAAAGGTGGCAAGACAGAAATCACGTCATGTAGAGCTACAAAGAAGACAAAGAGAGAGAACACACCTGCTCTCTGACTCTTTTCATGCAGGGACACCGTGTACCCATGTACATGTGAATATGTGTTTGTGTTATTAAATGTGTGTGTGTTTGCTGTCAGCAGCTGACATATCCCCAACGTACTGTGTAGGAGTCCTGTAGGAAATTCTGCTTCGGTGAAAAGTTTCCTCCGTCCTCTCCTTCTCTTGATGGCCTCCTGCCTCACCTCCTTGGAGCTGACATGAAATGTAATTTGCAGCTACGTGTGTGTGATCTGTGTTTTACAGAATGATAGAAAATAAGTCTTGTGAAATCGCTTCAAACTTGCTTCAAACAAAACATCAAACTATATTATTTGTTACAGCCAGCCAGAATGACCTTTGTAAGCACTTATTTGCCAGCTCTATTGCTCAGCAGCCTCACTCCAAATATTCAAAGAACTTTTCCACAAATGCGCCTAATAAAAAGTTTTTTTCTCTATGACTGTCTGAAACTTACACATCACAAAACTGAAATATTTCTTCTCTTTCGCTCTGGATAAAAGAATCTGCTGTATGATTAAACTCATAAGTAACTAAATGTAAAAAGAAGTAAAATGTTGAACATTAATGATGAGTTAAATGTAACTTCACCTTAACTAGGAAACAGGAATTTGTACTCCACCCTAAACCTGGCTCACATAATATGACTGTGTTTTAATGAGCAGTAATAAAAAGAGCAGGTGAGATTTTTTTTCCCCAAATATTTTGGCCAAGTTTAAAATGTCTAACTGTCCATCTCTTGGTTTCTTATCACACATATTACTTTGTCAACAGTTTTTCTTTCATGGTGATCGTGCATGGAAAATATTTCTGCCACGACTCTCTATTGGTTTGTTCAAATGAGTTCATTCAACAAAGTCCATTTTCACTGCCAGGACGCTGTACATGAGAAAATATGTCTTGAACAGTGGTGAATCCCTTCATAAGGAGACTCTTTTACTTGTTCATTTACCTGAAGGTCAGTTTGAGGCCCAGTTAAATGGAAAAGAGACGAGAAGAGATTCTCTGAAGTCCCTTAGGGGAGACGCACAGACCAGAAGAAGGATTTTAATGAGTCTTTGAGCTACCTGTATGTGTGGTTAGAGGAAGGCTGGGGATTTTTGCCGTGTGAATAGGGCTCAAGTTGTCTTTCCCTGGGACATCAGTGCAGTAATTGGTAAGGAGGTCTGAGTGAAACCGGCAGGGAATTCGTTGGCCTTTACCCCAGACGTGGCTGCTTGGGTTCACAAAGTCATATTCTGTTACCATAACATCGAAACACTTCCTTTTTCCCCACGAGATTAGAGCAACGTGACTGAATGCGTTAATGTTAATGAGTGTGTCATTTTTATGATCCCAGTTCCTTTCTCTTAAATCTGACCGTGCACCACAGGCTAACACATTTCTAAATTAGTTTTCCAACATTGCTTAGGATCATTCATTTCTATTATGTGCATTGCTGTAGTTCAGGAGGTAGCAGTTGTTCTTGGCAAAGCTGCAATGCAACATGAATATTACTAAACTGTAAATCTTACATTTCCATGCACTGTGACGTAGCACATACGGACCTGTTCTAATATACAGAAAGAAAAGAGATCTACTGGTTAACATGACTCAGCAGTATCTCCAATAGTTTTTTTCTGAACCCTCAGAGTCACCATACAAGATACAAATCAGGATCAAAAATATATCATTTGAATATTTCAACCAGAATTACCCCAGTGTAGTCGTACTCCTCTGCCAAACAGTGAATACTCAATCAGATGCACAACTGTCCACACTCACACATATTCCTTTCAAGTAGAATCAGGTCATAGTGACCTTGACCGTCAACCCTTGACAACCAAAATCTCATCACTTCATCCTCACCCAGAAAGCGTGCTGCCTCCGGCCCTGAGGCATAAACAGCTGGGCACTCATGGATATGTTGTTAACATCTTCTGAACAACAGTGGAGCTCTACGCCACAGAACAGTCAGGTGCGGCTTGGCGTCCATGTGACTTTAACACCGCTGTTGTTTACAGAATAGCATAAGATATGAGAAACCACCTCAGTACTGATCATCTTTGCCCTACATTCCCCTCCTTTGCTCTTTTCTCTCCTGCCTCCTCCTCGCTGTTCTTTGAGCTTCTCTGCATGAAGCTCGTCCATCCGAGGACGACCCGAGTCCTTTCCTCCCCGTTGCATGTGAAGTCCCTCCTCTCTCTGCCTTGTCATCGCCAGCTTTGCAGCCACATGGCTTCTGCTTGCTTTTCTCTCATTTGCTGAATCATCACTTTGATTCCTTTCTTTCTGTCTGTTTTCCTCCGTCATCTGCCAGCTCTCAGTCCCCAGCCGCTGATCCAAGAAAAAGTTGCTCTGTGCTCGCTTATGTAACTCCAACTTATTTATATGTTATATTATGTAATGTTTTTGCTGCAGTATCAACACTCAAAACAATATCCTTGCCAGTGAAGCTTTGTGCAGAGATGAATCATGTTGAAAGCAACAGTCCTCACGACTAATGAGCGACAATGTTTTGCTTATTAGCATGAGGACATTAGTCAATATTATAGCTGCACTGGAGGGCTAGCTCGTTCTCTCCTGCTCTCTTAGCCCTCACTGGCTTAATTTGACCTCCTAGTATGCAGCCAGCATTTGTGCATTCAGTGGCTGAGGTTTTGCTTTACCATTGAAATATAACAGATGTCTGGTCTAGAATTACAGCTGCAGTCATGATGTTGCTGCGTAGCTTAATGCAGCACCTTCTGTTCAGTGTAGATGTCCAAACTGGTTTCGTATTAGAAGTACATGTCGGGGAAAATAGGAAATCTGAGACGATAACCATGATAACGTCATTAGGTTAGCTAAGTCTGGGAATGAAGGCATCAAATTGCTAATAGATAAACTGACTGACAAATTAGAAACACAAAGAAATGATAACATGGTAAATGTATGGTAAATTCATGTGGACAGGCACTAAGGGCTTGGTGGGTTACAGTTGGACATTTGGAGGAACTGGGAATTGAACAACTGCTCTACCAACTGCACCAGCTACAGACTACCAGCACCTGCTGCCATAGAGAGTTACTTAGTGCCAATTTTTGACCCAAATAAAGGTGACAGGAGTGCATCAGTCAGTCTAATATTGGTGATTCCATAACTTTTCAGTTTGTGTCATCGTCTGGTTACATATTTTATTTGTCCAGTTTCCTGGTCTCTGATCATCAGCCTCTCTGGCAGAGATGTTAAATAGATTACTGATTAATTCAAATGTTTAATTCGTTAGCAATAAGAGTGGGTCTGTTATACAGTGTGGTTCCCTCAACATTAATATTTCATAATATCACAGTTATCATTTCGTTGATTCACTACAATTCACCAGGTATTAATCACACAATAGGATACAAATCACGACTAATATTCTCTCAGACTTATTCTGCACACTGACACTACAAACTCTTTTGCAGGGACTCCGACTTTATGGAGGCACAATAAATTATTTGAGTAACCTTTTAAGACGTGTAAGCAATACTTTATCTTCTTATAATGTAATGCATGCGTGCGTGTGTGCGTGTGCGTGCACAAATGATTTGCATTGCATACATACAGTTTGTTTTCATCACACACATAGATTGTATAACATTAACTCTTACTGGAAGCTGTGCTGGATGAAAAACTGTGACTGTCATCATCAAGACTCTTCTTTGGTTTCCTCATATTCTGCCTCCATCAGGTAAAATGAGTATAGTCAAACATCAGGTTTAAATTCATGCAGCTACAATGTTATGTCACAGAGGTGTGTGTGATTATGTGTGTGTACTGTATACCTGAGAATATGCATAAAACAATTCACAGCTGACCTAATTTCCTTCACGTCCATTGGCAGTGTTCCCAGATGGAGGCAAGGCAAGGTGAGTAGACAAGTGTGTGTGTGTGTGTGTGTGTGTGTGTGTGTGTGTGTGTGTGTGTGTGTGTGTGTGTGTGTGTGTGTGTGT
>JAUYWH010000001.1:21961684-21984598 GCA_034779795.1 Ctenopoma multispine
GTTCAAACGCTGTAAGAAGCCACCTGAGGGGGAAAAAAATAAAACTTACTTAAAAGAATAACATCAGTTATTAGAAACAGAGTAAAGTAAGAGTAAACCATAATATAACTGTTATCACTGTTATTTAGAGTCAACATCTGTTCAGAGGGGCAAGGCATTTTTACCACTCATGTAATATTTGGATTATATTTAGGAGTTTGACAATACAGGAGTGATTCATCTGAACCAGGCTGTGGGCCAAGTTTATAAGTATCAGATCACGGTATTTGTAGGAGACGGTGGCATGCAGTGCGCATGACGCGCACATGCAGCTCCGTCACAAATCACTTCTTTTCTCTTCGAAAACAAAATGCTGCTTCAGCATATTTCAGGTCAACATAAAAATGTCCACAGAGCTGTTGTAGTTCATAAATGTGATACCATTTTAACAGCTCAGGATAAACTTTAATTTTAATTTTAATTCAAGCTTCAAACACTTGAACGACTTTAATCAGGCGTCTGTTAGAAAAGCGCCTGTGCGCGTCCTGACGTCCTGATTCCATCGTCTCCATGGTCACAAGAAAAAATATATTTTTGGCATTTTATGAATTTTGGCCCAGTCGCCATCTTTTCCCCCAAAAATTGGATACAAAAAATGTACATTTCGACGCCCTCAAACCAAAATATCAGTGTTTTCAAATGAATACACTATTGTTCCCACGTTCCACACATGTCCCGGGAAATTTAAGACATAATCAGTAACAAATAAGTCATTTTCACCGAGAAATCGTCGAATGAAATCATTTTTCTCCAAATCTAGGTTTCTAACAGAAAATAAACATTTTGTGACCTGTGCCCCTTTGAATTCATAACGTTATATTTGTTTAATTGTGTTGGCAAAGCTTCAAATGGGTTTAGGGAGATGAATTATTGAATTGTTATTCTCACCTCCATGGCCGAGCTGGAGGATCAGGCGCTCCTGGCTGGGCAGAGGCCTGCCGAAGACCATGCTGGAGCTGGTGGCTGTTCACAGTAGCTCACTGGTGTTTTGAAGGGCTTTTTTTATTTTTTGAGAAAAAGATCCTTTGTTATGTAGATGCTTTTTCCAGCTGCGTTGATTCTCCAAGTGTTCGCTTTCCAAGTGTTCACTTTTCAGGAGAAGTTTTGCAAAAGTTTAACTCAGGTCAGTGTCCAGATGCAAAGTGAGAGATCGGAATCATCTGCTCACCTGACGTCACCTCGGTTTGCTCTGTTTCGTTCTGTTTCCATGACATCTGATGCACGCCCGAACGTGCGTGAGCGAGCAAGACAGCGGTTTAATATATTTAGAGCAATTTCTACATATTTGTATTTCACTGATTTTTTTCCTTTTATCTCTGAATAAAGTGCAAACTTCAAAACTGCTGCAGGCCCACTGTATTCAACAAACTTTCTCTGTCGTCCTACAGGACGTCGTGAGAATGACATGTAGTTAACTGTTACAAATGAGAAAATAACTGGTAGGTCAACTGAGTGTAGAATAATTATTTGCAGGCCCAGTTATGTGTGTGAGATAATCTAGAATAAAACAGATATGTTTAAAACTCATGTGACCTGTGGCAGGATCCATCCATCCATTCATCCATCCCTCCTGACCACTTGTAATGTCAAGGGTTGCAGGAGTCAAAGAGGGAAAGAGGTGGGGTACATAAAGTCACAAGGCACAAAAATTTGAATTGACCACATTGGAAATGGGTTAACTAATTCATAGTGTAAGTAAAAAAAAATAGTAGAACCTGCCTAATATCTCTGATGACATTTGGACAAAAAGTTTCCATCTCAGTCTCCCAACTGAACACCCAGTTCTATTTCCACCTCTGCCGGTAACAGTAGGATATATTCACAGTAAACAGCCAGTGCACTGTTTGTCCCAGTCTTTATATAAAAAGTCACACGTTTTCTGCCAACTGAAGAGTTACCGCCTGCCCTGAAACAAATGACTTCTACCTCCCTGTCACATCAGTCTGGCAGCGCTGCATAAAACTGTGCCATCAAACAGGAAACAAATGTGCAGTCCAAACATTTTTTACCAAGGCTTTAATTTTGTTCTGTTGCATTTCAACACTGGACTTGTGCAGGGTGTCGCTGCAGCCGCTGGCTAAGACGGGATGAAAATTGACCCAGCAGTCCGCTTTAATTTGTTTAATCATCGATCCAGCAGCTGTAATCAGCAAAGTGCCGAGCTGAAGGCAAGAAACAGCACATATAACAAATGGTTAATGGCAGTCTAATTGTCAGGGCCTGGGACATGTATGGAATGGTCAAGCGGAGCAGTGCTTCCCATTGGGAGACAGTCAGGTTACAGTAAGTGAGGAGCAGCATGCCACATCCTGTACTATAATATCTATTCAGTACTAATCTCTTATCCCTCTCATAGAAAAGTGCTGCATCACCATATGCTCAGCCATGTTTTCACTCACTCTCACCATGTGCACTGAGGTAAAACTGCTTTAAACATCCGTCAGCTTTCACTGAGCCTCCCAGATTGTAACTGTAATCCGCTGCCAGGAAACCTGAAAACTGTGACAGTCTTGTAGGCAGGTTGTTAAGACTGACTTTATGTTTTAAAACAACAACTGTTCAGTCTTTCTGAGAGCAAAGTATGTTAGAGAGATATTCTGATATGTTCCTCTTCCGTGTTTGGCACGAGATACGCACAGTGTCGAGCTGACCCGCTCTTCCTTCCACTCCAGTGTTCAGAGGCTCCAGATCACAAGGTCAGATCTGCACACGCATCAGCCAGCAGGCCCAAGCTGGACTCTCGGGGCTGATGTGAAACAGGGCTGAAATCCATAATGATCAGTCTCTCAGGCTCACTGAATAATGCAAAGCTTTTTAATAGAACCCACTCTCTAATGGCAGAGATAGATAAGAACCATTTCACACACTGGCAGCAAACTGCTTGCTTATTTATCCAATGCACAGCAGAGAGGCAGAGGAAATATGAAGAGTGGGGTTGGAGTGTGTGTGATTTGGTTTGTCTTCAGAGAGAATGTGTTTTACATGCTGTGTCTGTAGTTCTGTACCACATTTCTTCCTTTCTTTTATCATAATACCTTTTATCCTCTTTCTACAGCTCACAGGAACTGCAGTTTTAATTGTCAGCTTGCTCTCTTTGTGTATTGTGTCTAGGTTTCAGTAAGTATGCTTTACCTTCCCTCTGTACACTCCCACTACTTCACTTCTGACTGCTGAGAATTAAGACGTGCTGTCAGGTAACTGAAGCCTCTGTGCAGCAGCCCCACTGCCTCCGATGCACCGACGTCTCCGTTTCAAGAAAGTGAAATGAAGGGGGAGTCAGGAGGGACTCATCCAGCGGGACGCCTGCGCTGTGGAGCACTCTGCTGCCGTGCATGTGTGGGGGAAAAAATCCACACAGACAGTGCTGGAGTCTCGCACAAACACAGACACACAACCTGGCCATCGTGAATGTACATACTGTGAGTCACAGAACTGAAGGACTTCACCTTGACTTTCAGCATCAAAATCAAATCTCATAACTTTCATACTGGGCAATTGTTTTACTGACGTCCAGCCACACCAGAGAGTCTCTCAGTAACTTATTTTCCTCTCATTAAAACCCAAATCGACATAAACAAACACCGGTGGCATTATACATTCCACTTGGCTCTAAGCTAACCTCATCATAATTCTCCAAAGCCTGCACATTAGTGCATTTGCAACGACAGTGCTGTTCATCAAGCTGCTTGTGTTGGCCTTGTTGGACACGATCCAGAAACAATATTTTCCCCATTAGGCCATTGCCTCCACAAGTTTGCAGCCAAAATGTGTCAGTGAGAGAAAGTGGGTTTTAGTTTAGTTTAGTTAAATTTTTTTTTTTTACTGTTTTTCATCAAACGTGATGCAAAAATGAGGTGATGATGTTTCTGGATGCTGTCGTGAACATGTCATGTTCATGGATCTTAAACACTGCACACAGTACTCCAAGGCCTCACTTTGCTTCTAATGAAGTAGATCCTATTACATGTTGTACATGTCATCAGTTTATCCATGGTCAACTTGCTGCTAAATGCTAGGAGTACTGACTCTGCTCAGGGTAAGAAAACTCTTCTTCCCTTAAGGAATATCACCAGAAAAATCTGAAATGCTGTGTTATGTGCACGCAAAGACGGCTACGCTCTGTTCCCTTCTTGATCTCTCTCCAAGAATTCAGTGTTTTACATGTTTTTGTCATCGACTTTACACATAAATAAATAACGAATGAATGCCTTATTGTCAATGTGCACATAGTACTCCTCCTATACGGCGCGATCACTAAAAAGAACCGTACATTACAGTACATCAGAGTGCTCTCAATGGTGGCTCTGTGAAAGGACGCCAGCAGCTCATCACTTAAGTTGTCCTTCCTGAGTCTCCTCAGGAAATGCCGGCACTGCTGCACCTTTCTGAATACTGTGAGGATGTCTGTGGGTTAGGTGAGGTGTCGAATGTTTCGCATTTGATTTTATAGATGACATTTTCTTTATAACATTATTAAAGGATCTAAAGGTCTTACTACACTGTATTACAACACTGTATTTGGTGAAAATGTCACCGTATTGGTGGCACCTACTCTTAAATCTGACCACTTTAGAGGTGGATTACGGCGTCATCTTGACGGAAATAAACATTAAACCTTTTAAAATGTTTATACAGTGCTATAATGGAACTACAGTGAACATTGAGCTGGAGGTCTTGGAGACAAGCTGGAGCACTCAGCGATTAGTGACGGAGAGGGGCTGTCGCACCGCGGGACCAGGTGTGTTTTAGGGCTCAATAACGTTGCGAAGATGAAATCCTGTAAAGCAGAAGGGTCTGGAGTGGAAGTGAGTAATGGGGAGAGTGAGCTCTCGGCACATCCCCTCTCAATTACAAATGACCAGAGCGGCTCCTTGTAAAATACAGCTTTCTCTGCCGCGGCACCTCCTTTGTGATGGGTTATTTCTCCCTAAAGGAGATTAAATTTTGACTGAAGGTGAAGTGAATCTACTTTACAGAGACACTCGCCGAACAGTGAACAGAACTTGGCAAAATGTTTTCCCTGTCCTTGTGTCATTATCTTTCAGTTCTGTTCAAATTAGACGAGGCTTGATGTCCCACAGCACTGCCCAGAGTCACGGTGTCTGTTATAAATACGTCTCTTTTTCAGGTGGGTTTCATGGAACATTTATCTGTACATCAACACCATGAGAGATGTCACATTATCTACATCCTCATTCTCATCTGCTTTGGATACATTTTTCCAAGGTCTACATTATTTCACCCATCGCATCAACACTTAGAGATCTCAGCTGTGTCGTTCTGTGTTGTACAACACGGTTTATTTATGTACAACAAACGAGGAGCCGCGACGAACTGCACATGAATAATCCAGCTATAGAGGGATCTCGACGAGCGCTGTTGTCAGTTGTAGGTACGTTTGGGCTCACATACGCACAACTTAATAACCTGCATGTTGTTGAATTCTCAGTGCTAATAAAATTTGATCTCCATATGATGTTGTTTCTGAAATCACACCTTAAGGGACTATATTACAACAACTCCTTGCAGCTGCTGTATGCAGTTCTGCTTAAATCTTCTGACATTTTACACTGGTGTGCAGCGTTTCCTGCTCAGTCTCTCTGTGTATATTTCTTGCATGTGTGTGCATTTAAGTCCTTGAGCGATGACAAGCGGGCCGGGGTAATCTCAATTCAGAATCAGCTCCTTTAAACCAGCAGAGAGACGTTGCCTTTATCATGTCGCTTTTGATGTTACGCACAAGGCCACCAGACACTCTCCCAGCTTCTTTACAAGCTGCTGAAGCACAGTACAGTACAGCTGACTCGGGATGCTTTGTTACACTCATGTCTCATTAATCTTTACTATTATCAAGATTACTCCACAGCACTTTACTTGCACTCAGTTACTACAGAAAAAGTAATGGCTCTGTTTGCAGTTTCCTGGTTTCCTGCATAAACTGGTCATGAAATGTCACATGATCTTTACCAAAGTCACAAATATCAACAAACCCAATATTTCTAAGCTGATAAAAGACAAACAGTTGCAATCTTTTATGTCTTTTGTTGAACACACCTATTAAACATACAGAGTGAAGATGGAAAAAGTAAGTGAAACTGTGTTTTAACAATTGGTTAAAATGAATCTTTGGCAGCAATAACCTCAAACAAATGCTTCCTGCAGCTGTGGATTAGACCTGCACAACATCAGGAGGAATTTCTTAGTCACAGAACTGCTTCAGCTCAGTCACATTCTCAGGACGTCTGGTGTGACCTTCTCTCTCTTCATGTCATTCCACAGCATCTGTATTGGGCTGAGGTCTGGGCTCTGACTGAATCACTCCAATAGGCAGATTTGATCTTTATCTTTGAAATTGTTTTGTGGTAGATTTATTTTGAAGTTTAGGGTCATTATCCTGCTGCATCACTCAACGTCTTCTGAGCTTCAGCTTGCAGGCAGCCACCCTGACATTATTGTGCAGGATACCTCAGTGAACTTGGGAATTCATTCTCCGCTCCACAATAGCTTTCACATTGGTATACATGGTTATATTGAAGTTAAAGCTCAATAGAAGAACTTTCTTGAGGTTATTGCTGCCAAAAGTGGTTTCTTACAGTTATGAAAACACTGTTGCCATTACATTTTTACACCATCACTCTGTATGTTTAATGGGTGTGTTGAAGAAAGACATGAAAGATCAGGACTGTGTGTTTTATCATCTTAGAAATATTGTGTTTGGGACTTTGGTAAAGCTCAGATGACATATCCTGACCTATGGATGTATGGAAAAATTAGGATTAAATGAAAAGTCACTCAGTGAATATAAGATACTGTAACACTTATGTATGAATGTAATGCTTTAGCTACTGGCTCAAGTTTCTCATGTGCAAAGCTGCTGTATGTTGGACAGTTGATACACACCAGTGTCACTTCTGGATTCAAGCTGGGATCCAAAAGCACCAGGATCAGTTCTGGTTGACAAGGCTCTGTACATCAAGGACTCTGACAAAATATTAGTCCACAAATCTTAGAGGCTGGAAGGTAATTTAGATTCTGCTTGCCCTATCATAAAACAAAAAAAAAATCAGTTGGCTGAAGTGGTCTACACTGATTCACTCTCAGACCCCAGCACTCCAAAGTGCCCACACCTCTTAGTGTTGTTTGGGAAGGTGAACAGCAGCTGCTGTTCAGTGTTGCGGTAAAAGCACCTCACACATGTAGTGTGGCTTGTTCAGTTAATGAGTGTGAACATGTGTTCCAGTCCTCTCAGAGGAACAAAGCGTGAGTGCTGGTCTCATCCACTAACCTGCGCGCGTGTGTGTGCGCGTGTGTCAAAAAGGCCTTCTTTACGTCTGTGATGAGAGCTGAGACTCAAGTGTCACATGTCAAGTACCTGTCTTGTCTAACATAAAGTGACATCACTATTATTGAGCGCGTCACTTCAAAACTCAAGGTCAAGGTCAATCAGCTCTTATGTCCGTCCTCTTCCTCCTCCACACGCTGTCTCTGTTCGTCTCTCGCTCTCCTTCACAATTTGTGTGTGTTAACAAGTCTTGCGTTAAGTTTAAGGGGTGTGTACGTGTTTCATCACAAAGTGCAGAAGCAAGATGTTGGGCTTGTCTAATTCATGTTTGTACCGTATGGTACCATAACAGCTTACAATCTTTACATTACTTTATTTCTTTGAATGTATTTAACTAGGTAGATCCAGTACCAATTTGTACCACTGTGTACCAAAGTGACATTGACTTTCCTAACCTGCAAGGTAGACATTCACATTCATTCAATTGACCAGGTATCTAGTTTCATATGAACTCATTGATTATATGTAAATGGAGACGCGTTGAGGATGCATGCACCATGATACCTACTGCATTGTTTTTCTTTTGTATTTTCTAGGGGAGAAAGAATATTTAATATTATTTATAGTAATTTTAATTCTGTGTTGCTACGTTGTGTCTTCAGGTGAATCATTTTAAAAGGTTTCACACTTAAACACAAACAAGACTCAAGGTGTCAACATGTGAAGAAAGCCAGGTTTTCACAGTTTCACTCAAGAATTTCTTTTACAGGAACATTTCCAACGATGACCGGCGACTGACAAAACAACTTTCAAGATGGCAGATGTGAGAGTACAAAGATTTCACAAAAGCACATTGTTTTACAGTTAGATGACCATATTCCTTAAAATATGCATGTGCAAACTAAACAGTCTGTTAGCCCATAAGATGTTACTAACAAAATGTGGAAATATATTATAATATATAGATCAGTTTCCTCTCTGACACTCCTCAGTGAACTTTCCTTGATCCCTGCTGCTGGTTTGTTGCCCTCCATCGGCCTCATGCTTCCAGTAGTGACAAGGACACCAGCAACGCATAAAACCTGAGAAGAATCAGTCAGGAATTATAGGAGTGAAACTGATTCACATGTGTTTTCTAAAACTCGATCTATCTGAAGTTTAACTGACTTGGTGTTATACTGGGATGATTAAGTGTTCCCTTGGTTTCTTTGAGCAGCGTATATAGTTAGTAAATAAGCTTTTCCACCACATGACACATTTAAGTTATGTTTAATGCATTAACTACTTTTACTTAAATAACAGCATCAGTGCCACTGTTTTACAGTAGAGCTTCTTATTCCAACACGACTGATAAATGAACCAAAACATACATGACAAAAAATAAAACTCTGCTGTCATATATCTATTTATGTGCATTTTCAAATAATTTATATGGCTATGTCACAAATACACTATGTGTAGTGTGGTATGTTCTCATATTGTCAAATTAAACCCAAAATTCAATTATTTGCACTTAGACATTTTCAGTACATTAACATTTGTTGAATATTTTCATGCAGTGAATGGGAAATGTTCTGCTCCACTTCTTGCAAGTAATTCAATTCACTCTATTCAAGACCACATGTTGCCGTTAGCACAGTGGTGATGTGTGCTAATGTGTGTTTGGTTGCAGTGTTGCGTCTCCATTCGCTCAGAGGATAATATCTGCTGCAGGAAGTGGAGAAATACATGGCCTCAGGCAAGTCAACACTTGCATTTTCTGACTGGGACACTTTGTGAAATAGAAATTATAGAACATTTAAATCTATTATACATATAGTCAACTCCTAAGGGTGCAGTATGTCATCCACAGGCCACAGTCTTCAATCCCTGCTCCTGACCTCCCTCCCAAAGAAAAAGCAGCTACAACATCTGACTCTGTCTACAGCAGCTATTTAAATCAACTAGACTTGACATCCGCCTGCATCCACTGCCACTAAAACAACATTTAAGAATTAGAGCTTTCCTGCAGCTTCTTTTGTCAGCCTGCTGCTACCTGCCCTTGCAGTCATAGGCCTTCAGCCTCCAGCAGCAATCCTCAGCTTCCACCTTCAGCTGTTGCCCGTGAGTCGCAGCCTCAGCCATTTGCTTCGTGGTAAGGCGAGTCCATTTTGTTTGTGCTTAACCTTTTAACAAGGCAATTTAAAGTGCTCCACTTACAGCATAAAAAGGTCAGCTCCAAAAAAAACTGCATCAACCTGCAGGCTCCACCAGCAACTAGAATAAAATAATTAGCGTTTTTTAATATGAAATATTTGCACCAGTACTCAACTAGCTTTCCTAAAATGTACTGTTCAAGATCTACATTTTCTGATGTAGGTCTACATTTCAAAATATCAGCAGAAAAAACAGGCTTTGGGTTTTGGAAGGACACAGTGAATTTAGCATTCCATTCACTTGCAGTGTATTGAGCTGGTGGGTAGCCAGTCCCAACCACAGCGTCCACCTGCAGCCGCAGGCCTCACAATGAAAGCTCCAGTACCAGCTAGTCTGTGTTCCAGGAAAATCATTCTCCTTTCTCCTTCTCAGTTATAAGAAGCCACAGAGGACCCTGACTGGAAAACAAACATTTGGCTCCAGGTTTTCAAGTGTGAAAATTCACTGTTTTTTGTTACAATATTTTTTAGGTTGTGAACTGAACTGTTTTCACTGTTTTCTGATGTTTTACAGACCAAATATGAAATATAAATTATATGAAAAATATAATAGATTAATCAATAATAAAAATAACTACTGGTTGCAGCTCGTGCTTTCCACGGTCTCGATCCTATAGAACCCGACCACAGTCAAATACACATTTCCTCTGGCACTCAGCCTCGGCTTCTGTTTCCACTGAGTGCAGAGTTGAGTCTCAACTCAAACCTCAGCTGCAGCACCAGTGTCTATCTGCAGCCTCTGGCAGCCAGTACAATAATGCTACGTCTATCTAAACCTCAACCTCTGGTGAATATCACTTATAGCTGATGCTGCAGCAGCAGTCATTGTCTTTCAAAGTTCCACTGGGGACTTGGTGGCTTTACAGTTTATATTCTCAGTCAGTCGTGAGTGTGAGTTATGAGGACTGAGGCTTTCCCCCGGAGTTCCTCAGAGACTAAATAGTGATCATTATTATGCATTGCAGAGCAAAGCTTTAATCGATGTACTGTAATCTTGGCTTGAAAACATCAGCTGGGTGCACGGCTGAGGTGGACGGAGAATCTGACCTTTTATTTTCTTGACACAAGACTTTAAATGAGAAAGTGTTTTAGGGAGGGGGTGGGAGGTTTAACTCAAAGCGTCTCCCTCTAAAATGTTTGAAGATGATTCATGACAGTGGTGAGTGGAAAAAGGTTGTGAACATTCCAAATCCAGTCCAGATGATTATATCACCCTGTTCCCTACATGAAGAAACATGGAAAACGAGAAAATGTGAACTAATTTTGCCCTCTGTTAGCTATCAGCTATCCAAGGGGTCCCAACCTCTATCACACCTAGGAGATTGGATTGGTTTCCCCCCTGTAGTGAACACTGGAACCATGAGTCAGAGGAACAAATTCAGTCGGATGTACCTATGATTTTCTTACACACCAGATTGTTCCTGTGCTGTTAGTGCGACAAGCCAAGAGGCCGTAGTGATGATTGCTGCTCTGGCAAATGCACCGAGAGGGATATTTTCATGCTCCATCCATCTGGTGCAGCATTTTCATGTTTTCGTGATGAGCTGACAGCCCAAAGAAAGCTGTTAGTCATCTCAGCGCTGCATTGTCCTCTGTGTCCAAGATAGACTGTGTTGTGCTTGATTAAAGTAATCAGAAGCCTTGAAGCAAATCTTTTTGTTGACGAAGAACAAATGAATAAACATGTTGATTGTACTCTCCCAATTAAACGTTGTTCAGTAATGTCACGACCGGCTGCCTGAGTGCGCGTGCACAAGGCGGCATTAGATTTTTGACTCGGGGACAGATGGAACAGCTTTTTTTTCCACTCTGTGACTCTTGTTTCAAAAACAAACCTCTAGCTCCTGCTGTTTGAGAAATGAGTGTGAAGTCTGACAGCAAAGGGTGTCGGGGACACCTGTAATCACATGTAGATACACTTTACTAACTTAACACATTCAGGGTGCAGGCTGCATGCAGGACACCTCACCAGATCAGTGAAGAAGAAGAAATAAAAAAGTATAATCATATTATTTAAAGCAGTCATATGCTTTTATTTTTCTAATGCTACACTTTTTATTTTATTTTATTATTATAGCTACATTTAGCTTTGGCACACTCAGACCCCTCTTTCATCAGATTCACAAGGTAGTCACCTGTAATTTGTGAGATCCTGCCTTAATGTGGTTTGGACCAGTTGTCTTGTGCAGGAGAAGAGTGGTTGCAGAGTCAATAGTCCAAATTTGAGATTTTTAGAGAGGGAGAACGAATGGTTCTTGAATGTGTGGTTCCCATTATGCGGGGATGCTTTGGTGCTGACACGGTTGGTGACTGAGACTGGCAGAGATGAACATGAGATGGTCGTAGTGACCTTGATCTTCAACCTTTGACCACCACAATCTAATCTAATCAAGTCCAGAGGGATGACGCAAAATCAAAAAATCATCCAAGCAGCTTCTTCTTCAGTCTGAAGATATCTATATGTCTCTATACTCACAGTGTGAGGAATGAATGGTGGTTTATTTGTTAGCATTTTGCCGTGACTGACTTACTAATTGCATTACTGTTCACATGCAGAGGTGTGCTTCTTGATAGACTCCCACCCACAGTGGGGACACCTGAAATGATGTCATCCTATGCCTTGCTCCTGAGCCTTCTTGTACGTCTGAGTGGAAGACTTTTTGTCTCTGTGTGTAATAATATTAAGTTAATTAAGTAGAGGATTTAGTGCTTATTAAAGTAAACTAGAAGAAAAGTGAATAGTTTAAATTTCTTAGTCAACAAACTCTTTTGATCTAACTGCATATGACTAGCACAAATACAGTACAGTATACTGCTACTGAGTGACTAGCAGTACTAGTACTACTACTACAGCAGTACTAGTGAATGTGATGTTTTATAGTGTTTTCTTTATACTGTACCGTTCTTCGTTAACATTCACTAAAGGCAGATCAGTTGCTTGTTACTGTTACCGTTACTGTCACGACTCTTCAATCTCCAGCCTCTGTACCAACATGCTGCAGTCGTGTTAATACTTGTTTTTATCATTTAGATTTAATTACTTGTATCTACTCCTAATTATTTCTTAAATCTGTTACTGTCACAATATATTTAAACTTATGTCAGATGGTACTGTGAGTAATGTAAGTTGAAAATGAGAAATTCAAGATTAAACATATATCAACAAATGTGAGAGAAGAGTAAGATTTCCATCCATCCATTATCGACCGCTTATCCGAGATCGGGTCGCGAGAAGAGTAAGATTTGTTCATTAAAATAATATTTTTTGATTGTAGTCAGTTCATTTTACAAGCACTTACTACTGTAGCAGCGATGAGCTGCAGGGGCCATTATGTAGCCAAACACAACGTAGCTGTACCTGGCAGAATTTAGGGCTCAGTGAAATTAGTTCAGGCACTGGTCAACATAATATTTGCTACCTGTGCAAAATGATGTTACTCTAATGACGTTTGTCCTGCTGATCACAAAAATGACATCCACTTTGTTGTATCGTGTACAGTTTTAATAAAAATTGTGTTACTTTCTCCACCAATAGGAAAAGAGGACATATGTTTTTTTACACTGACAGAACACAACACACTATTCAGGTAAATACAAAATGCTCTTGTCTATCTAAAAAAATTTAATTTGTTGACCAGTGTTTTATATGTTTCTTCTTTGCAATGGTACTTTGACCTTTAAGCAATGATCCATGTCCATTGATAATGGTTTTCAGAGGTGCTCCTGTAGCTCTACTACAGACCTGTGTGTTTGTAATGGATCACAGCCTGAGGGCCCGAAGATCGCTGCCATTCAGTGTTACGCTTTTTTGTTCTTGTTCCCTGTGTACAGATTTCTCTGAATTATCTAAACGGAATATTATGTACCGCAGATGAGAAATCTCCAGATCATCCTCTTTTCATTTTTGTCATTTTAAAATGTATAAACATTTTTAGAAAAATCGAAAACAAAACTGAAAATGTGCATCAAATGACAACTTTCAGACCTACTAACTCTGGTTCATGTGGAGAAAAAGTTGGATCGATATCAAAATGAGCTTAAAGTAACACAACGACAGTAGTTTCGGTAGAGTAGACATGTGTGTTTACATTTTGCTGTGTGACACAACAGCGGCGGTGACGTTTCACGACAGCCCCGCCGCCCCAACAGTGCATTCTGGGTCCAACCCAAGATGGCTGCGCCCTTGCAGAAGTGCTGAAGAAGTGCCTCTTCGGAGAATTTAGCGGGATTGTGTGTGACCTACGCGAAAATAATGCACCAAATCAGCTCCTAGGGTCGCTGAATTGTAGAAGACCACACGACCCCAGTCAGCGATAAGTGTGCTCGGTGCTTCGTGTGGCTGTGGCAGACTGTCCGTGTGATGATGGGCCTCGTCTCCAGCCCCTTCCCATAGCGAAGAGCCGTGGGGAGAGGAGCCGCAGATTCCCCTGCAAACACGCACCCGTCCAACTTGGCTTTGACGGGTTTGACATACTCTATAGGCTGTGGACGTTGCCCTACAATTTTTTGACCAGGATTGTTTGTGCGACCGTGTCGGTCATCGTCCGGAGACGGAGAGGTTCCCCAGCTCGGGTTGATATTCCCACCGCACCAAGGTCTGTATCTGCACGCTTCGCTGCCACCACTAGCGCCATTTCTGTATGTCTGCTCCCCCTTACTTATCTCTCTGCTCATGCTGTTTCGCAAGATGCCTGGAAAAAGCTTTTAACTAGCTCTAGTTCCCCGTACAGTTTGACAGTACAGTGGTATCCAGAGCCAGCTTCAGGGAGAGCTGTCGAATTAGGCGCTAGCCTGGCTAACAGTTAGCTAGCTGCCAGGTTTGTTTGTTAACTATCAGCTAAACGCTAGCAAAGAGCTCCGGCTGTGAAGTTAACCCAGTGTGACCGCAATAACACCGCCAGACTAGCTCCTAACCTGTGGCTCGAGCTGGTTTCAGGTGGACACCTGGCGCCTCATCGTCCTAACATCATCCAGGTGTTGCTCTCTGTGCCCAGGTCTAAAAAAATAACCTGACAACCTGAGGAAAAGCGTGTGAGAGGTGAAGCTCAGTGTTGACTGAGAAGGAATCCACATGTGAATGTGTTTGGTTTCAGTAGTTGTGGTTTTGATACGAGCTGGAGATTCACAGCTCAGCATCAATAATGAGTCATAACCAATATCCTGTGAGCTGAGGAAACTTCCTGGTGTAAGGTCAAAGAAGGATCTCGGCAGCAGCGGTACTAAATCCTCCAAAACAAAGAGTGTGTATGTTGCTGTAGGTCGTGTGAAGGTTTGTATTATTAGTTTTTTTATACTGGTGACAGATTTGAAACGATTCTAAAATCTGCAGTACTTTAATTTTAGACAGGAAGTATTTGGTCATACCAGACTACCAGTACCTGTACAAGTACCTTTTCTATGGACACATTGATTGGTGCTAGGAACTAGAATAAAATAGAATATCTTTATTGTAATTGCATAAACAACTAGAATTAAAATTTACAGAATAGCAGCATGACCCAGCACTGTTACACTTTAAAACTAAAGTTATGAGGCACAGATACTTTGTTTTTATCGCCTCATCGTTTTTGGGCCACACACCACATTTTTTTGAGCAGCTCGTTTTCCTCGTAGCGTGGGTGCACATGATCTTTGGGTTTGCCGGTATTGCACAATGTCTCGGTTTGGTGGTTTGTTTCTAGCACACACAGCAGGTATCTGACAGCCTTGTGAGGAAAATAATTTTTAAAATTCTCCAAGTGATGTTTGATAGACAGATATTTTAGATTCTGTTCTGCTGAGAACTGATTTTGATACTTAGGGGAAACCCCGTTATCCGGTTTCGTTGTTGTTCTGAGAGTAGCAGCCACAATATTATTATGTTGTTGGGTTGTGTGATGGTGGGTTAGAAGAACTCCTCAAATCTTTGTTACCAACCTGAGCTCTCCCCCCCACAGAGCCCTTATGAAAATGGACTCAGACTTGATTCATTCGCCGGCCGTGGGCCTTGCAGAGGAAGAGGAGGCCGACATGAATGACTGGAAACTTCCTCTGGCCTTCATGAAGAAACGGCACTTGGAGAAGATAGAGGGCTCCAAGGCTTTAGCACAGAGCTGGAGGATGAAGGACAGGGTAAGTTTGCTGCTTATGCTGTAGTCTGTGTGGTTGAGGATGCTACATGTGCAGAGCTCTGGTTTGTAGGGGTGGAGCCAGATGTCCAGACACCCAGTTATTTGTTTGTTACTCAATTCAATTTCAAGAAGCTCTTTCTCGTGTATCTCTGTCAGGCTAGTGCATGAAGAGTTGTTGAGGGTAACAGTTTGTGCAAATAGCTGTTAATAGTTATAGGTGTAGCTAATAACAGACAGTTGATTCAAATAACTTTCTAAATCATTTTGTTTATTTGCCCACTTGGCAAGCGTTAGACAAAAATATTGATATCGTTCTCATATCTGTCCACTTAATGTAAACCTATTGCCAGCAGCCAGCTATCTTAGCTTAGGATTTCAGCAAGACCAAAAACAGGGGCGAACAGCAATCTTGTGTACTGCATTCATCTACATAAATACAAGGAAAGAGTGCAAGCCACACTAATAGGATATGCTTATACCAACATGTACGTATGTTGTACAGGAACAGATATAATAAATAACCTATATATAAAATAGTATTAGTGAAAGTAACTATTAAAGGCGATAAAAGTTAGGTAACTATCCTAAATGAACTACAGCAGCAGTAAGTCTCCAAAGTCCACAGGCAGGAGGTTATTTCCACATGCTAACAGGCTAACAAATGCTGAGTCTACTGAGCTGGTACCACAGTTAGTACTGAAGTCTGCTGCCATCACATACCTCACTTCAGGATGTGCATCTGGGAGACTGTAGCTAACGTTTGGTTGATGCTGGACAGTATTTCACTCTTGTGTAGGGGAGTTTTTAAAACATTGTAATTGACAATCATAATTTAAATTTGAAACAGTGATACTAACCATAGTAAAATTTACCATGGTCTACTGTGAAAGCATTCATCCTTACTATCAGCACATCTAACAGATTTCTAATTAATTAATTATATCTTTGTTTTCTTGTGGATGAGGCTTGCTAACTGTTGCTTTCCAGTCTTTATGCTAAGCTAGGATAGTTTTATCTAGCTTTATATTTAGTGGTATAAATCTTCTCAACAAAGTTTATTTCTGAAACTGTTAAACTACTGCTGTAACAGTGACGTATTTGTGGTTTGTAATGATAATGTTATGCACTCAGCAGCTAGAGCTGACTGTGGTTTGTGATTGGTGCATTAGGGTTTACATTTGCATTGTCGCTTCTCAGAAATTTCATTGAAGGGACCAATGAAGTGCAGCGATGCTACACAGTGTGCTTTGAGCAGACATCACTCAGGACGCAGCAGCATGTCACTAGTTCCCCTCGTCTTTATTACTGTGCCAATTCACTTTATTCTGCATGAAGCGACACGTGCTACGCATTGACAGAACCTCAAAGCCTCTCCCTCATGAATGACCACACTGTGATTCTAACCTCATCAAGCTGTCATTTAATCCACTGCAGTGCTACTAACCTGATTTTTCCATCAAATTACAGCTACAGAACATTGCTATTATAATTATGGCAAATTCCACATAATCATACATAATCCTAACAGACTCTGCACATGTTGTAGAAATTCACACAAATGGAAATTTAACACCTTACTGCTATTAGGAATTGCACGGCTGTACCCAGGAAATGTTGAATGCATTTAATTATCATTAAATGTGAGGCTGCTATTGGTTTAACATAGTTAATAGGAACTGGCTGAAACGGTTATTCCTATCAGAAAGTCATGCTAAATTGACTGTGTAACGTTTTTCATCGCTCTGAGCATTTTCAGGCTGTGGACCCTCATTTTTACTCTTGTTAGAAGAATTTATCCTTTCACATTTCTGGGCTCAGATAGCTGGAACTAAAGAGAGCTTTTTATCTTTTATACAGGCAGAATTTGGCTCTCAGTGCATCTCTGGCCTGGAGTTAAATCCACATTTTCATACGTCAGTTTTTGCAAAATAATATATTTTAGGTGCTATATTTTTAAAGATAATATCTTTTGAATAAAGATAATGCAATGCAAACTGAACCATCTTTTACAATTTATTTTTCAGCACTTTCTTTTAGCACTAATCTATACTGTCAGAGTTTGTCAGTGGTAGGTTGGGGTGGGTGGTTGCAGGACTTTGTCACAGGAGACTGGAGTTTTGTACCTAAACCTAATCCAGATGTCTTGTTCATAACCCTAACCATATGCCTCATGGTATCATATATCATTTAACCATATCATTATACCATTTGATACCTAATGCGTTGTATCCGAGGGTTGGGACAAACCCTCTATATGACAATATGAATTTTAACAGGAGCTCAGATTAGAAGCTCAGTAAGTGTGGGTGGACCTGGTCTAAGTAATATATTTCCTTTACTGGACTGCTGTACTGCCAGACATGCCAGATGGAATAAAAGCAGTCAGGTTTACAGGTTGCCAGTGAATGGGGTTAGGTTTGTAATTATTTCACATGGGTTCAGTTGGTGCCCAGCAAAAGCTCAAAAGATTGAAATATATTTAATCAATAGATGCTGAAACCTGTTTATTTTTGACTCTTGCTCTCATGGTGAACATTGATCATGACACCTGTATGTTGATAGCAAACAAACCTGAACTTTGACCTGATGAGATAAGTGATTGCAGCACAGACTTTCTCCTCTAGCTTGGGTTTATTTTGGAAGCATGTTTCACACATTTTAACTGTGGTGACAGAAGATGCTCCTTCCTGACTTTTGAGCATTTTTTTTGTTATGTGCAATTAACTCACCTCTGTTTGTGTTTGGAGAAAAATGAAATGAAACCTAAATAGTCAAGTTAAATTGCAGCCTTTTGCACTTGTGTCTGTCAAGGCTGTTCTAACCAGAGCTGTTTTTTTTTTCATTTTAAAATTGAATTTGAACTTGAATTCTTAATTATTTTCCATTAATAATTAATAAAAAAAATAAAAAAAAATAATTAATTAATTTCCCATTTGTCCTAGAATAATCTTTGTAATAAGTAGCTTTTCAGAGCCGGACGTGACGGGACTGTTCACCTTGGATGCACAAAAATCTTCTCTCCCCAGTTATTATGTTTCCCAGTTCCCAGTGGAGCTGTAAGCTTGGTGACGTCAGAGTGGTTTGACGCAAACTTTATATCTACGCCTTCCCAGCCTTACATTTGAGCCTCTTTATAAACCCTGGCAGTGTTCTGTCTCCTCCCGATGCCCATTTGTGCTGGCCCAATATCCTGTCAGACACAGAAATGGCATCACTGAGGCTTATTTTTAGGTCCATGTATGCTGTTCACTGTTGTTTGTGGAAAGTGAGGACGGATCAGAATTGATTGTTATTGTCAGTAATATGTAGCCGGGAATGTTTTCCTGATGGCACTTGTTTTGAGATGAGGGAACATGCAAATGGATGGTGGAGGGAGACAGTAGAAATAACATTACCACTCTTAGCATGTGAGCAACAAGCAGCAGGACACAGTATGGTCTGAGCAGCAGCACAGCGTCAGTCTGACCACTGTACACAACACACTGACTTAACACTTGGCGAAGTAGTGAATGATAAAATACTAAGTATATATAAATAAGAAAGAATACCTGTAATGTATACTGTGGGTTACTGACCTGCCTTTCATTAAGAGTCTCATCAGGATCTGAGAATTGCGAATATATAGCTGTATAAACAAAACGATTCATGATGTTAAATGACTACTCAATGCAGGAGGCAAATGTCGGTGCAAAACAACCAACATGCAAAGAAAATCAGTTATAAGATGGAAAAACATAAGCTTGTCTGTCAAGGATATTGCTGTAATAAATAGTGTATATCAGCTAAAGTCTAAAACATAAATAGATGCTTAAATAATTTTGATAAAAATCTAATGCAGGGAGCAGTTTGTGCAGCTCTACATCAGTTTGTCCATGTAACATATTATTGCCAGAATAAGATTCAGGACACAGATATGTCGATCAGAATGCTAATATGTCCTCACTATCAGCTATACTAACACAACAAGGCTTTACTGTCCTCCAAGATATTCTAGCTCAGTGGCCTAGTTATTGCCTTTATTTTCCCTGATGCCCACAGCACTGTTGTAATTAACAGGGACACAGCACAGTGTTGTTAAAACACTTTGTTGCGGCAGAATGTTGGATTGTCGAAGCAGGTCGTAGCCGTGTTAAAATGCCCTACAGGTGTTTGTCCAACAATGTTCTTTCCTGAGATTTTCAAATTGTTCATATCAGGTAATTTGTCATTTATGTGACCTCCCCTTTGGACTCACAGATAGCTCCAGGCTTTCTAGTGTTTTTTTATGACTACTGGCATTGTATTTAAACTCTACTTTGCTTGATTATTTAGTTATCTTGTGGACTTCTTATTTGATTTCCTAGGAACAGTGTGAGTCACTGTGACCTGTGATGTTGCAACTTGCACTTTTCCGGACAGCTGTTGATTACCTCATTTGAGTTTCTCTCATAACCTTCCCTGCTGCTTTTCACATGCGCCTGCCTGCTGTGTTTTTCGACATAGAAATAATGAAATCAATAAGTCATCAATATCCAAGCTCGTTAGAATAATGTGGAAATGAGACAGGTGGTGTGTGCTGCTTTATCTTCTGCATCATTAGTTGAATTCAATCAATGTATGCAGTTCATTAGGCAGCATATAGACTTTTAGGCAGGGAAGCATGAAAACAAAATGAAATGTGTTTGCACTGTACTAAAAATAATTACGTGCTAGTGATTTTATATCTGTGTTGAATGATGGCAGCAGGTTCACAATAGGGAGTATGTGAGTAACATCCTCTAATCAAGCTGTAGATTTAAGGCTCTCACACTGCTGACGCCTCCTCAAGTTAAGATGAGATATTGAAGTAAAACATGTACAGGCCTCTGTTTGACCTCTGACCTTTGATGATATCGCATACTGCAGTTAGATTTTAACATCTGTAAATAATAGAATAATCCAGGGTTTTCCTGACTAAAACTGCTTTACATTATCCAGCTGCTTGTGGGAAATGTCTGAGTCAGTGAGCTTGGAGATTCAGAACTTATTTCAGAACCACTGCGCCCTTATGAACTACATGGAGAAACACATACAGTATGTAAAGTGCAACTTAACTGGCATATAGGCAGTCATTTTTTATTTCTTAGTTTTAGTGAGAAAAGTGCAAAATTGCCTGAAGCACAGTGTGCTTAATAATGTGTGTAACTGTGTGAGAGGAGCATGGTGTTGCTGGGAAAGTTATTGACCCTCCCTGCATAAACAAACGGTGCTCGTGCAGGTAGACAGCAAATAGTGTAAGGATACAGACTACCAGCAGTGTATCTTTAGTGTCTGGTTTGTCACACTTAAATGATTCAGATCATCAAACAAATATTTATATTTAGTATTACTTATTATTATATTAAGCTTTTCTTAGCAAAAGAAAGAAAGAAAGAAAGTGCTTAGCTCATGCATACGTTCGACCATGCATATGCAGTTTTCTGGATGCAGTATTAAGAAAACAGTGAAAAGGTTAAATATGAGAGATGTAGTCTTATATTAGAACGTTGTTTGTATATAACATACATATATTATATGCTTAATTAAAAGACCTTTCTATTTCTTTACAGTCATTGTTTTGAATTTTATCCTAAATGTGAAGAAAACCATCCTGGAAAGTTTCAACATGAGCAGGAATCGATATTAAAGCAAAGGTGGTTTATAGTTTCACTGGGAGGTAGCTAAAGAGAACCTGCGTCATTATGTCACATTCGGCCTAAAAACCATCCTATGTTCCATTGCGACTGTCTGCAATTCTCCATTAACTATTTCTAAAAAGTGAATGGTCTGTGTTAGGCCATGACATTTAGCCTGCAGACACCTAGGGTTTATGGGAAATGGTGTTCTTTGAAGGCTGCTACAAACCCAAATATTGGATTAACCGTTTCACATTCAAAACTCTACTATAAACACATTGAGCAAGGTGCTCAACATACTGTTAAAACAGCTGCATCCCATGTCTTCGTTTTCAGTTATTAGCAATTTGAGAAATTTCTTTTGAATGAGGTTTTATTACTTCTGGAACGGAACAATAGAGTTCAGGTTTCACTTCAGCTCTCTACAGATGTCCACAGCTGTGCGTGATGTGTGGTGCAGCGAGACAACCAATGCATAAAACCATATTTCTGTCTTTGTGTGCACATGCGGCCTGTGCTTTTTCTCTGGTCTGTAGTTCAACAGTATCTGACCTGTCGCTGGCAGCTAGCTGTGGCACCTCCACCCAGAGGAGATCAGCGCTCACCACCGTTTTAATAACCTTCATTTAATGCCTGGAGTTAACAAATTAAATAATCAGGGGGCATTGATCGATGCAGTGAGTAGAGCTGGGGGACTGAACGGGAGTGTTAAAAGGGTGCAGAGTGAGAGGGCTGGAAAGTCCCCTGGAGTCCCGGACAGCTATTAATGAGGGGAGCAAGGCTACCAATTACATTCATGGCACTAAACAGGAAGACATACACACACATACAAGCACGTAAAAATAATTTGTCTCTGTCTAACTCTTCTGTTCCATCACTTTTTATCACAACAAAGTCTCTTCTCATCCTCCTCTCCCTTCTAATTTCTTCTCACGCTGCAGAAGAATTTCAGATTATTGGAAATCCATGACGATTAGAGCATGTCCATATTAAAATCTAATTCTGCTAAGACTTTCTCTTCAGATCAATGCCAACGGTCCAGTTAACAGGTTGGGTCACCCATTTTTATTAAGAGCTACTTGTGGAGGGTCAAAAGGTTCTTTATTCACAGCGGGACTCCACTTATCACTGCTCAGCTTTCATCTTTTCCTCTGATCACTGTCTTTAACAGTAGTGTCTCTCTCGCTTTTGATGAAATTTTCATTAAAGTTCTGCTGTCTCTGTGTTTTTAGTAGGACTGCAATTTATTTTCATTATTGGCAAAGTTTGTATTAATTTGGCCAACAGTCAAAGAATTTGCTGTGTTAGATTTAGATACTAAGCTAACACAAGAAAGAAATAATCCTCTTTTTTCATTTTAGCCTATTGTGAATACATTAAATACATTTTGTATTTGAATCAATAAATGTAGCTATTAATAAAAAAAGTTTACATACGAACTATATTGATAATAGTTTCTTGCATAATCTAATTCACTACCATAAACCATGCATATACAGCGGGGGAAATAAGTATTTGCCACATCAGCATTTTTATCAGTAAGGGGATTTCTAAGTGGGCTATTGATGCAAAATTTCTACCAGATGTTGTCATCAAGCCAAATATTGAATTCATACAAAAAAATCAGAACATTTAAGTATACAAGTTGAGTTATA
>JAUYWH010000001.1:21984698-22054059 GCA_034779795.1 Ctenopoma multispine
TGCATCAATAGCCCACTTAGAAATCCCCTTACTGATAAAAATGCTGATGTGTCAAATACTTATTTCCCCCGCTGTAGTTCAATTCCCACTAAACTAATTGAGCAACATTTTATGCACTTAGCAGCAGGTGATTTTCAAACCTAGTTTTAAATGTTAAACTTCATTACATGTGAGGTAACATAAAATAAACAAAGCAGATAAAACCAGTGAGAATACGATGACCTGCACCAGAAAAACACTGACCCCTAATCATCTGTATTTCTCTCATGCACATGAGTTTCACATGTATTCAAAATTAGCTGCGATGGATGGAAACAAATCATTTTATCAGGGTTATTTATATTAATTATGTCACCATCCTGAGCCATGTAAGAAAGGAGTTTACCTGAGCTGACAGGTTTGACTAGTATTTACTCAAGCACACATTTCTGTGGCTCCTGTTTATTATTTTAAAATTCTGGTCAATGTTGAGTTTTAGAAAACAAAATGATAGCTTACATTATCTTCGACAGAGAGTCGACAGTTTACTTTGACATTTTACCTGCTGTGACAGTAACATTGTTAGTCTCTCTCTCTCTCTGGACCTTGCATTTATATGTCTTTGAAATGCTGTCATTTTAGCTGTTGTCCTTTAAAGGGCAAAGCTGCCCTGGTCCCTCCCAGTTGAGTCTCTGCCTTTTATAATACCTTTTAGATATAAATGTACTTTCCTGGGATATTGATGTCGATATTTTCCTTACCCTGCAGAGCTGACAGGGAACATCTACATGCATTTTAAAAGCTAAATCATCTTCAGTTTCTAAAATGTTCCGATTGTCTGTTTATTTATTTGACACAAGGATTATCTTATCTTATCTTATCTTATCTTATCTTATCTTATCTTATCTTATCTTATCTTATCTTATCTTATCTTATCTTATCTTACGTGCGGTTGTGTATTGCACATTTTGATCTGAACAAACTTTCAATAAGGTGGACTTTCTGCAAAACAGAGGTTCGAACTGCACCTAACCTTTTGTAAAAAAGTAAAAAAAACGGTAAATAATATAAAGCACCTAAGAAGCAGAAGGGCTTCCCTTTAGCTTCCTAACAGCTTCGGTCTTCATTGACTTTTCCGTCATTAGGGACCTGAGGTGTGTGTCAGGGGGACATTGAATTGAATTCCTGACAAAAAGCCTTCGGTTCATTGAAGGGTGGAGAAGAGACGATCTTCACAGTAGGTTCCATGAAACCTCACTGAGGTTTAAATCTGGTGAGTGGTGGAGACTTTCAGCCTCTTTGTGTCCATGAAATGAATCTTGAGATTTCATTGGGTTTAAGACAACGGGTACACATTGATTTAGAACAATCACATTTACAGTATGTTGAAGGCACCCACTTGCTTCTCCAGACAGTCTGCCTTTATTCAACATTTACAACAAATCCCGAATTCTCTGTTTAACAGGTGTTGTATTACGTTATGGCCTTTTTTACTTGTGTCAACTCGTCATTCCTGTGGCTCTTCGTCCATGTTTTTGTCATTTAAACTGTTTTATTTTTTGTCCTTTTTCAGTCTGAGAGATCATCCTGTCTATAACTTTTCTTCAGATTAAAGAAAGTATCTTTCATTTCAGAAACTATTGCATAGATTGCTAGAAATTTATCATGCACGTTAATGTTTTCTCACAGTATGAATAACGCTGATAACATACGTGCTGTTCTTTCCTTGAACGTCTTGCAACACCCGGACTGGAAGTGAACCCGAGCAATTCCTGGCATGTTCTTTATCTTGACAAGTTGGGTCTTATCAGGGACCTTAGTTTGTAGTAACTCAGAATTTACAGAAACCGAAATGTAATTGCTTGTGTCTTCTTTTGTAAGTCGCTTTGGATAAAAGCATCTGCCAAGTAAAGTAAAGTAAAAGTGACCTACACTCCATACTGTCTTTGAACACCTGATATGAGACCATGGACGTGTGACGAGCTTTTGAGATTGGTTTCAGAACTCGTACAGCCCTGATGCTTAGATTGTTGGTGCTGATGTATTTTGTGTGAGTCAACACTGCATTTTAAATGGGTTATTAATGCATTCATTATTTCTCAATGTGCACATTCTGTCCCGTCAACACGCCTGAAGGTTCGGCTATACCTCCAGACATACTGTAGCATCTGACCAGTAAATGGTGTACCTGCTAAACATCAGCTTGTTAACATGATCATTATGCACCATGTCGGCATGTGACATTAGGAATCAAGTGTAGCCTCTGTGAGTTGGCTGTAAAATCCTGGTCTTGTCAGTAATGTCAAGCTAAGCAATGTAAATTCTGTGAGGGAACTGTCACCGTAGTTTCATGTGTAATGGGTGCATGGAGTATTGTTCGTATACAGTTGTGTACCCAAGCAGAAAAGTTGTTCATCATTTCGCATTCGTTAGGATAGGATCATGACGTACACCATGCAAGCGGGGAAAGAGCAAGGTGAGAGAAGGTCAGGTGAAAATGAATGAGGTGATATGCTGCAGTGGGCCTTTGTGTGTGGATGCATGTACATGTCGAGTCTTGTCGTGCTGAGTCCCACTAGCACCCTGACCTTTTACTCTGTTGGCAGGAAAGCAGAGGGCTCCTTAATTATGTTCATAACAACAGCACTCGTAACCCTGCTCAGCCACAGGACGCCGCATGACCTGCTGCACACACGCAGTACCTGTAATATAGGGCTGTACGACACACGGAGGAAGTGTCTACCTACAAAAGGTCACTTGTCACTATCGCATTGACCTACATAGAAGTGTTCCATGTGTGGGAACTATCAAATGATATATCCTTGAATAAATGTGTTTGTTCACAGTTGTAACCTTTTCTGTACTCCAGTATTACAATTGAGTCTTCTGAAATTCTCTCAGTTTTTCCTCATTGGTTATGCCTTTATATTATGTGTTATTTTGTTGTGTGGTTTATAACATTGGCACCTTTTCCTCTATCTTTTGGGTATAACTGTACACAAAAAATGTCAGTTGTTTTTTGGGTTGTGGTTTGATTTGTAGTTTAAGTAAAGAAGTCTAAGTGCAAATTATGTGAAACACTGACTCATAGATGTTAATATGCATGTATCATTAATGGTTAAACATTATAACAGGTCACTCCAAGCTGCATAGTTGCATAGTAAATGAAAAAAGTTTGACACATTTATAATTGAGCAGCAGTCAGCAGGTCAGTCTTCAGGTTTTTTACATGCAGTTCATAAGTTTTAACACGTTTTTACGGTTTTTACCTTAATTTTTTTCATTCACATTAAACCGTCTGGGGCTGCTCCCATCTGGTAAGTCCATCCGTCGGAACAACTTCTTGGACAGTGGCTAATTACATGCACTAGACAAGTAATTGGATTTCTCTTCCACTCCAAACTTATTTCAGCTCACAGGTGTAAACTGTATAGTCTAAGAAGTCTTCCTGACTTCCTATTTTTCTTTTCTGGTTGTCTGTGGTGAGGTTGGCTGACAGTGCAGTCAGACAAAGACATGCTGGCAGGAAGAACCAAGCTTTTTTTCACATCAACTGTCTGGATTTATCAAATACACAGTGGAAACTGGATTATTTAGACTTCTACAGGAAACTTTGTTAGTTTCACTTTTAGCTAGACTCTGGGTGGACTTTTTTTTCCAAAATACAATGAGGTATTGCTCCAGGTATTGATCACTATTTCATCCAGCTCTAATCCACTTTTTTCCCTGTATGCAGCCTTATGTTATTAAATCAAAAAAGAAACCTGGTAACACTTATAAATGGCAGATAAATCAGTATTCATCAGGATAAATCCACCTTTCTCTAAATTATCTAATCCCCAACCTGATTACAGAAACCAGTTGTCCCTTTTGCATAAGAGTTAAGGAAAGTAAAAGAAAACCACTTTTACTCTGGTAATTCACTGATGGATTCAAATGCTGTTTTTGCAAATGGGATAGCATGTATGATTGTTTGTATTTCCCAAAACATAGTGTAGTCTTAACTTCAGCTTTGCCAAATAGTTCCACCAAAAGCAAAACTGTAACCAAGGAGATGGGGGAAAAAAAAAAGGAACTGAGCCCATGTGACGCACAAAGTATCTGACCTCTGGCTAATTGAAACCAAAAGGACTCATATGGCCTCATGAAGTTCATGCACCATCTGTAGCAGAGTAAATCATGTCTAGATTCAGAAAGTGACATGATCATGAAACACTGAGCAGGATCAGGCTAAAAACGTTACTGAAGCTTGTTGAGTAATCATTATGGGACATTTAGTCAGAAGACGGCTGCGACTTGCCTAAGGTACAGGGTAGACGTGAAATATGATCCAAGAAGCCCAATTTGGTCATGGTGGTTGCAAGCTATGCTGTAGTAATATGGTATCCATGTTACATCCATGTTAAGTGCACTTGCTCGCATTCAACTCCCCACTGTAGATTCTTGCTGGATGATGTTGGGTCGCAGCAAACTTCGAGACGCTATTATTTTACGTGTTTTTTCTTTTTTCCTGAAGCCCTGAAGAATGAATGAGTGGGCTGAGGTTAGAGTTTGGGAACCATCGGCCTAAGCCATAAACCTATATCTTCTTTAAAAAGTTGCGACTATGATTTTCATTTTACATCCTGGCCATCTGACAAGACTATTTCGGATTGAAAATGATACACCAAAGATCGATTTTTTTTGTTTTCTGTGGAGAGATGAAGAATCTAGAACAGATGGGGCAGTATGTTGTGCAGTAAAAGGGCAAAGGGAAATTTCTGACTTGTGATATTGGTCAGTACAAATTAAATATAGTTTGGTGACATGCTTGTTTATTTTTCTTGAATAATGAATACCAACTACTAAGTTGTTATTTCCTCTTGTGCAGCACATGTCTGTTAAGGTCAGCTCATTGTGCCAGTGTCCTTACTCATGAACTCACACAGTTTGAGTAAACAATGTCCCATGAAGCCTGACGTCTGCTGTGATGCACAAAAAAAAAGTGTTTCTGAGGTGCTGACAGTGAAGATGGAGTGATAGCTCACTTTTGCTGCAGTGTGTAATTTTCACTGCAGGAGACCTGTGCTGCCTTACCAAGTCCGTGTGAGTAAGGACTTGCCACATAACCCAAGGATCAATGTTTGTTCTATTTTGATAGCCTGTTTAGCTTTCGTCTCACATCCTGCCACTGTGGCCTCTGTATTGGGGTCCATTACCTGGTGTGACACTGGTCTGTTGGTACGATGCTGAAAAAATATTTAACCTCTTTCTGATATCAGACCTACTGTACAGTCAATTTGAAGTAGACTTGAACTACAACTGAAACAAGATCTGAATAAAATTAGTTTGTGATACGTTTGTGACTAAGAGAAGAAATTATGAGCTTTAAATTCATAATTTAAAGCTCATAATTTCTAAAGTTAGTTAAACTTTAACTAACTTTCTAACTAAGTTCATAATTTAAAGCAGAGTGATGGGATTTGGAGGACTGGCAGTAGCCACGTTGTTTGACATAGTGTTATTTCTAAATACCTGGTTCAGATGAGAAAAGTGGGATAGACTAACTCTCTCTCTCTTTCTCTGTAACTACTCTTTAGTTTCTTCTTGGCAAGACACTTAACCTTTACTACTTCACTGATGCTTCATTGGCCAGGAGCAACAGAATATGATTTATTGGAAAACTCCCAGATGGACCTGAACAGCAGCATGTGTGCACAGTAAACTTCCCCAGGTGAATGAAGGTTTCTTCTTATTTGTGTGTCCTGTGTCTTTTCCCCCAGATGAAGACTGTGAGTGTGGCGCTGGTGTTGTGTCTCAATGTGGGTGTCGACCCTCCTGATGTGGTCAAGACCTCCCCTTGTGCCAGACTGGAATGCTGGATAGGTGAGCGAGTCCACACAGACATAAATCACATATCATATATCATATCATCCTCCATATCAACAAATTGAACTGAACTAAAAAAATGTTTTTCCCCAACAGTAATAAAATGAATAAAGCCAATTAACAAGAGTAACAACATTTCTGTATGTTAGCTGTACATTATAAATAATGCTGATAATGCATTACTAAAAGCTTTTAATGTTAGGAAAGAAGGATTGTTTCAGTGATGTGTAAGGATTCCAACACTTTCAGCCACATCTTTATGTGGGAGTTAGAATTAGACCATGTAGTTCAGTCAATGTGCCAAAAGCCTGTACAAAGGGATAACAAGTCTAAAGATTTGTTAAAGCCACTGAATGTCACTTCTTTAGTAGAAGGCTGGATTATTTCTGAATTTAAGTTTGCGTATTGTGACATATTGAGTGATAAGTAATGTTATACCACACAATTCTACTGTCAACTTGACTCTGACAGCAAATGTTTACGTTGAACTTTGAAGGCTTATCTCTTACTATTTAGATATTTTTAGCATTTCCCATGGGAGCTCGATCCATAAGGCCTCTGTCAACAAGGGATGAAACAAAGACATAGAACAAAAGCAAAGGAACCATCTCCATTGAATGGGAACCTTAAAACTGTGGCTCCGCTCTCCTGAGACTGCACAGCTTATAAAGTCTCTGAAACTTTGTGATTGGCGGTTGAGAGTGTTCAGTTTATATTAATGCATCACTGAGTTTATGTCTATATACCAGTAGAAGAGTTTTATATCTGTTGTTTAGTGACCATGGCATGTAGGGTTGAGTCAAAATGGCCTTTTTAAAGTAGCACCCAATTTTCACCATAACAGGAAATTGTAAAATGGTTTTGCAAGCTGATCACACAACATCTAATCAGAGCCGCTGTTATGCATTTCCACCATTTTTGGAGGACACTACTGTATCATGGATTTATTAAAAATGTTCAATTTAAACAGTATAAATAAAGATTGTAGATGACACTTGCATAAAAAAATCATTATTTCTATTTCATAGTTTTTTAGAAAACAAAGAAAGTTATGATTTTCCTTGAACTGGAATTCATGGAAGCAGAAGGTAGAATCTGTCTCATCAAACACATCGTTATGTTGTGATAACGCATTGTAAGATCTCATTTGTTATATGAATAATGGTTTAATTCTCTGCATCAAGCATATCCGTGTCTTCTCACGAAGCATGCCAGTACATTCTTCTCTACCTGAGGAGTGTAATCTGAGACGTCCCCTCAAATCCATATTCTGCTATTTTTTATCTCATATCTATTTCCTCTGATGCTGAAATGAGAAACTGTAACTAAGTTGCCTTCTCTACATCTTTTGCCATAAAGTTACCTGTGTTGCTTTGTTCTGGATGTGGTGTGTGGTGAATGATGTCGTTATGACTGGTTTGCGAGCTCCATGTTTACTTTAAAGGGGTTTCTTAAATCAGTTGTGTGTTATGTTTGTGGTCACTTCATGTTTTTTTTTTATTTTTGTTTTTATCTTTTTGCCAGACCCTCTATCAATGAGTCCACAGAAAGCTCTGGAGACCATCGGGGCCAACTTGCAGAAACAGTATGAAAACTGGCAACCCAGGGTGAGTGGATTCACTTGAGCCAGCCTCCCTTCTCCTTTCTGTGACCGCATACTTTACACACACTCACAACTCTGCATATTACAGAACAATCAAACGTGTACGAGTGAAGTAAAAAACATCGTAGGCACTTCAAAATTGAGTCCTCTTGATATCATATTCTTACTGATCGATTTCTGGCATCTGTTAAGCCAGTCTTAGCTTATTCAAAGGTATTTTAGAGGCTGTGTTATAGATTTTGGCTGACTACTGCCTTCCATGTGTGTCTTTCAGGCTTTGCATGATGCGTATCATCTTGTAAACTCAGCTTTGATAGGCCTGTGTGTGTGTGTGTTGACATGCATGCGTGTTTTTGCCTGTAGAGTCTGCTCTCCTTGGTTCCCAGCAGTAAATAAGCTCAGTGTTTTGAGTCTGTTGTTCTCCTCGATCATGTTCAAATTCAACATTCAAGAACTCTGTTGTTAATAGAAGCATAATAAAATTGTAAGTGTGTGTCAGCCTCCAACGAGGCATTAGTATCAAATCCTCACACGTATTTACAAATGTCAACTATAACAGAAATGATCAAATATCAACAATAAATTACTGAGCGTAGAATCACATCTTGAAAGTCATGTATTATATATATATACATACTTGCTATGTCAAACGTGTGGCCTGAGGGGAGCGATGGGGGGAGAAGTAACACTTGCACTTGAAATGTGATCTGAGCAGTGGAACTGAGTTGCATTTGCAGATATTGGATTTGAATTGCATTTCAAACCACCTGCGAATATGTTTTATATCTGGTCAGATAGACGTGGATTTGATCAAGTCCTTTTTCTCTGTTGAGAATTTGTAACAAGATGTCTGTCTGGTATTGGATATGTGGGAAACAAAATCCGATTGTGTCTGTCTGAATACCGCGACAGCAAGAGGAGGATTTTTATTTCTTTTTGTAAGGAAAAGCAGAAGGTGAAAAAGAGCCAAGCTGGTGATACACAGGTTAACTTTAGTGCAATAGTGAGTTGTATCAACATCACCTTGTTTCCTTCATACCTAGAGCTGCGGAAGCCTGCCTGGCTGCCAAAATACATGTTATCACATGGAGGTAAAAGGGAAAGAAAGTAAAATGGTTGGCTGTTTGATAAGACAGTGCAGCAGTAACACATGAGGTAAGAGGAGGTGGAGGAAGAGACGTCCCAAGAGAGCGATGCTAAAGGAATGTAGGCTTGGGCTCGGTTGACCTGGGAGGTCAGCAGCAAATGGTGGTAGGAGTGCAGGAGGAGGAGTGGGAGGGTGAGAGAGCGCTGTTCCTTTTTTTCCAGCCTGAGGATTCACAGCTCTGGAGCACCGCACCACAGAGCAGGATCGCCAACACACCTTACGTAAACGGTTGACAAAGCAATCAGTTAAACAGCAGCTACTTAACTGCTAAGATGCGGGGTCTTAATTAATTTATTTTGTTTGCATAGAGCTGGTAAATATCAGACCTAAGAGCAAATTTCAGTTTTATTTTGTCGCACTTTTCCCATGTGTGTTGCCCGCGGTGTTGCTATGTGAAAGCGGTGTTGTTACCGTTGAGCTGCCCAGAGAGTTCTGCTGTGCCAAACCTGCTGTCACGAATCCATTTCTGTGTTTGCTCCTGCGCTCTTACATTAACCCTCGTGGCCAGAAAACGCAGAGAGAGAGGGAGAGAGAGGGAGAGAGAGGGAGAGAGAGGCAAACAAACGTCTTGGCTGCTGCCCACTCACTTTCTCTTCCAAACACTACCTTCCACTCCATTAAAAGAAATCTTTCTGTCTCTTGCCATTCTTCATCATCATTTCCCACTCTACATCAAAGTGATATTGTTTTTCAATCTCGGCTCTCTTGCGTCCATCCTTACGTTTGCTCTCCATGCTTGTATCAGTCTTCTTTGCCTGTGGATTTTAGCTTTTCTGCCTCTTGTTGACTTGGAGCCTAGAGCTCATACAGTTTATGTACATTATACAACATCTCCCTGTCCACCACAACATTAGAACCACCACTGGGGGTTTTAATGTCGTTTTAATGATCAGTGTATAGCAGTGTCCAGCTTGTCCTCTGATGAGACCCATCTAGTTCAGAGCCAATTAACATAACACGAGCGACTCATACGTTGGTCAAGTTAGCAGACAGGCAACATCTGTTCATATCAATTCATCAGTTTGTGATTTGTTTGTTAGTGTTTTTGCCTTATTTAACCTTTTTTATACTAATGAGGAGTTGAACAGTTCTGAAACACCATCCCACACCTGTCGCAGACATCTGATGTCTCTCACACATAATTATGATGAACTGATGCCAACAAATGCAACACAGTATCCTCAAAACCGAATATTCTTTGTCCTTTGCAGCTGCAGATGGGGTGCACTGCACAGAAATGGTACAAAGTGGAAGTAAAATCCATAACACTAATTATTATTATTATCTATCTTTCTGTAGTAGATGTTCAGTGTTTACATACTAAACTATTTAAAAGTACGAACTATAGCACCAACACAAGTAAAAATAAAATGTATAAATAAAATGTCTTAGAATTAAAAATAAAACAAAAATAACAGAAGCAAAGCATCTCATTGTTTATTCATTCATCTCAGATAAGTATGTGTCAGAATATAGTGCATAGATGCAAGGATCCGAGCACAGATGAATATTATCAAAATACAACAGTAGCACTGCCAAACAAAAAGAATATACATTTGAAATCAGGTCAAAGGTCAGATTGTCTAGTTATGAATAAGCTCATTAATGAGCATGTAGTAAAGGAAAGATTATCCACATAAAAAATCAAATGAAACCAGATTCTGTTACATATTTTTAAGTTACCACCACATGCCAGAGGGAACACCAGTTCATTTAAGATTATATAATATTTACACATACTTTACACAACATTTACGGAGCCACAGACTGTGGATGTTCCTTCCTTCCAATAAATGACTTCAGTGATGATCAGTGATCCAGTAACTGTTCCAGCATAGTTAAATTCCACTCTGTGCAGCTTTCCTCTCTCAGATTCACTGTTGATGCTCTGACCTGTGGCATCGGCCAGCAAACCCACATGTTATTGTCTTATTTTTGGTCTTTCCACTCTCCTCGTGTAACTTTTTTTCACCTCATGGAGAATTTAAAGCTGCAGTTGCTCTGGGTTTGTTTTCCAGTAAGCGTGTGTCATTTGGCATTTGGCAAATTGTCATAATGGCAACCAAACGTATCCAGTGTTTCATTTAAAAAACGGTAATTGGAATCATACACCCACTTTAGAAAGGGTGGTGTTGTGTGTGCAGTTGCGTTTGCGTGCAAAAGGTAACACACACACACACACACACACACACCCAGTCATGAGTTTTTAAAATCTTACTGTGACTACTTCACTTACAAACTCAACTTCCTTAGTCCTTCCCATACTTCTTCAGTCACTTTGTAGTACGAACTGTATATTCCTCACCATTTGTCAGCCATCTTTGTTTTCGAGCTTTATCTGACTATAGTCTCTCTGCTGTCTCTGCTTTCATTTTATCTCTGCGCTGCGTTGAATTACAGCACAGGCTGGATTCATCCGAGCACCGCTTTTGTTTCATACATCCACATCAAGAAACCAGCAGTTATTGAGATACCTGACTTAGATTTCAGTTTCTCTTTGAGTTTTCCATCTCAACATGCCTGCTCTGCTCTGCTATTCTCTTTTAAGCCTCACTTGTTCTCTTTCATTTTCTCTCTGCATGTCACCCTCCTTTTCACTTTCCCTCTCAGTCTTCTGTTTTATGTTTGGGAGTGTAGGTTGAAATTCTTCCCGCTTGCCTTGCTAGATAGTTGGTATTGGGATGAAAAGCTTGTCTTGTCAAATGGTCTTTTCAAAGCAACACAGTGCACTCACTTGCTCAACATGTTGCGGCTGCCAAACACGCTAACGGGCACTTCTCTGCACAGTGTAATTGTCATTTCTGTCCTCCAGCTCTCCCTGTATCTTGACTGGCTGCAGCCTCTGAGCTCCTGCTGTCCACTCGGCTAACTGTCTCTACATTATGTATCAGTGAGCGGCAGCACAGACACTTGGCTAATGATGAGTGTTGAGCTTTACTCTTAGTGCTCAGCAGAGGAAGAGCACCAGTGATTCCTGTGTGTAGTCAGTACACTCTTCTAACTGTTGGTAATGCAACATTTTTATCATGCTCATGATGCTAAAAGGCCATGATAACGTTTTTCACTATTCCTCAGTAAAGACACAGTGAGTCAGTGACACAGCTGACATCACAAATGTGTCAACAGTTACAGATGTCATCAACATAGCAATGAGATCAAGGAGTCGGATCATACTCTGTGCTTATGTGTTCAACTCGAATGTGAAGAGCAAGAGAATGATTTTGTACTTTCCTTCTGTTTGTCTAAAGGGACACTGCTGATTTTCAGTAGTAGTAACAGATGACTAAGGTCAATTAAACACTTGGCAAATTCAGAATGCCTAATGTGGGAATAATCAGTGAATGCCAGTCTTATATTGACTGCATTACAACAGTCTTTAGGAGCTGTGAGCTGGGCTAAAGCTGGACCAATTTTCAGTCATCAGGTTAAGTGCATGCTTATAAACTTGGCCATATGCCTTTGCTGGTAATCAGTTGTTGTTGGGGACAGGTTCTGCCAGTAAAGAAGTAAAGACTGATTTGGTCAAAGCATAGAGGAAATCATTGTCTTAAAAAAATTTATAATTTTTAGATGTTTTTTCTTAAATTGCGAAAGATATAATAGAGAAAGATATTTCTTTTTAGTTTTTAAAGACTCAGAGACAGTGGGTACGAGTGACAACAGATAACGCATTAATTAGCAGCATCGTGGTTCCTCCCTTTGCCAAAGAAAGTCTTTGCTGACAGAATTTCCAGCAGTGAAAAACTCACGTAACATGAGGCAATCCGTGTCTAGCAGAGTTTATGATGCTGCTGCCACTTTTTACAGAAAACACCTGTATACTATTCTGATGTGTAAGATTATAAGTAACGTAATAATGTCATTTTATTTGCTGATACTGTTGAAATGATGAGGTTATTAAGATGTTTGAAGGAATACAGTAGTTTAGCTAAGAGACGTATCACAGAAAGAGAAGAACAATGCCTGTACCGCATGAAAGAGGCAAATCATTGGAAAAATGATGTGAGGATGACAGCAACAAGTCAAACAATGTGACGATAGCTGTGTGTGACCAGCAGTAAGAGGATGTGGTCTGCTTACATCTGGTGTGCAATCGTGTGCTGACCAAGCATTTGAGCTCAGTGTAGGAATGATCTGCACAGACTGTCACCAAGTTAAAACTAAATTCACCCGCAAAAAATATCCTTGCTGATCGAGTAGAAATAGATTGGTCATTTCCTGACTATGGCAGTTGCAGAGCATTAGTACTTCCTCTCCACATTCAATAACCAGCACCACTCTACCCACTACACACTGTTCCCTTTTAGGACCTCTCACAGCTCCTAAATCAGTTGAATCCCATTTGAGTTCAGTTGAAAAACCGGCGCGTGCGGGAAGCTGCAGAGTGAATAACATGATGCGGAAATTGTCTTAATGATGTTCCCTTTCCTGTCCTCAAGCACTCAGTCCAACAGGAGCCACAGAGAAAAACCATTAGCCCTCGTGAAAACTTGTGGACAAATCATCAATACATCTATAGACAAAATTCAGGTGCAATGCTTGTGGGACACAGAGAAAGGACGCTTATTGATCGGTTTGCTGTTGCCTCTGCTGATCACCTCGTAAATATCCCATCAAACGATAGTCTGGAGACCTCGAGCCATCTCGTGTTGATTGCTAGATGGAGATTAACTCAAGATTATAGTGATGATGAACTGAAGCTGAACTCTTGACTGTTTACCGCTATATTAAGCTAGACCGTCAGGAGCTAAAGTGGGCTGCAGGTTTACGGCAAAGTGGAGCCACATGCAAATGAAAACAGTGATGTTTCATTGATCACTGCCCCCAGGATGAGTTAACCTCTCAGTCTTTGTAAATAGCATGTGCCTTCATTAGCTGGGAGCTGAGTTTCTCCATTCTCTTTTGCTAAAAACAAGACAAAGTAGTAAAATCAATATTCTGACAGCGTCATCCAGACATATTGTCCCTTCATGTGTGTGTATATAAGATCTTATGTGTGCATTTATTGGCGTGCCCCTTCTGGTGAGGATGCAGAGCAGGATGGTACAACGCAGGAGGCCAGGATGTGACTCAGTGGACAGAGATTAGAGATATACCATCCTCCTTTCTTTTAGCTTTTTTTCTATTTTAGTGATGTGTAAAGCCGTGCCAATCCATGAAGCGTCCAGTTGAGCCGAGTGTGGGCACCGGTGGATTCGTGTGTTCAAGGACAATGGAGCAAATTGGAGGCAGAAGCAATCAGCACAGGACTTTCTGGATTTAAACTGGGGGAGCAGAGCTACGACAAAAACCTCCCATCCCTGAAGACATTTGTCTGTCTTTGCAAGTCATCTAAGTCACTTCACTGTCCGCCTCGCTGGGTTTTCTTCAACTTACTGATATATTCAGAGCCTGTGGTCTACAAATTACTTTTCTTTATTATTAACACAGTCCTATCCAGCCAGCTGTAGCTCTGATATTAAATTCAAAAGCTCTTTTGCTCTGTGCTGTGAGTTCAAGTGTCTCTCAAAATTCTCCCCAATGGATTTTTTTTTCAGTCACACTGAGTACATTTGCCACAGCTTTCCCGTGAGACTTACCACGAAAAGCAAATAGTGGTAATATCCAAATATGATATATTAAGCTATTGAAGCAAGTTGATGGTCAGCAACAGACGTTCACTCACTAGTCACAAATTTCACTTTGTGCCGTTGTCACTGTTTTTATGTTCGAAAGAAAGGAAGAGGTTTGTGGCCTGGTACAAGTATCAGGAAGTGTCAGGTGATTTATTTATTCCATGGTTGATTTACTGGCTTTACCCTCTGCCTAACTGTAGCTACGTGGCACCTTAATATTTAGCTAAGCTTTAAATAATATTTGCAGGACTAGTGTACCTCCTGAAATCAGGGAGAGTTTTATATGAAATGTTACCAGCAAAGCATCTGCTGATAGCTGGTAACATTGATGATGATGGCTGAGGAAGAAACATAGAAACAACTAATTAGGAGACTTTTCCTTTCAGTGTACTGAATGTATACAGTGATAGAAAGTCCTGTTCTGTGGTAAGTCTGTAATTTAGGCCCTGAGCACTGTGACTAATAAATTAGAGATAACAAGCTTTATCAGTGGCCTTGTAGATGTCGTGTTTTAGTGCTGTAAACAGTTTTTGTTGATGAAGCACATTGGCACAAGACCCCAGTTGTTCTTTTAACAGTTAAATTATCATGTTTCATCATCTAATAATTATTAAGTCTTTTTTTTTCCTCAAAGTGGCTTCAATTAGTGAGTTCTTGATATCAGTCTTCACGCCCCCTTTCATTAGTGTAGAATAGAAAGCCTTAATGTCACAAAATTTTTTTTAGATGTTGGCTGCTCACTGAGCTGCTCTCCAGCATCCTTTACTCCAAATACTCTGCCACTGTTAGTCAGCTGCACTGTCCTTTACTTTGGGCTTTAGTGCCTGTGAATGCTGGGACCTTCACCTCTCACAATGTGCTAATTAGTAGGACAGCTGTCTGTATAGATCATTAGTGCCCCCCTTTACCCCTCCAGTCTTCAGCTAATAGCTCCACTTTCCCCCTTCTCTCTCTCTCTAATGTCCTGCTCTCCACTCGCAGTTTCTGTGTGTCTCGAGGCAGTGAGGGATATCTGTATCAACGACCTGACCAGCGCTGGCCATTTAATGGGCTCATTTTATAACTTAATTTCTCCCTACACATAACCCAGAAGTACACTTTTTCCAATGGCAGACAGCCACCGTTAGTTAGGATGATCCGTTTATAGGGCAGATTTCATTTCCTTTCGTCGTATGTGTAATAAAGCTTTTGTGGGAAATATTACTTGTCAACTTATATGTATTTTCATTCCGCTCCTTCGTTATTTTTTTTTTTACCTAATATACTATATAGGGTAATCTGGTGACTTTTAAATTAGTTCTCCTCATTTGCCTGCTTCAGAAAGAACAATTGCCAATATTTATGCTATTGCTAAAATTGACTTCGGGCTATTCCAAATTTAAAACGTCTCAAGTGAAGCATTAAGGATCAGAGTCACTTAAACTATATTAAGAGACTTTTACAAGACAAGAAAGACTTTAAAGAGTATCGTCTGCTGGACCGCAAAGCAAGCTAAATCAATTGGCCTGTTCTGGTTTATACACTGTACATTTAGAATTGAAAAACATCATCATTTTGAATATTTGAACACATTCGCATGCTTTTGGCGAGAACAAAGACCTACATTACAGTGTTACTGAGAATCTGGAGGGATTCTCTGATAAAATACATGATCTCATTTATTCATTAGCTGTTGATTCAGTGTTTTGTGGTTTTGTAATATAAAATTTAGACTAAGGAAAAGGCTTTGAAATGTTACCTCATTACATTGGCTTCTTTCCTTTCTCAGTTGAATAGATCATGAAGTCAGTGTTGTAACGAGTACATTGTACATCCAGCATTTTCATTAAGGATGAAAGAAAGATCTTTGCAAATGAACTCCAGTAACAGTGAATAGGCTCTGACTCACTGGACTATTTTGACTCCATGAAATACCTGAGTGAAAAGCTTTTCATCACTTTTGGTTCTTTTTGTAATACTGTGAATCATGGCCTTCATTTCCGACCTGCCCTGTACTGCAGCTGATCTAAGCCTGCCCCTCTGCGGTTTATCCACGTTGATGCACAGGTTTTGCTTTTCCTTAACATTATCACTGTTATCATCCCTGTAATACCTGTTGCCAGGTAAAGAAATTACACCCTTCTCAAAACATACACACAAAGTTTCCAAACTGTATTACAGCTTGTCAGAAGATAAGAGAAAATTCTTCCAAGGCTGTAAAGCGGCCATGCAGAGTTTGACAGTATTTCTTTCCTTCTTTCCTCTTCCTCTGGATCATTAAAAGGATGGGAGAATCTTTGCAGGATTGGAAGGGTTTGAAGACTACTTCAGGCTGTGGACAATTCATCATTATACATCTCTTCTGTCCTCCACTACTCCACCCTCCCTTCTTTCCTTTACTCACTTGATTTTCTTTTAGACCTTGTTCACACTAAATCTCTCCGACTCTTCTCTTTGCCTATTCTCTCCTTTTTCTCCTTGTACCTTCATCTCATTTTACGTCTCATCTTTCCTCTATTTTATTCTTACCGTACGATATTCCTCTTCTTCGGAGAATAGGTTTTAAATAGAGCTGCCACATAAGGTTAAACATCTCAGAGGCTACTCTGTGTGCGTGTATGTCTGTGTGTAAAATGAAGTGAAGAGTTTCCTGAGCTTTTTTAGGACAATGTAATGTAAGTGTATAGTGTAAGATGGTATTTGGTTGGATTTCAGACTGATGTATCACATCAAGATTAAACCAACGAGTATAATTTAGTTTGCTTGTGTCTCAAGAACTAAATCAGTTAATACATAAAAATTTGTTCTCTTTTTTCCTTCTTTGAAATGTGATCTTATTTCTTGTCGTAGGACTTTGGGACCAAAATACTTAATCAGGACATCCCTAGTTGGTCCAGTAATGCAGTTTTGTGAGTTACAGGCTTACAAAGCCACTCACAATCCCAATTCCCACAAAGATTCCTTTTTGTAATACTGAGATTTTGTTGCTGTAGCTCATCAAAGTGATCAGTAGCCTCTTCCCCAACAACAACAACTAACAACTTTTCTTCCTTTGGATTAAATTCCCTTTTGTTTTAACACCATCCTCCAAAATCTTACTGGCTGACAACAGTCAACACTAAACCCTAATTTAAGTACAGCTACCAACTGTTTGCCAACTCTTGTCGATCACACATTTTTTCAGCAGGTCACCTGCAAAACGCACAATTTGAGACAAGATGTACATGGAATTTGAGATCTTAGTAAATCAGGCCCACCTGTTTTTTTCTTTATTAATGGCATTTACAGTATATCAATAATATCTATATAGATCAATCTTAAAGATACATAGTGATAATTTGGCTCTACTGCTCTATCTTAAAACCAGGGTTTAAAAGCAACAGCGTCCTTTAAAAGAAAAGAACAGTAGAATATCCCCAGCATGTGCCCAGGTTGTACAAATGTATCAGCACCAAATACATGTGAAATTTCTCTTATGTCAGACAGCATGGCACCATTTCTTGGATTTGTAATGTATACCTCAACACATGGTTCTTGCCTGAGCATATTGGGCTGACTGACTCACATTCACTCCATCTGTCTGTAAAGACCCCTGATAATAATCTCTGAGTTGTCACAACACATGCAGTGTATAGGCACCTTGAAAGGATAATCATAGAAGCAGTGGGATTGCGAGCACAAAAATCAATGGGAATATAAAAACTGAAAGGGAATAGATAAAGCAGTAGAAAAGAGCAGGTACACAGAGAAAGAGATGGTAAAAGAGAACAGAGGAAGCCATTTATCACAGCCAATCCACAAGCGCAGCCGGCTTAATGAAGACAGATAGTGGTTCAAGCTGTCAACATGATAACTTCTCTCTATATTAAGCAGTCCCACCATTAGGAACACCCCGGCCGCATGTTATGGGATTGATCTGAAACATCTAGCTACTGGGAGAAGACCCTATTTAGGCTGAAGTTTGAGACATGGTCTCAATTTCTTCCTCTTCTCTCCCAGTTGGGCCATGACCTTGTAACTTCGGTCAGGCAAGACCTTCTCTTCTGTGAAAAACTGATGTTTTCAGGAAACCTTCAGTATTGGCTCCTATCACCTGATCAGAATAGTCCTATCTACATGTAATCTTATAGTATTTCTTTTTAAAGGAAGCTGTGTGAATTTTCAGATCAACACAAAATAAAAGCCGGCTGCCTTGTCACAGTAGAAATTTGTAAGAAATATTTACAAAGGTTCTTTATTTACACCGAGTTCTGTGAGCCTGTGTGTCCTTGGTGTTATGTGAGACTATTTTGATCCACATGGAGAAATTCTATTTTGGCTTTTTTCCCAGGGAGGTCAGAGGTCATGCATAGGCATACAGTAGCTTCTCATAAGCTGGCAGGGAATCATCACCTCACTACCAATAATGGACACTTAAGAAACTTACTTTCTTATCTTCAGGAGACACAGTGTGGGGACATCCTCTCTCCGGACGGCCTGCAGGGAAAATATGACTCTGAAAATGCCTCGCATTACTTGTAATACAATATGTTTACTTATTCTGGTGGAGTCTTTTAAACAAGTTAATTTCACAGGAATCTGCCAACTTGATTGCTGTTTGCCGAGGTGAATGATCTCAGCTTTGGTGAACATCGATGGAAATTCAGATCACCTTTACAGTTGTGACCTTAACACACATCCTAACATAGATTGAGCGAGTCCAGAGGATGGAAAAAGGATGTTGTCATAACACACGAAGCTGCTGAGCTTTGCAGCCCTGTGACCCACCACTGACTTCGACAGACTAAAATATAGATTGGGTACGTTCGACCTTCTGTAAAGGTTAGAGGAACAAGCCTGTGAATGGAAGGCTGCTGGTTCAGTGGGGTGAGCTGGATGAAATCTGAGTGGTGCCCTTGAGGAAGACCCTCAAACTCAACTGCTCCAGTGATGATGCACATTGGCCAAAGCTTAGATGTTGGTTGTATCTTTGTGAAGTTGTGATGTAGTGGCCTTTCAGTGAAACAGTAATGCTAGTCTGGGTCGCTATATTGTATATTCTGCTATTGCCTAAAAGATAATATCTCAGTCTTTATGAGCCTCTTCACAATGTATAGTTGAGATGAGGTGGTGTCCACGTCAGCATTATGGTTATGGTTATCCATAACTCTCTCTGTGTTAGATTCCGGAGACGTTTATGTGTGTCTTTGAAAAAAAATTTTGTGTCTTTAGCACCTCAATAAGGTCTTTGTGTTCTCTCAAGCTATCGTTAGGATTCTGGTTTCTCAAACCTATATAAGGACTTTTCAAGCTCATTAACCAGCATACGATGTACACATACATCAGCAATAAACGCAAGACTGGTGTGCATGTAAACACTCAGTAATTTACCAGCACGGTACTGTTTTTTTTTACTTTGGGCTTCATTCAGGAAAATCAGTTGAGGATGATATGTGATTCAGATGTGAAGGAAACATGCCGTTGACTTTTCAGTGTTTGCCTCTGAAAAATTTTTTACTCTTGTTTTTAGTTTAGTTTTCTCTTATGGCCATACAAAAGGTATTTTTGTGATCATTATTATTTGCCCAAACGTCTATTCTTAAAATGTGTTTGATTAAAAACATGAGCATCAAAATGTGTTCAAAATACTAGGAAAGTAGTAAAACAATGACTGGACATTGCATTTTCATAAGCTCTTTGTTATCCAATACTGTTCATCCGCTCCCGCTACTTCCTGTTCTTCTCTCCTACCGGTTAAGTGCATCACCTCATCCTAGTGAACTATCAGCTTTCTCCTTGGGGATGCTGGAAACAAAGAATGATGAGTTTTTTTTCCTTCCACTCCCTCCTTCTCATTTCCCTCTTCACCTTGTCCTTAGCACTTATCTGTCCAAACTTCATCTTTCTTCCTTTTTACCTATTTTATTTTCAGTCCAATCATCATCTATAATCATTTCTGTGTGGTAAGTGCTGTAGGACCACAATCACAAATGTCTGTGTAGGGACACATAATGCATCCCCTAGATCACTGTCTGAACTTCAGCCATCTAAACTAAATGTCTACCCCACAGCTTTTACACTAACCCTAACCTAATTCTTAACTGAACCCAGTGGTAATCCTCTAACAACACTTTGAAGTTGTGAGAACCAGTTTAAACCTCCTCATAATGGCAAAATGTTCTTACAATTATGGTATGAAATTGCAGACACAATCTGAATAATTTGTAGACAACCTGAATACATTTTGAAAATATTCATGCCTTTGAGCTCATTTTAAACCATTCTATGATGTTTTTGAGACATTGGTTTAACACATTTGTTTTTAGCTTTTTCATATTTGCCAGGCGGTACATTTATCAAGTGCACTGAACACTGTTGTGTCAGTTACAAATTAAGAATAAGCAGTAGTGTGCTGCCTTAACATTTAATTCTGCCAATGCAGGCTATTTAATTTGCATATACTTTCACTTCCACATTGGTCACAGCATTAAAAGCACCACTTCACACACACACTTCATTTTTCTTCATGTTTTTTCTTGTGTTGTGTTATGTTCCCACAATGCAGTGATGTCAGTCTCCTGAGAAATATCAAACACACAAACATTATGTCTAAGTGATTGTCTTTTTTTTTTTATGCTGGTGCATCGCCTTTGTTGTTATTGATGTTCACTTTGTCTCATTGGCAATTCAGCTTTCGAGAATCTTGATAATATGAAATAAGACACAGTTTCTCCAAGGAGATTTCTTGTAAATGCAACTTAACCACACAAATACATGTATGGGAAATAGAACAAGTCGTCCTGAGTGATTTCCTAAATGCTTTTAGCCTACCTTATTACTCAATGTCATTATGTTTAATGCGATATGAATGGCGTCTCTCGTGCAACCCCTTCTCCTTTCAATTCAGAGAGATGCTCTCTCATTCACTTTTATCACATCATGGCTACATCTGAAAGGCTGTTACGTTTGATCATGTGGGAGCTACTTTTTTCTGAAAAAATGACTCCCTGAGTTTTCCAGGAAATGAAGCAGGAGGGTAAAAAAGAAACACTCCAATGTCCATTTCACAGTGTGGCTAGGCCTGGGGGGAAGAGGAGTAGGAGGACGTGGAGGACGGAGGTGTGTTTAGTCTTAAAAAACATCTATAACAACACACAGGAACACATACACACACTGGAGGAAGGTCATTTTCATGCATGTTCAATGGGCTTCTATGCCCCTCAGGCGGGAATTGCAACACACAGCTAGTTCATTAATCATAGCAATAAGGGCTTACCTGACATCCACGTGCTCATATCTTTTTCACATATACACACATACATTTACTCACTAAGGGCACCAAAAAGAGAGGTGTTATTTAACCCCCAGCCACACACACACACACACACACACACACACACACACACAGAAAAAGAAGTAATTGTGGCCTTGCTGTGGGCTTTACTGCACATGCCTAATATCTCACTTATTTATTGAGCAAATGCAGAGAAGCTCCGTCTTCCCCTCTGTAATCAGATTTGTTCAAAGTATTGCGACGCTTTGTTGCGAGTCTAAACAAAAGAGTGATGCTGTTTTAGTGAAAGGAGTTGTGAATCATTTCTGAAAAATTAAAGTTGCAATAGAAGAACTATAAAAAGCACACTGTTCTGAGAAAGTCTACATGTTTAAATGTGCAGTACTGTACTAAGGTCTTCAGACTAGATCTTTGGTTTGGCAATGCTATTGTAACCATATATATATGTTTCTTTCCTAGTATCTTTGGTAGAATACAACTAGGAAATATAGGAATTGGAAAAAGTTTAGCAAGGACCGGGCTTAGCATCTAAGTGCTATCTAAACATTTTGAACAATTAAACATGTAAATGTAGAAAACAGATGACAGGGAGGGATAAAGACATATTTAATATCAGTGAATCAAGTATATTAGATAGCAGACAGTTCCCTCTTTAGAACTCACATTTCTCCTTGTTTCTCGTAACAAAACACACCTGAGATCCACTGAGGCCAACTCGGGGGTTACTGAAATGAATTTGGACCCAATGCCTTTCTTTATCAGTACCAAGTAGATTGAGGAAATCAAACTCATGTAAATGACACTACTTTATTTTATCTGTAGGTATGGTTATTTATTTCATACCATCTTACACAGGGACTTCCAAATTGTTTTCATTGAAGACCACTGTCTACAGGACAGAGGACCTGAGGACCAGGATTGGACATCACTGAATCTCTTTGTCTCTCCACAGAAAGTAACCATAAAGACGATTCAACACTTCTCTAAAACATTTTAAAACAACAGAACATACTTACTCATTTTTAAATTCCAAGTCACAATAGACAGTTATAATATTATGACATTATAAGAATTAAATATAATTAAAACAGACACAGACAGATGACAGACAGGCAACATACAAATGAACATATACTGTACACTAATATTAGTATGAAATGCGGTTTATTGGCTCACATTTGTGGTGCTATATAAGAGCAAAATGCAATTAATGGGTAATTTAACAAAATTAGTCATAAGCATCTAAGCTAAGAGATACAGAGAACCCTTCGTGACATATACTATGGAGACAGAAACCCATGCCTCAGCACGATTCCTATACACATACTGTAAATTTGCATCCCACCCACAGCTACTAGACTCTGTATCTTCTTTATTTTTCTCTCATTCTTTCTTCCTTTTTTTGCTTTTTCTTTTCTGTTTCTTTCTCATCTAATACTCTGTAGAGTCTGTATCCAAACCACCTCAGTACCTGCCAACTACCACAGATCCACAGAACCCACTGCAGGCCCATTTTGCATTGTATTAGATTATTCCAGTGTATTTAATAAACTGAATTAACGTGGATCTGGTCTTGTTGCACTGCACCTCAGATAGCATTCTGCATGGATTCAGTATGCAGTAATTGTAATGTATGTACTTTGGTTAAGAAACTGACACCTTTTATTGATTTCAGATTTAGTCCATTAAGCAGATCCTGTAGATAGGGCTGAGTAACTTATTTCCATATTTGTAAAAGTAAAAAAATACCCCAAACACAACAGAGTCATTCATTTATAATAGAATCAGGGTTTATTATCGGTTTAAGCCTGAATGTAGGCAAGTAAACGCACACAAAAAACAACTTATTGGCTACTGGCCACGTCTTTTTCCTCAGGTCATGACGCATGCTGCCTCTGACACTCTGAGTGGGAGCACTAATGAGGAGACAGGGGAACCACACATGTGAGCACACAAGCACAGATGCACATTCATAATGAAAAAAAAAAAAAAGAAAACATGAAAAAATTAAGTACACACAAACAGCCATGGGTGTACACACATTCGAACACACACAAACAGAGGTAATTTGTTCCATCCAGCACGGGTGTAAATATAGATTCATTGATTTTGTTATAAATATGTCTTGAGAAACCCCTTAGCGCTCCTGCTGAGTTATTATAAGAAACTAATGTGGTCAGTACACACTTGGTAATGAAGAGAGAGAGAGAGTGAGGCACTCTTGTGTGTGTTACCGCAGTTGTGCTTTATGTAGTGTGTGTATGTATGTGTATCTATGTCTGGGTAACATTGAAAGCCTACCCCAGTCCAGAACGCCATGTTGGGGAGAAAAGACTTCCTTTACTGGGGCAAAAACACCCTCTGTGTGCTTCAGACAACATGAGTACGTTTGTGTGTGTAATGTCCGGTGGATCCCTGGTGTACACATTTACCACCTATTTCTGAAATGTAGTCAATTGATTACGTCCAAGCCAAGTAAGTTTATAATAATTAAAAAACGATTGAAGTTCCTATTTAAACATTGTGAACAATTAAACGTGTAACTGTGGCAATGTTAGGGATAAAAGGTGACCTATTTAATATCAGTGAATCATGTTTATTAAATAGCAGACAGTTCTCTTAGTTTTTTTTAGCTTCAGTTCCCTCTTGAGTGGTGGAATTCACATTTCTCCTTATGTCTTATATCAAAACACTGAGAATGTGTATTCTCTGATCCACTGAGACCAACTCGAAACATGTATAAGTTCCATAATATATAATAGGCTGTTGTTTTACTTTGGTTGTTAAAGAGGCATTAAGCAGGCTTCTTCATGCCCTATGGCACAATTGACCATAATATGTCTTTGTGGGTTTGTTTGGGGTCCTGATCAATATTAGTGACTCATTACTCTACCTGCTGCAGTAATTTCTGGTCAGATGTGGCTGTGAGCAAGATTCTAACATTACAAGACAAATGATTTCTTAGACGTAAAATCAAATGACTAACACTTATTATTACAGCATTTTACAGGGTGACATTTTACCTATTCACTAGACTGTTTAATGACTGCCTACTCTAACTCTTTAGCTGATTCATCTCTGTGAGGAACTTTATTACAAATATCAGATACAGGCTTCTGTAAGATGAGCCCTCGGATGTCAGGACTTTAAGTAATAATGAAAAGATTTTAATAAAACTTAAATTTGACTTGAATTTGAAGTACATAGTCAGAGAAAGCAATGCTCTCCAGACTAATGGTTTGTGGATCTCTTACGCGCTCCAGTCCTCCCTCCGTCACGAGCGGGTGTAACTCTCCTTGCAGGTGGCTGAAAATGAGGGCAGCAGTTGATTAGAGCGGAGGAGAGCACTGTAATAGGTAGCCAGCTGCTCGGGATAAGAATAGCTGTTCAAATGCATCTGTCAGACCACGGGTTACTGTGACTTACTCATATTTTCAATGTATCCACCAGCACTTCAGGACCAATTAATTAATATTTATATTTGGTCTTCTTTATACAGCTCCACAATTATAACAGCCTGAATATCCACAAATATTTTACAGTTGACCAAGGAAGATTACACTGAAAACGAAACAAAAAAAATCAACTGGAGTTTGTTAAAATGCATGTTGACGAGCCACAGTGCCCCCAGAAGCATGTCCAAGCTCTTTTTAAAAAGAATTACATCAGCTCCATGTTCAGGGAATATAAAATGAAAAAACATTGTGAATTTTTACCCCTGCCATTACCATTTGTTGTATTATTTAAAACAATCAAAAGCAATGTATGTTCTGTTAGATGTAAAGTAAAGAATAGTAAATGACTACTTTTGTCTTATTTCAAAGAACATTTGAAAGACCAAGACATTTTTTTTCTCCTTTTTGAGTGAAAAGGTGCCAACACTTTACAGTGTTACTAGTTAAAGCCGTTCAGGTTTCAGTTTTCTGCCTCCCACAAAGATGTCTGCTTTTAATTGGACTGGTGCTTTTGGGGTCTCCTTGCCCTTACTGTATAACACACGTGTTCACTGCATACACACAGAGAAACACACTTAAGGCTGATATTCTCAGACTATTAAAACTTGCTGAATCTGACACTGAATCGATCACGTTTGCTTAATTCAAGATTCAAAAAACTTTAAATTAAATTAAATTATTTTGGCATGTTTCAGCAGCTCTCTGTGCAAACAGAAAGAAAAAGAAAGAAAGCCATAAACAACCAAACCATTCCATAAACAGAAAAAATAAACAACACAAATATTAAATACTCAATATACAGAACAAAATAGGTAATAAAAGTTTGGTCATCATCCTCCTCTCAGATACAACGTGTAGAGAGTCCAGCTCTACACCAAGAACTGAACCAGCCTTCCTGATTAACTTTGACTTTGACATTGAAAGACCTAAACCTCAGAAAATACAGTCGACTCTAGGCCTTTTTGTACAGAGTGGTTGTGTGAGTTGACCAGTCAAGTTTATTGTCCAAGTACACACCAGTACCACACAAGTACTTATACTCAGAGACAAACTCTACCTCCTCCCCCCCTATAGAAAGAGGAGTGACAGGACCACCAGATTTCCTGAAGTCCATCACCAGTTCCTTTGTTTTGCTGATGTTGAGCTGGAGGGATTATATCTCCCGACTGGCTTGGGAACGCCTTGGGGTCCACCCTGAGGAGTTGGATGAGGTGGCTGGGGAGAGGGAGGTCTGGGCTTCCCTGCTTAGGCTGCTGCCCCCGCGATCTGACTCCGGACTAAGCGGTTGTTAATGGATGGATGGAGCTGGAGATGGTTAAGCTTACACCAGTGCACAAAGTTCTTCGCCACTCCCTGGTACTCCATGATGTTTTCACCCTGAATACATGACATCAGAGAACTTCTGAAGGTGGCAAAACTCTGAGTTGTACCTGAAGTCTGAGGTCTACAGTGTGAAGAGGAACGGGGACAGAACCGCCCCCTGTGGCGCACCTGTGCTGCAGACCACAGTGTCAGACACACAGTTCTGCAGGCGGATATACTGGGACGACCAGTGATGTAGTCCATGATCCAGGAAATGTGATTCTTGTTCTGCACTTTCTACCTGATTGTCAGAAGCGTGTGCTTTGCTTGTCTAAGTTTGTATGTTTTTCGTTCTTCCCAAAATGCAGATGAACACGTTAATTAGAATCAGGCCAGATAAAAAAATTTATGGAAAAGCACTTTTTTTTGCCTTTGAGAAGAAAGAAGCCATACAGTGTTGGAAATAGAAGCATGTGATGTGACAATGATGTAATCCCCAGTGTAATTAATATTGCCGGGAATTTTTGAGACTGACGTGGAATATTTCCAGAACATATCCAGGTTAAGATGCATGTAGGGCAAAGTAATAAAGGTTTGATTAGATGCAAATATAAATTGCCAGTAAAGGAAGGGGAAATCAAAGCAATATGCCGTGCTAAGTAATAAAAGGTTTTGGGAAGTGATCTTTGTTATGGTCAGAAGAGAGCACGCCTCATCGATTCCCCCGCTGTTCCCTGCTGATTTACAGGCCTGAACACATGATGATAAACATGATGTTAGAAGAAGGACGTTTCAGTAATCGTTCCCTTGTGTTTGAAGCAGATTTGGTTTTATATCTTTTTTGTATTTGCTTGTGTAGCGTATTAACAGTACACAAGCACTTAGTGCATTTGGAACTCGTGTTACCAGTTACATAACGCATGTCACTTAGTCAGCTGCAGTAGCAGTGTTCTGAGTCCTGCTGCTCTCTTTCAGCATCAGACCTGCCTTAAACACAGGAACAGATGAAGATATGAAGTAATGTACCATCAGCTAATCTGTTTCTCATTTACACATGAGAGCGCCTGTATAGAGCTCCGTCCGACCTGCTGCGAACTGACTCAGCTCAGACACACTGGGCCCCAGCAGGACTGCTGTCACTGGGGAAATGACTACCACCTCAGTGCTCATTGCTATTTATCAAAATGGCCACTCTTTCTCTGCTAAATTTGAATAAGTATACTTTATTGATCCTTGTAGTCAGATTGTCTTTTTGTTTGCACTCGTTCCAGGTCAGATAGCACGTCTGGTTGTCATCTGGCTTTTGCATTTCTCACTTTCTTTCACCTTTTTTTTAAATGGCAATGAAAAAATGTCATGTCATAGGTCATGAAAATGCTGTGATTACAGTTTTCAGGAAGATTGAAATAAAAAGCATAATCAACATTACTAGAGGTAATTGGATCCCCTAGATATTCATTTTCCGTTTCTTGCCTGAGTCACTGTGGCAGCAAGCTAAAGCACTAGCTGTGTCTTAAAGCTCTTCCTAGATGATCCTGGGGTTTTCCCTGGCCACATCCTTCAGTGCGTTCTGTGGTCTCTTTCCAGTTGGGTTGAACAAGAACACCTCCACAGGGAGTTATGCAATAGGCATGATGAACTCCTCCACATGGAGCAGTAGCTTACTACGAACATGAAGGGAGCAATCCAGTGTCGCAAGTAGTGATTGAGTCGTCACACTCTTACCAGATATGACATACTCTCGGTTGCTCAGAGATGCTGGTGGTAGAATCCACTGTCCACGGAGAATATGTTTGTAGACTGGATGGATAAACTCCCATTTTTCCTCCACAGTTCCTGCAAGAATACAAATCAGTTGTTACTGTACAGCCTGTACAGCTGTTAAACTGTCATTGTTACAGCTTTAGAGGCGATAATAAATTGAAATTCTACACGTGCTATAATATCATCCTCTGAACTCTGTTTCACTTGACCTAGACTGTAACCTGCACAGTGTCATCACTGACGTCATGTTGTTGACTTTGTGTGAGAGACCTTCATAACTTGCTCGTCTAACACGTTTTGTACAATAATGGCCTTTTTAAAAATCCCATTCAGACTGGAAGAAGTGGTTGTTGAGTCAGTGATTTTGAATGCTACTGTCTGGGAATGCAGAGTATAAAGACATGCTGTCAAAAGCTTTTGGACAGGTTGTTCAGTTCTGTTTGTGCAGTAGACATTGTCTCAGTATTTTTATAAGCTGTGAGGACAGTTTCCTAAAGCAAGGTCATTTTTGTTGGCTCTTTCTTGAACACGGAGTTCATCATGGGTAGGCACTGGAGAGGTGTTTTACTCAAGATTTCTACACTTAAACCTCCATTCACAACATGTTGGAACTTGTTAAACTGGGTTGTCAATGACACCTTTTCTTTGTCATTAACAGCAGTGTGTCCTAGAAAGTCTCCTCTAGTCTTTTGCACAATATCCATGGAAACAAGAGTTAAGGTGCTTCATTACATTGATGTAAGACCCCTCTATATCCAGTGAGGCCCTGCAGCAGTCTTCACTGTCTTTATAATGTCTTTTGATTTGAAGATCCAATTGCTAAGATTTTACACATTTTCTAAAATATCTAGTGGTTTTTACATGTTTTACTATTTCAGGGCCTCCTCTGTGGATAGCTACCAGACTATGTTATGGAGCGTCGCTGCCAACGCAGCACTGCACAGAACATTTTTGTTCATATCCACATAAGCCAGAGAGCCACTAGAAAGGAACTAAAGAGCCACAAGTGACCTCTTCACTAGACCATCTGACTGAAATGAAATTAGTAGGTTAAAGTGTCCACAATCTCTTGTTTTTGTTGAATCCAGAGTTTGCATCATTTTATGTTTGCAATTTTTGACAGGAACACTTCGAAGAACACTACTGTAATGGATCCAGCATATGTCAGCATACCAATAGAACTATACAACCTAATATTTAGCTTTGCTATATTGGCTATCTGCATATACTCTACGTTTCAAATTGAGAAGTACGTAGTAGTAGTAGTTAATTGAGAAGCGAGGTCCCACTTCAGATGGTGGTTCATGATTGTCATTAAGAAGTTTGTTACATGTTTTAGCCAGTTTCTGAGGCTGAGTCTCTGTCATCTTCCAAGTGAAATATTTTCCCCTTTAATGTTGCGGATTAGGATATATGTATATAGTATGTATATATATATATATATATATATATATATATATATATATATATGTATTCCTTTCTCTGAATCTTTTATCATCTAATTTCAGTCTTGATTGTTGCTCGTCTCTGCCTGAGCACCTCATGACTGCTACAGAGAATAAATAAATGCAAGGAAAATCACCATGATTTGGTTTCCACGATGAGCTTGACGAGTAATATTGCTCCCACCTTACATAGGATCTTTGACCCACAACAGTTTTCAGAGAGCACATTACCATTTACCCTTCATTGAATCCTTTTTAATTAGCAGTGACATTTATCTTGCAGAGTTTTTGTGATGTTTTTTGTATGATGCTCTTTGTTTAAAATGTGATATTTATAGGGACGGTTCTGACCCTAAATTAATTAGAACAAAGATGCAAGCTGCTCAGTTTTTCTTGATCCGGCAGCACAGCTATACAAAGCTTTGAACAATTCCTTTTTCTCACTCTGCATTTTCATCTTTTCCCTGTCTTCCTTTTGTATACATAACATTTAAACAAGCTCCACAGTGATTCATCTGTTGGTTGGTGATTGAGAGGACAGAAGTTGACTTTGCTCATTTCGTCTCTCTGACACCAAGCGGCTGTCACTGTCATCCAAATTAACGCGTCCTTTGTTGTTTTCTTTTCTCGATGCATCAACTTGAGAAGATATCATCTTTTTACTAAAACAGAGGCATGTGTTTCATTTCACTGTAACCCACTTTATGACATGTACTGTGTATATTAGGGGTGTAACGGTTCTGAAACCGAGACCAGAACCGCAACACACAAATCCATGGTCTCTTGTTGCAGCTTCATCTATCAGAGCAATTCAATTAAATTCAATTCAACTTTATTTGTATAGCACCAAAGCGCAGCATAAGTCATCTCAAGGCACTTTACAGTGCAGAGTTTAAGACCTTACACATATACACAGAATATTTGTAGAAGTCCCAACAGTCCCACTTGAGCAAGAACTAGGCAGCAGTGGAGAGGAAAAACTCCCTTTAATTTGTTGTGAGGCATTCAGGGACAATACATAGTGTAGGTCATCTTTGTTTCAACATAAAACAAACATTATTTTATCTAGAAAAATAAATAATGGTTACTTGAGACTTGCCTGTTGTTGTTTACTGTCACTACAGACATATTTTTTGTTGTCTGAAACACAGCCTGATGTGCGTGACAGCCAGAGAACTTGTTCTGCACCTTCCAGCTTGAAGAGTCAGTATTTTAATTGCATCCTGAACTCTTAAGGTACTTTGAAAAGGTCACCTGTTCTCAGGAGGTGACGTGATGATAAATGTCGATGGAGCCAACATGGAATACACCTTTAAAAAGAGTTTGTTTCCTGTGGACTCGATGAATATATGGGAGGGTTTTTTTCTCTACAGGGGTGGTGCGAGGTAATGTAGTAACTGGCAGGCAGGTCTGGTTTGTATCAACCTCTGGAGAGACACCACAGGAAGCTTGAGCTCCTCCTTCAGGTCAAGGTGGTTAATGTTAGAAGATGAGTCAACTTTTCGCACACACACACACGCACACACACACACACACACACACACACACACACACACGCACACACGCACACACACATGCACGCACACACGCACACACACATGCACTCACACATGCACACACACACACACACACACACACACACACACACACACACACACTCTCTCGCCTCTTTCTGATTTGTATATTTAAATGGCCTCTCCTGGGTGTCTTTCTCATACATATGAATATGTCTTAATCTCTCTATGCCACTTGACTTTAATATGCCGACTGTCATGAATGCAGATGAACTGCTTTGCTAAAGAATCTAAATACAATTGGGAATTATCTGAAAAAAGCCACATACAGGTAAGTGTAAACACTTCCCTCACCTGTCCGTCTTCTTTCCTTTCTCAGTAGATTCATCACTTTCCTCAAAGTATACCTCCCAACCACCACCACCTCTCCTTCATACACAGTAGAAGATCTGATTTCACGTGTTATACCTCCAACACCATGGGTCTCTCGCTAACACCATTATGCTATTCAGATACCACTTGAAATCACTGGGAGGAGTGCTCTGCCTCTCGGCATTCAGGCACTCTTATCTGATTATCCCCAAATTGAATCAGCGTGCCAGCTCTACCCCCATCACACTGCAATTCAAACTCATCCAGATATGGGAAGCTGAAATGTGGCGTCTTTGATTTAGGTCTGTTCAGTTTGGCCTCTGTAGGGTGTGTGATGTAATGAACAAGTCATCATTGTATTTCACAGCTCAGGACTACAAATCACAATTAATAATTAGGAATTTCAGCATTTAGTGTCAATTAAGTAGTGATCACACAGTTGTCGCGTTAGATGTGACAAGCATCATAAATCGTTGTATAGCTCCAAGAGTCATAACACACTGAAAGTCATCTACTGTACACCACAAATCTTCTGCTCTCACTTTCTGTGCTCCATTAGAAATAATGTGTTCAGACTCTTTAGACGCAGACTCCCGAACTTTAATAATAATTCTATTATTTTTGGCAAATAAAGCATCCTGTTGAGGTGGTCTGCTTCACACATTCCCTCAGCCGAAATGTGGATACCACAATACAGGCTCTCCTCCCCCTTAAAGAAACTGACTCATGATCTTAGTCATAAATCTGGATACCCTGGAAGCTGCTACATCCTTTTCTTCAGAAACTTTAGCACTACTTGAAATAGATGTTTCTGTACATACCAAGTACTTATTTTTCAACTTCTTTTTATTGTAGAAAATTATGTTAAAATAAGTTAATTCTTTCCTTTTGTTGTTTTGCTTTTATTAACTTAATTATTTTACTTTTAGAAAACCAACATTTGTAAATTAAAAGAAAGAAAATAGTTTTTTTTAGTGATGTTAAATTACTGTCAGTATAACTCAACCTTTCAGATTATTCAAATTAAAATCCCCTAAGAACAGGCAGACTTATGCCCTTCAGATTCTGTCCGTCTTGGAAAAAACAGGACTACTAAACCAAAGCACGAGCTTGATTAAACCTGAAAATGCTTAACTTGTAGATACTACTATCTACTAGATGCTTAACTAGATTGGTAGGTTAATGTTGACTGTAAGAAAAAAGTGAGATCACAAATCTGTTTCTGCGACTACGTTACTCACTACATAAGTGTATGCGTTATCTTTTCTGCACCTTTAATTGATTGCTTTGTAATTTTTGTATTATTTTTCATTAGTTTCAATAGTTGGACATTTTCAGAGAAGTTGAAGGTAAAAATGTGACTTCTGTGATTCAAAGCTATTTGACAGGAGGCCGGCTGTTTGGTAAAAGGCATGTTAGTTATGTAACAGAAGGGCCTTGGTGAGTGTGATAATGATTCAGACTGGTCTAACCGGGTGATTTTCTGTTCCATAACTAGTTGACACCTCTGTGTCCCTTCCATCCACACGCATACACATACAAACAGTTGATTTAATGAAAAGTAACAGTTCATTTGCGTCTTCTTTCTCCTTCAATCATTACTCCTGTAACTTTCATCCATCCTGTGTATAGACACATGAGTACAGGCGGCAACATCATGCTAGCTTCATTCTCATAAAAATCACTCAGACACTTTGTCAAGTGTGCTCTGACAAAAGCAACAGATGGCAAATAAAGCAATCTGACAGCAGTATAGAGCAACAGTAGAAACATCCCCGACTGTGTTTTTTTGTGTTTGTTTATGTGTTATCTACTTCTAGTGATTCAAGGTGAATTTGTTTTTAAAAGGCACTGCTGTGCCTTTATAAAACACAAATGCGGACTATATTTTATTATTTTATACCCTGCCTACTATCAACAGCTTGTTTCAAGCTCACACTGAAATGTGTTAAACCTTTTAAAAGCTTCCTTGTGTCCTTGTATGTGTGACATTCATGCTTTTTCCAAATTAGAGCATCTCTGTCTTAATATTGTTTTCTTTAAATGTCACATGGGTTTAAAAGACACAAAGCCACAAAAGCTGCAAAACTATCCCAAAGTGACAAAATAATGACAAAAAGAACAGTTGGAAAAAAAGAGTGACGCACACAAAGACACAAAACAATCCCAAAGAATCTGCAACCCATTTTCTCATGATCTGTTTATGTGCATATACAGCAGGTCACTGAGGGAGGTTTTGCATGCTGTAACCATTTCACCACTTTATACTAGTCATAAATAGATCTTTTACTCTGACCTTTACAGTGGGGGTGATGGAGGACCAAGTCCTTCTTCTGCACAAAATTATGTGACTAATATGAGTCTTCAGCAGCCCAAGATAATCGCATCAAGTGACTCTCGGAGTTTTTGTATGTTGTTAATGTAACATTTTCTCTTTCCCTGGACAGGGATTTCTTGTTGAGTTGCAGTTAAAAGATGGCAACAGAAAGGGAAATGTATAATATAAAAACTGCGATTTTTCAAGATATGCACCTAGTGCAAATTATTTGGACAGTTTAAGAGTTAAATTGATTTTAGATAAACATCCATTCATCCGTCCACCCACCCAATCATTATCCTTACTGCATTTCCAGTTAAGGGTCGCAGGAGCCAATCCCTGCTGTCAATGGGTGAGAGGTTGGGTACATGCAGGGCAGGTCACCAGTCTATCACAGGGCTGACACATAAAGACAGACTACACCACTGTGCCACCCTTGGAGAAACTTTGTAATAAATATTTTATATAGTGTGTCATAAATAACACACCACTTTTGTTGGTGCCACCTCTTAATTACAGGAAGCATAACCCATTTCAATGCTCGAATGGGTACCTGACTCTTGTTCTGAGAACAACTTTTACCATTTAGCATTGTTATTTGATGTCAACAAGTTTTCAATTATCAGTATTCTTCTAGACTGTGAAAGGGTTTTTAAAACGTTTGACATCTTGCACAGTGCAACATCTATGAGTCAATACAATACTGGATCATTGCTAACAAAATGTCCCGCTCAGGTTTGCCAGCTTGTGTTAGTCACTGATTCAGAGCTTTATTTTTGGGCTGCTCTAAACTGATGCCCAAAGGATATCTCAACCCCGTACTGAATCACTGATATTTTCAAATGTGACCATTGTTTCTCGAATATTAGAAATCTGCACTCAAGTTGATGTGAACAAAACTCCGTAGAGTTTGAAGAGAAGAATTGGACTTAACACGACTTTAGCAAGAGGAAGGTTTTTCACATTTTGTTTCCTTGTCTGTTCTGCAGGTTTCAGTTTTTGTTTGTAAGGGGCTGTTCTGTATGAGGCTTTTCTGTTTTGCGATTTACTGTCTTCTGTATTTATTGGTTTTTCATGAAATTGCAAAAGCCTTGAACAAGAAACCATCTTCCGTACCTAAGAGCTGCATGGAGGTCAGATTGACTTGTCGAGATGTTTCCTGTATGGACCACTTTAATATTTATTAACATCATACTGTACCTTTCAACTTGAAAATATATAAATAATGTGACATATCGAATATAAGACTCCAATCTTCTTTCTTATACTGCAGATGAATTGTGGCAACCCTCAGACAAATTTGGTTCTCATCCCTGTTTACTGACTGTCAACCATAGAAATGTCTGTAATTAAGATAAACAGCAGTGATCCTTGTTTATGTGAGTCACTGACTCAGTGCCTGCAGTTCCCAATCTCTTAAAAGATTTCCGATGCACTCCACATTAAGAAATATGTAAATACAGGCAGCAGGATGATCTCTATCATGACCCTCCAGCCTAGTTTCTCACATGTATTATTTTTACACATATCTCTCTCCAAATGACATTGTTTTCTATATGGTACGTTGATTTAGACCCAACCAGTGCATCATTGAACATGAGAGCTAGAATGGCTGGTCTACATGTCTCTTAGCATCTTTTCATAGGCATGTGAGGTGGTAGATGGATAAATGTATTGTGTTCATTTTGAACCTTATATACAGTACGGGTTTTCTTACAGGGATTTAAGGAAATGTAACAATCTCACAAAGTCAGTAAACCAACATCTGCTGTATCTGAACTGTCAGTAAAATGCCTGCAACGTGGACATCAGGTGTAAAATAATGCTGACATTTTCCTCTCTTGCTGTTTTTAGGCACGTTACAAGCAGAGTCTGGACCCCACAGTGGATGAGGTAAAGAAGCTGTGCACGTCACTCAGACGCAACGCGAAGGAGGAGCGCGTCCTCTTCCACTACAACGGTCATGGAGTGCCAAGACCCACCGTCAACGGAGAGATCTGGGTTTTTAATAAGGTACCACGTACTCAGTTCTAGGTTCTATTCCTGCTCACACAGCGACAGCGCGATCGTAGATAAGCTTCTCGAATATCAGCCAGAGGAAGAATCACCATCACCTTACTTAAGTGAACACTAAACCCTAAGTTAACTGTAAAATGTGCAATAGTGACTTGAATCCCCTGGGTCACGATGTTAAACGAACTATTGTCGCTTCTTATCTGACATCTCCTAACATGTCAGTGTACCTGGCTGTGAGGTAACATCAGCTGCCCTCCCCCGACCTGAGTCACTTCCATGGCGTGTGTGTGCACAGCCAGTGCTCTGCTCTTTGCGTTTTTTCAATACTTTAGATGGAACGAACCAAACCAAAGCTAACATTTATTGCAAGTGAGCTTATCAGGTTTTTGTAGTCTGCTCCTCATCCCTGCTTGCAGCAAGATACCATCATAATGTCCGTCATGTTATAGAACTGCAATCCTGAATCAATAATGGGAGCTGGAATGGGAGACTGAACATGTTTGAAGACAGATGCTTGTCTTCAAAGACACAACAATCTGTCGGTTTTCGTCTTCGCTTGCTTACCCACTTTAAATTCTGATTCAATATTTAATGGCTTTTCGACTGCAGGAGCTTAGTGAGCTGGAACTTAACTTTACCGCTTTGGTTCAAGGTTCTGCTTTTGTTTCCACTTCCCTCCACCTGCTTTGGAGACAAGTGCTGGGAGCTCAATTTTAGCACCTCTCAGGAGGTAGTACCACATCAAGTTCCAAGAACATGCAAGGGGAGGGGGTAGGTGCTTGTTGGTCTGTCATCTTTGATTATTTAAGGGTAAGCACTGTCTCCTCTCAAACAGCATAACAAGCACACCTGTATGGGTGTGAACAGCAAGCAAAACAGAACTGACCACCGTTACTGTTGGTTTAGGTTTTGGGAAGCTCCAGAAAGTTTTAGGTTAATCTTCAGTAAAGTTCCTGCAGCTCAAAAGCACTTTTTGGAGGATTAAAGAGACACAATTTAACATATTGTGCCGTGAAAAAATATCTGCCCCCTTTCTTTTTTTTTTATTATTTAGCATTTTTGTCAGAACTAAATTATTCAAAACATGAAACTAGTTTAAATATCACACAAAGATAACGAGAGTAAATACAAAATGCGGTTCATTTTTTACGTGAAAAAAGCTGTTCAAACCTGCCTGGTCCTATGTGAAAAAGTACATCTTACCACAAACACAGCTTACCTGTATGCTTTCATTCTAATGTTTAGGGCTGCTGTGTTGTAGAGACTTGCAAATCAGACATAAAACCTTGATTTGTTCATTGCTTGGTCCTGTAAGTAAGCATCCACTGGCAGGGGTGCAGCATCTGGTGTCTGGCCTTATCTGTCCCTGGTACACCCCCAGGAGTTATCCCTTTTCCCATAAACTAACGCTGCCATGCCACTGGCTGAAATAGATCAATAGGGTATTGAAGCAATGCTGGAGAGGTTGTGTAGACCCAAAATTTGTAAGTGTTAAGAGTAACAACTTTATAGCAACATGTTTATTGATTTATAATTGCAGGTGTTCCCAGCACCATCATTTCTCTTTCTCTTCTCTCTCTCACTCTCCCTCATTATAATCTTTGTTTTCAGATGTTTCTCTAACCCTCTCCTCTGCTCACACTGTTCATCAAACAGATGACCAGTTAATAATTAACTACAAATTTCTGAAAGGGATCGATCAACAATAACGTGATGCTCAGTGTTCTCGTTTCTCGCTCGTGACACCGCCTCTCTTTTTCTGTCTTTTTCAGAACTACACGCAGTACATCCCACTGTCCATCTACGACCTGCAGACGTGGATGGGGAGCCCGTCCATTTTCGTCTACGACTGCTCCAACGCGGGAATCATTGTCAAGTCGTTCAAACAGTTCGCCGTGCAGAGGGAGCAGGAGCTGGAGGTGAGCAGCTCCACAGGCAAACGCACTCATCATTTTCGACATGCCATAATAAGGAAGCAGCTATGAGTTAGTGGTAGGGTTGTAATTAGGGGAGAAAAAACTCCTTAAAGATTAGGTGAGTCATGCAAACACACACAGTGGGTGTGCAACGAATGGGGTAAAATGATGTGTTGGTTGGAGTTATTAGTGGCAAAGTGGGTGATTTGTCACTTGAACACACAACACAAAATCACTGACGCATATACTGTATACACAGTGTCTCACACACACACACCCCGTTACACATTAAACACACTATATACATTATTTATTAGGGAGACCTGAGTGGTCCTGAGTCACGATTATCAGCTTGAATCTGCTCTATTAAAAATCTAAGATGTCCTCAGTGCTGTGATCCCGTCAATCAAATGGGCAGCTGGCTTTAAATGATTGAGCTTTGGTTTAGTCTTGCGTGTATATAACCCTCCTCGCACCAACACACACACACACACACACACACACACCACTACCAGCCCCAGTTCTTTTCACCGCTTCATCTTTTTATTACGTTTTCTCTCCCTTTCTTTCTCCCAGCTTTGGCATGTTATGTGAATTCCTAATGAGATGGCGCTGTCATTCATCTCAATTATTCATGGAGTTTCAGACTGTAGATTAGCCAGGAAACGAGAGAGAGAGAGGGGTACAGGATGAGCAGTACACAGCAGAGAGATGGGGAGGTAGAGCGAGCTGCTGTGAACACTGTGTTACCCGTTAAAGTAACGGTGAAAGTTGCTGAGTTGCTGCAGTTTCTGACAGAACATCAGAACCATCCTCAGCCTCTCCAGCTTCTTTCTGTTGACGTTCGCAGGGGTCATAGCATGGGTGTAACCGAGTGTAACTTTGCACCACACATTTTGAGTTTGTTCGGTAATGTCATGTGGCAAAAGAGATGTTAAATGTTTTACCATGGCCTCATGCACACCACCTGTTTACAAGGAGCTGTATGACCATGACATTTGATCATTAGCATCATTAATCACATTAACACCAACATTTAAGGCTTCTCCCATTTGTTTGTTAGAAAGTTACATTCACAACTCAAATTGCTGCCTTGCAGATGTACACCTTCCCCGCCCAGTCAACTTTACATCCATATGTAATGAAATTCCTTACAGGAGAGAACGGGACAGTCCTGAGGTCACAGTGACCTCTACCTTAACCTATCTACTCCAAAATCTAACTTCTAATTTGAAGGTTAATTTGTCATTTCAAGTGGACCCTTGTGCCAAACCTGAAGATATTACCACAAGGTGTTTTTGTAATAGTATGTTCACAAGAATGGTACATATGGATGCAAAACCTGAAAACATACTGCCTCCAGCTACTGCTGTCACTGGCATGGAGGCATGACATGAGAGAGTTAAGAGGAACTTTAGATTGTGGAAATCACAATAGCATCGTCAAGATATATCTCACCGTGATACATTTACGTACAGTCAGTCGATTGGCAGACTCTTAAATCCAAATCACACCACAGACAACTTGGGGATCAGTGTTTTGGACTGGAGGAGCTGGGTATCGAACCTCTGACCGTGTAATTAGACAACCCACTCTGCTAAGACACATGCATAAATAGTAGAGTAGCATAGACTCTAGTCTACACTGTCAGATGTTGATATTTGACAGACACTTGAATAAACCCCCTGAGGCAGGATCTGTTTGTGAGTTGTGCGACAGGACTTGACTACTCGTAATTTTTTTTGTATACAAGAGAAATTTCTAAGTACTGTATTGGAAAATTGGTGAATACAACAAATTTAATCAAGTGCTTTTAATGCGCCACATAAGAACAAAATCTGTTCACGCGACAAGACCCAACAACTAGGTTAAAAAACATCAAAGGTTCTCCAGAGGACAGGCTGTGAAGCTGACTCAAGTAACTCACATGTCATCTCATTTATGTTGAAACCAGAATTCTACACCTCTACGCGTGCTGCTCAACAGTACACTTTCCTACTTGTGTGTTGAATCTACCTTTGTTTTCAACTTCTTTCTAAATCCTGACTGAGGTCAGTCAACCAAGTCAGCTTGCTTGATACATTTTGAGATTTGGTAACATCCAAATGCATCAGAGAAGCTGTGCGTTCTGGTTGGCAATTGTTTGCGAATGTGATAAAATGTATTTCAGTTGATAGTGTTATGGCTGTATGTCGGCTTACTTTTGCAGTTCTGCCCCTACTAGACAAAGATGAATTAATTGGAAGCAGTTGTGTCTAGAACTTTACCCGACATCGAAGTATGAATGTTTTAATATTAAAAGGCCTCCTTTCATATAAGAAAGATTTTCTCTGACAATATCTGAAACTGTGCTCACAAATTTAGCCACAAATTACTTAAAAAGCAACAACTGTTATCTAACAGTTAAGAAACTGGGGTTTTGCTTTTATTTTGGCTAAAGCTCTACATATTTCAAGTGCATCAACCGTCTAACCTTTCTTGTTGAAGCTGAGAGCATAGAAGACTTTGACAAAGGAACTGAAGTACTGTAACGAAATAGCTTCACAGCTAGAGTTGAAACATTCAGAGAGGTGGTGGGAGTACGAACTCCTTGTTCTTGTAGCTAGTTTATACAAGGGTTACTAAGTAATGGGCCATTCGGGATTCTCCCAAGGCTACAGCCGAGATAAAAGTTTTAGCTACTGCTGTCTGTTGTCATTTGAGTGTAATTCTAGTCAAGCTGTAGCCTTAAGGCCTGGGAGTCAAGCCTGTGAAGTGGCTGTGGTCATTGTAAGCTGAGAGATGCTGTCTGGCTGAGGCAAGAATGGATAAATACTTGATCAGACATTTTTAAAGGCAGCATTTTACTTTTTTTCATAGCAGGGTGCAACAGGCACTCCAAAGACATTAGCTGCATCGTTGCACAAAAAAGTATTTATCTAAAGCTGGGGCTCCTGGGTTGTTGCATCAGGGAAATAAAATGAGGAAGTACCCTGGTTTAAATGAAGGGGAAGGTTGCGTAATGTCCAGAAGCAATTTCACTTTTCCACCTGCTTGCCCTTCTCACCTACTCACAGATGAAGAGTGTAATATGGATGGGGTGATGGAAGTTAAAGACAGGTGATAACTTCTAGAGATTCTTTTAATCATGCAGGCGATAATCCAAGATGGGGGTTCCCCTGCCCCACCCACACAGTCCTACACCTGCATCCCTCTGTCCCGTCCCAGGTGGAATTATGCAACGGTAACACACACATACTGTGTCAGCGCTTTTTATATACACACGTTTCATATAGCACGCCAGGCTTGAACTCACCAGGGATTGTATTATTTGGAGACACATCGATGCAGATGAAGACAAGAGCATGAAGAAGACAAGCGAAAGGAGATAAGAAAGAAGGAGGAGGTGTTTTATCACTCCTCCACAGCACCCTATCAACCTCCTCCTGCAGTTCAGTCAGTCAGTCAGCGCGCATGTGAGTGGGTGCCTGCTCGGAGTGCTCTATTATAAGGCCACCTGCTTCCTTTTAAATATCTTATCACTTCCTGGGTGCTTATCTGCCAGGCAGGAAGAGGTGTGTGTGTGTGTGTCTGATTTTCAAATAGAATTACAGCATCTATGCAGCATTCACAGCTAGGGCTCACCTGATTGCTGGTGTGATAGCTTGGTGTGTGTGTGTGTGTGTGTGTGTGTGTGTGTGTGTGTTAGGTGTTTGTGTTGTTTGCATTTCCAGGATGCTCACATTAACTCTCCACGAGCGCCTTCTGTAATCTAACTGAATAATTAATACACAGCTGTAAAATGTATTGCTTTACTAGAGTTTAGTAACGTGACTACTGGGTTCTTCTGCCACAATCGTGGGCTACATCTAAAATCCCACTACCCTGTAGGATTAGTCTCATCAATTAGTGTCACTTTTTTCTTTTATTTTCTTTTTTTTTTTTTTAAAGAGGATTTCTCTGCAATTAAATTGTGTCCTGATATCCCCTGTGGGAAAGAGAGAAAAGAAAGCTGTCATAGTGATTTTCATGTTAATTTGGGAGATTACAATATGCTAATGTGATAATTACAGTGGATGCTTGGCATTAATCAGCGTCTGCTGGCAGTGTTTTCGTATTTACCATTAGGATTACTGTGGCTCGATCGCACCCTTTCTCCACATTTCTTTTAGGAGACAGTGTTGTTCTTAGGTTGACACGAGACGCTTTCGAAACACACACACAGCTTTTGTTTGTGATGTCTGTCTCTGCAAGCAAGGCGACATTTTCCTCAGAGAAAGAGAAGAGGAATTATGTTACATGATGATTGGCACAGATCCATTCACACAGCAACAATCTGGCACACACTCACGCCTGCCAGCATTACAAAGAGAAATGAAATATGTATGTTGACAGAAAAAAACGACACAGTTACACACATTATCACTTTCCACCAATAATTAAAACTCTTCTTCTGTACTTTTAATATCATGATTTATTTATGTATGCAGACATTCTTATGCCAGAGAGGTACAGCAAATAATGTTTCACACCTCTGAGCTGAGCTGAGCTTTTCCACCAGTTAGTAGAGAACAGGAAGGGTGTGCATCATATATATACAGAAGGGAAGTGCATACACTGCCCTCACAAGTGTTTCTGCAGTTTGATTAGCTTAACCTGAATCCTGATTTTAGTCAGACCAATCAGGCAGAGTAATAATATACAAATATTAATTTTACTTTTTGTCACTTGTGAGACTGTAGAAATGACATGTTTTGCTTGTGGATCATTTCTGGTATTTGTTTTCTTGTCTTACACTGTAATAGACTTGGTTTGCCCTCTGGGTACAGAAAGACAAGCTTGTCCCCTCAGTGCTCGCCTCAGGTGGTGTGGATTTACTGCAGCTTGCAGCACATACTGAGCTACAGCACATACTTCTCAATCACAAATAGCTGTATTTGTGATTGGGTTTGTGTTTAATTAGATTTGTGCCTCTACTGTCTTATGTATAGGTGGTCACCTCAGTTCTTCCAGCTTTCATTGAAAGTAGGAGATTAATGTCTCAATGTAGTGATTTTTAAAGCATAAAGTATAAAAACCGTTGATTAAAACGAATTCATCATGCGGAACTCATCAAAGTATCTGACTTTTGCAGCTGCAACATCAAATACGGATGTTGATGATCTAACAGTTAGGAAACTGGGGTAAATTGACAGTGACATTAAAACATCTCAAGACTGTTTAAGGGAAAAGAGTGTAACACTCTGCAATGGCAAAGCCAGTCACCTGACCTGACAGAGACACCTGAACATCCATTTCACTTGCTGAAGGCAAACCTGAAGGCAAAACACCCTAAAACCAGCAGGAGGTGAAGACAGCTGCAGTGAAGCTCTGGTGATCATCTCTGTAAGTTCCAGGTTCTAGTTGGTCAGTGACTGTAAGTGATTTGGGACCACCATTTAAAATGTCACCATGATATTTTAACTTATGATTATGTTCAAAGTACTTTTGAGCCCTTAAAATTCTGTCTGTGAATCAAAATGGCTAATTCCTATGTGATCCACTCTAACTCTGCTATTTTTTTGAACAAAATCTACATTGTTAAGCACATTTTGATATTTACATTTCAAATCCACTACTTTGACGTACAGAGCCAAAATAATGAACAGATATTCATATATACAGATCCAAATATTCTGTATATGGACATATGCGCCCATACGACTGTTCGCACATATGATCTGTTATCATGCCGTGTGTCTGGATGCTGAAGTGATTGCATGAGTTCATTGCTGTAGATTGATTTCCAGGGCTTTTAGAGTTTTGGCACCAGACAGAGGATTTCTCACACCCCCTCCTCCTGCTTACCCTTTGTGCCCAAAAGTGTTTGCTAACACAGAAAGCGTTTTAGCACTTGAAGCAACATTTTCTGCTACAGTACACAACTGTTGTGGATGTCTGTAGCTCTTCAAAAAGGTTTTACTTCAGCCGTTTTACAATCTAAACCTAAATAGTGTTTTAGATCAGACCTTCCAAATTGACCTGAAATTGGCACATTATAACCTTTTTAAAAATGTTATATTGAAAACTACTCAAACAATTCACCAAGATTTTTGTTTACAGTTTCCACCATGCTTACAAAATGCTGGTGCTGGTTAAAGGAGGGTGATACTCAGGAGAAAAAAATACAGACAAAAATACAGAATATGAGAATGAGACAGTATTTGCCAACTTGTTAATGTTGTTCTGAATGACTATAAAACAAACATACATATAACACAGTCAATTAACAAATCACTGTCTAACTAACTAAAGATATAGAACCTGTAGTGTTTCTTAAAAGCAGAGTTTCATGATGAGAAAAAAACAACTGTCAATTTAAAATGATGAAATATGCAATGCCAGCTTTCTTGGAGTAATAGAGACATGAGTTTTGAAGAAAGAAGGCGCTAATAATAATAATGTAATAATCTCCACCTCTAATTTCTTACTAAATGTAGTCCGGGTTGCAGAATGAAAGCCATAGCAGTCAGTGATGATAAAGGGAAGTCTTGGATTGCTGCCTCCATTACGACCCACAGCTCATTAAAGTATACTCAGCAAATAACAGATGAACATATTGAACTCCCAGCAAACAGATCAACAGTACAATAGCACAATGAGCACATAAATAGTCAAGAGCTCCAAATATAATTAAAGTTTTACATCATATGCAAGCCTTCTCCGTTTTTTCAAGTATTGACTGAGCTGTTTCGGAGTGTGGAAATAACACTGTAATTCTGTTCTCAGAATAGACGAGGGGATTGTTTACCACTGAAGACCACCAAGGGCCAAGCAAGAGGAAAATTTCCTCACTGGGATCAATAAACTATCACATTATCGTTACGTTCTCAAAATGTCTCCGGCTCTGCCTCAAATGTGATGCTTTGGCTGGAAACATGAGGTGACGATACTGGGAAAAAAAAACACAGATTTGTATCTAATAGCAGTTAAATATTTCTCTCGTCTTTGTGCCACAGCAGGAAAATAAACAAAGCAAAAGACTTTTATTGCTCAGCTAATAACAGAGGCAAACAGTATGTTGATGTTTCAGATTTTCAATGTGGTAAACTCAACTCATGAGGATTTCAAAAGCTGAATAAAAACAGTGTTTTTAATTGAGAAGGAGCTCACCGGATGATAGGTTTTTGGTATGAGTAGAAAAGTTTGCATTGAAAAACAGTGAAATGATGCCAGATCTAACCCGCATGAACAGCTTGCAACAGTGATGTGTAGGTGGTAACGGTGCTAAAGCCTTCACCTGCTGCCATTGCTGGACAGTTGCACGAACACAGCCTGTCAGTTTCTGCTACTATTGAGATACCAACAATTTGTTTTCCTTGTCTGTTAGATTTCATCTCCTGTCTCAGTTCTTCTGTCATTCATTTTTCCAGACATTTGGTGAAGTTGTGGAGCAGAGCAGTTAAATAATTCAGGAATCCCAGATATTTTCATTCACCTTGGTCTTTTTGATAAGCAGGACGGAGCACCGTGACCACACGACAGCTTTAATTTGTGCTTAAGCATATCTGCTTGTGGCTCAGTCGACAATTGCAGCCAAGTGAATGTAAACAAACAAAATCATTTTGTTGTCTGTTCAGGTGGCGGCCATCAACCCCAGCCACCCACTCGCCCAGATGCCCCTGCCGCCCTCCATGAAAAACTGCATCCAGCTGGCTGCCTGCGAGGCCAGCGAGCTGCTGCCCATGAACCCCGACCTCCCTGCTGACCTCTTCACATCCTGCCTCACCACACCCATCAAAATCGCCCTACGATGGTAAGGCCACTTTCGCGCCAGTCTTTTCCTCCTCTGCTACAACACAGGTTCAAACTACATATTCACAGCATATGTAGTATGAATATTAAATGGATTTTTAAATGTGTGTTCCAGGTGGTACATTTAGGATTTTTCCTAAATACATTCTAAAGTAATGATGTAGTTGGGATTTTTGTCACAAATTTTGATTCAGGCTTGCAATGACTTAGGTACTCAATTCAAAAAATCTGCTGAAAGAACTCATTTTGAAATGATTTTGAACCAGTGTTTAACATGTCAGCTAGATCATTTATTTATCGCTTTATTTCTGTGCAACAATCATTCAAAGGACCAGACATTATCCCTCTGACCACACAGGAGACCGTGTGTCAGTCATCACTTTGTAAATCCTGTTAGCAGCAGGTTGGATCAGTGCTTGGACGCTCTGTGGACATGGCGAAGCTCCTTGAGCAAAGAGCAAACAACCCTGCGAGCTCCAACCACTGCTCAGTATTCAGCTGATGAGAAATATTCAGCTATGATGAAAAATGTAAACCAGCATCACCCACAGTGATGCAGGGATCATCATCCCTGCAGAGCCCTCTGCAGTAAAAGAGGTGAAAGATATTCAGGCAAAATGAGTTCATTTGAAAGACTTGGTTGTTACAGTGGCCTGATGTAAATGCATCACGATGCATCATTCAGGGAACTGTACTGATGGAGCTTTAAGCTAGACCACGGTAGCACATGAGTTACATCAGCCTGTCGATGTGTGTGTGTCGGGGTGGGGAGTGTGGGGCTTGCACTCTGAGGCAAATGTGATTGCATCACTTCTGAACCTGTTTACACTAAACACACACACACACACTCAGATATGTCCATGTTCTGCTTAGACATATACTGTACCTCATATTCTGTCGTTAGGCTCATTAGGTAATTGTACAGTGTTGGGGATCAAAGCACTTTTCTGAAGATTGATTGAAATGTTTCAGAAGAAGCAGTTGTCAAAACGATTGGCTTTAAATGCTCGATGAGATTCTCCAGTTCCTAGATTTACTTATTCTTTCATCAGATATTGAATCAGGGAGTTGGATAACTTTACTACCTTCAGATGGAGGGAAAGCTCCAGTATGACTCTTTGGTATCAGTACCCAACCTCACGTACAGTAGAACTGGATTAAACTGTATGATGATAATGATAACTGGCTCATTTCAATGAACAGTGTCGTGTTGGTAAGTCACCAATCACAGGGACGGCAGCTCAGTCTCACAGCATACACACTGGTCGTGGGTGTGTCTGTCTGCATACAGCTTGTGTTCGACTCAGCCTTTGACTGATTTCATAAACCAAATCGGTTCTTTTACTCCTGGTTTTTTTTGCTCAATATGAAACATTTTAGTTGTTGCTGATGTGTGTTCATGCTACGCAGCCCGACGTGACACATCGGGGGCAACTTGGGTTTCATTATCTTGCCCAAGGACACTTCAACATATGGCAGGAGGAGCCAGGAATCGAACCACCGATCCTACGATTGGCAGGTGACTGGTGACTTAACCGTTTAGTAATGCGGTGAATACATAATGTTGGTATTATCTGGATATGAGCCAAAAAGACCATGAGTGATCATATTTCCTGCACAGATCTTTTCATGTGAGATACTGTGACATGTCACAGTGGGAGAAGCACAGGTGTAAATAACACAACCAACAATGGCTGAAATCCATTTGTTTCAGGTAATGCAGGCTCTCGCTGCAGTGGTTTATCTGAATAGAGCAAAACTATCAATAATGTTACTGTTGTACCACACAGTACAAAAATAAAAAAATAATAATGTGGGAAATGCCCCACTAACACAAAATCATCCACTGGAAGAAATTTCCTGTCTTCCAAAGTCCCTTTGGTGCTATAAGCCATTAGTGACAGCACTGTTTATTTTTTCATGTGTGACTGAATTTACTTTGCACACACTAAAGGACACTAGGGTGATTTAACAAAATTTCAGCTCACAATTTGAAACAGGCGCACAACCTTTCATCCTCGGCGAGGATGACAGGTTGCCTTCAGGTGGTGTCCTGCAGCTAGCCGAATGTTTCTTCTCTGCCACAAACGTTGAAGAGTTTCATTTATCTTCCTTCGTCCTAAATCCACATCCCGCCACGACCTTCAGCATAATAAGGCCTCAGCATTATGCCATTAATATTGATATCCCTTACCAACATCCCATTTTGAAGAACAAGTTGCTAAAAGCCTGCTGGATAATATTGACTTAAATATTCCTTAATACGCTTTGTCTCCAAAAATGGATGTTGTGGCTTGCAGGGGGAAACATGGGACTTATCCTTTCTATTATAAGCTCAGTGAGGTCAACATTCAGTGGTTTGTATTAATGAGTGTAACTTGTAGGTCTGTAATGAACCAAGGGAAATTTAGATTACAAATGCATTATATATGAAATTTCCACACTTAGCTCTGTTGCGTCTGATAAGCTCATTTAGTAGAAATTTACATGAACACTTTGAACAAGCTTTGAGAGAGAAACTTTGTGAATAATCCATTGATTAAACCTTTATTTACACTCAGAAGAAAAGTGTATAATGATAAAATGAATCATATTTTCTTTGCATCAATATTCTTTATATTAAATCCTTTGACGCAACCAAATTTTTTTAGTGATTTATATGTCGAACGTCTGTCAAAGTCCAATTTAATGACTGACTCTAACAATAGCAAGTTGACATCAGATCTAGTTTGACCAGCAGCTCGTGGAGGCCAGTGTTGGCTAACTTTAGGTGATTATTCCTGTGGCATTACTGAGTCAGTTTGCTCACTTTTTCATTCTGCTCTTCTTGTGCTTCTTGCTTTAAACTCGAGGCCTTAAATGAGCAGGTCCTGTGTGCTGCTGGGTAAGACATTGCCAATTCAGACATAGTATACAGCTGTGGTTCAGTGCCATCCTGCCACGCCTGGTAGAGAATAACAATTTGGTTGAGAGCAGTCCCAGTGCTTGATAACCTTCCTACCAGATTAAACATGCCAGCTGTGGCCTCCATCTATATCAACCTGCTCCTCCAGAGCTGAGACCAGGAGCTCTTCATAGGTCTCCATAGATGATGCAGCTCTCTCTCACCACTTCCCTCCTCCTGTTCTCCATGCAGTTTATTGCCTGCTCTCTTGTTTGCTTATTATTTTCTAAATAAAGACGTGCCGAGCTGTGTCCTCCTTAATTTCATACAGCCCCAGAGTGAGGAATGGGGAGAAAATGAGGACAGGACGGGGCGCAGAGTGGGCGGATGGAGGGATTCGCTGATTTGCTGGCTTACCTTGGCTTTAAAACTTTAATGAGATGCATTGAGGGATGGATGATGGTGGTTTACAGAGGGAGGGGGCAAGGATGAGTTGGAGAGAGACAGGCAGAGTGAGTGCATGTGTACCTTTCATTGCTCAGCTGAGCAGAAAATCATTACTGATGGACCGCCAACTTCAAGGGATTTCCCCTCTGCTGCGATGGATGAGGAGTGATGGAGGAGGTGAGCATCTGAAAATAGAGAGGACGAGGAGGGGATGACACAGGGGAAGAGAGAGAAAATAACAGCTGATGGAAGCTCAGGGCGGATGTCAGGTTTAGCTGTGGTAAAGGTGGAGCTCCAGTGAGGGTCAGTTGACCAGAGTGAAATATCTCAACAACTATTAGGCGGCTGACCTTAAAACGTGGTACAGTGTTTAAGATCTCCAAACGATGAATCAGAATTTCTTTACTGATATTTTAAACCAGCACCACCAGGGTTGCCACACTTACTAAAAACAATGGCACAAAAGTCATTCATGCAGTCATTCATGTTTTATTTACAATTAATTTGAATGATTCTGGTGATATTTTAGTTTATGACAAATAAAGAAAGACACTCCTTGGCTTTAGCTGCACATTATGGTTCATTGAAAGATTTCAACCACCAAGCACAACCTCTCAGTAGTAGCAGCATACTCATAGACGCATGTTGAGGAGCCAGATTCGAGCTCTCATTGAAAAAGATAAAGATTATTTTGGAGCAACCTGTACTAAAACTGCCAGGCAGATACGAGGGCATCGGCCCTTTGGGCTCTTTAGTGAAGAAATCATGGTGCAGAGTTGACTCTGTGTGGAATGCAAAGCAGGCTGAGCCAACTCCGCAGCAAGTGCTGCTACCATCTCTTTAATATTGAAGACTTACTGAAGAGACTCTTCACATGTATCCCTGGGGTGTCATGTTTCCCTGGATGTATGTAAATAATCATGCACGCAGTGCATGTATGTATGCTGTAAATGGTGATAATACACATGTAAGTCTTTGGACCGGGAACATGTCACCGGGTCGTGTCCTCAAGTAGCATGTGCTGTAAACAGTACGTGCACGTTTAAGAGCACTTTAATGGAAAGCAGCAGCAGCAGCAGCAGCAAAGGCTCACATGATCACATCTCCTATTCCTTTCATTAAGCACATATTCCCCTTACACACACACACACACACACACACACACACACACACACACCACAGCCTGATTTCTTTCATTGAGAACAAACACGACTGCATCCTCCTTTTTCCAACTTCTATGGGTGGAAAGAGGAGAATTAAATACACACAAAGTATTTGCACACACACCTGTACCCCTGCCACACACACACACACACACACACACACACATTATCTGGAGCCTTGGTTTTAATATCTGAGATGTAAATTACTTGTAAAAATGTTGACATGCTCATCTTTTCCCCTCCTGTGCCTTGACTGCAAGGGAAACGGTTACATAATACTTCATATGCCTTAGATGGCTAGTTTCTGCAGACCTTCTGGATTTGAAAAGAGCAGCAGGTTTACCTCAGCAAACCCCTTCACCAATAAAGGAAATTTGATTTGGTCAGGTTTGAGTCTTCTTTGACGTCACATCATGTTTTATGTAAGTTAAGAGTAAGTTTAGAAATGTTCCACAGCCTTGTTCCAGCCTTGTGGTTATATACAAAAAGTTGGTATTATTTTTCTGACTGAATTATTCATGAGCATAAGTATGATCACTGTATTATATTTTTGTGTTAAAATGATAAATGACCACTGCGACTGTATAAATCCCAGAAAAAAAGCTGCTGCACTCATTGTTAGAGATGTGAAAACACTTCTTTAGTGTTAAACGTTAAACTACTAATTGGCCAAAGACAGCACATCCGTCACTGATCCCAGGGTCCTCAGAGGTCCCAGGTTCACTGTCCATCAGTTTGTTTTGATAATTAGATTATTCACAGATTTAATCTGCCTCATTTACTTTTCATTCCGATTCATCACATGAGTAATGCTGGATGCTCTAGTCCTGGATAAGGGTGTTTGGTTATTACTTCTTCAGATGGATTAGATCTCGTCTGGGAGAACTGTGAGCTCTGCTGGTAACGGACTAGATCATATACTGTCCTCTAGTGCTGCCAGGGTGAGAGGTAGAGCAGGAAAGGGCGTCTCCTCTGGTCCCCACAGTGCCGGCTGTCTTCTACACCTCATTACTCCTTCAATCAGCTCCTCAGTCCCAAGTCACCGTCTCTGTCAATCATGTGTCAGAAAGGCTGCTGGGTGATCTCACATGTCATTTGCTTTGTCACCAACTTAAAATACACATCAGACATATCACACTCACTACTGTGTGAAACAGAATTTACTTCTCACCAAGAGCAAACTACTGAGTGTCTGTTATGTGCTGTAGAGTGTCGTTAAAGTGAGAACAATGGAGTCAAACGCCACTTTAGTCTGGTTAAAGAGTCAAACGTAGGCAATTGATTTATCTGGGGGTAATTCTACAGTTGGGCCCTTTAACGAGGAGTCAGGGAGTGTGTGCTGCTCCCATCTTCTTAATATTACTGCTGACTCGATTCACGTGGAGTTGGGCGGCTGTGGTTTCGTCCTTGTGTCTTTCTTTCGTCTGGAGTTTCATGAAAATATTTCTGACCAAAAGCAAAAGTGACCTGCATCATGCTTTGGTCGAGTGAAGCTTTTTAGAGTCTTTGTCTAAGCTTAAGTATAGTCTGAGAAGAATTCTTGTCATTATTATTCTACTTTGCGTCTTTAACATTTACCCTGCTCCTGAAGTGATATGTTTCCCCTTGGATGGTGTTGATGTGAATGTACCTCTAATTAGCAGATTCAATGTGGTTCAGCTCAGATGACGCAGATGTTTTCCTAGGTGAGACCTGAGTCTCGACAGATTTGAAATGATACGGCACAATTCAGTTCCTTGAATTGAATTGAATTGAATTGAATACAGCACAAGCCTTTTTTTAAAAGCTCTCTCCAATGACCTTGTGACTCTTATTCAGATCGGTAAGCCACAGGGAGAGAGGGATGGACGGATGGATTTATAGATAGTAGACACACACACACACTGAGCATTAGTGTAAGTCATGTAAACAGATCAGAATCACATGTACTGATCTTTAACTTGATCTTGTACTATCTGATGGCACTTTTAAGAAATATAATCAGTATAATCAATGTAGATAAAGGCATTTTTGCATTATTATTTTTCATTATGTTTCAAACATTTGTGGAAAGCTTGTTTAAACTTCAAAGTCCGGCCTGGCCGGACTTCCCATAGATCCACACCATTAGATAGGGTAACTAAAATGCCGAATCTAAGCGTGACCTAAAATACTGTATAGAGTGCTGAGATGACTTCAGCAAAAATCAGAAAGAGAAGTTTTTACTTTTGGTCCTTATATCGCATAACTAAGCAGTAAACATACATTATTCACATGCTGTGCTGGATTTAGAGGTTTGACATTAATAAACAGGCCAGAAGAAAACCATGTTCATATACTATAATTATAAGCACTCATAGATGAACTTTTTTCTAGTCACAGTGCTATAGACTCTTCTGATCGTTTGAGAGCACAAACGTGGCTTTTTTTCATCTGATGCCACTTTAGTTGCAAAGTGTCTTATATTGAATCAGTTACTGTATATTATTAACATATACATGTTATATTTACATCAGTTATTAGCGAATATGTTGTATTCACTGTACTGTATTGCATTTGTTCTGTCCGTTTCCTGTATTTGACTTTTGGTTAACTCGAAAACAACAGATGTGCCCCTTGTAGGACCCTGGCCTAATTGACTTGTTTCGAAATATTGTGAAACATTTCTGGTAACTTCGACAAAAACAAGATGGAATTTTGAGAAAACAACAGATGTGCCCCTTGTAGGACCCTGGCCTAATTGACTTGTTTTGAAATATTGTGAAACATTTCTGGTAACTTCGACAAAAACAAGATGGAATTTTGAGAAAAACTAGATGGAATTTCCTTTTCCATGGTAAGACCAGCCACTGGCCAGAAGTGATTTGGCTTATAACCAATGTGTTGTGTAAGGTAAAAATACTGTGTTTTGAAGATGATATAAAAGCTCAGGGTCTTTTCTGGTTGATCAACAGGGAGAGATCCTTTCAAGCTGCTGACCTGTATTACCTGCCTTTGTATATTCAGCAATATAGATTTGCAGTACTTTTAAAGTTTAGTTCTTTAGAGTATTCATTGAACAGAGTTTTCTACAACACCACCGCAGTCCTCTCTCTTCTGTTTCTAATTCCTTTTTTAATCTTCTTCCTCTTTCCCATCATTCCACGCCTGTGGGATCTCATATCTCTGCACAGGGTTTGGGTGAAAACACGCTCTCCCTGACGCAACCTCCTGCTACGTCTGGCTCTGTTTACTTTGGCCCGTCTGGCTCTTTCTGCCAGACTCCATTTTTAGTTAATCATCTCTGTTCATGTCTGGGGATTCACCGTTTCCCTTTTGCAGCAAACACAGACAAAAACATAAACAAAATATTTAATCTGTGCTTCGCTTGAAGTTCATAAGCAAATGCAGAAAAATCTCGTGTTGTGTTGCGCTGAGGACGAACAACGACGTACCTGTGTACATGACAAACAGCCAAGCGCTGGCACAGATTTTGCACATAAGGGCATGTAATCAATAAGCTGCAGATCATTAGGACTTTAGAACAAGTTGTCCTGGTCACATCCTTCCTCCTCTTTGCGTCGTGAGTGTCAGGCACTCTCAGAGCCCATGCTGTTCTTTAAAGAGACAGTAAGTCACACTGCTGCCATGTGGGATCTCATTATTCTCCAGCAGCAGGAAGAACCTTTGAATTCATTTGCCACTGGATCACTTGTTGTATGCTAATTCCCAACCCATGCTTGACTTCTGACACAGTGGAAATTCAAATTAGCTTCTAGGCAAGAATCATGGCACCAAGTGTTAGTGGAAAAAACAGAATCCGTAATGGTGAATAACCAATCACAGATGCCAGATTGAATTCAAAGGCTGAGGAAAAGTGTAAAATACAGAGAGAAGCTTTGGTCTCTCCATTTTGTTCGTACGCTGTTTTCCATCAGCTCAATCCAGTTAGATATATTTATCTCATATTTAAGTCTGGACATCTTGTCAAGATTCATTTGAGAAGTTATAATCATAACTTAAAATCTGTTTTAAAAAAAGATGGTTTGGTTAAATGTGTAAAAGATATGTCACTAAATTATACAGATGTGTTTCTTTGTAACAGCGTATGTATCCATATATTCTCTCTGGTTGTAAGTTACCCACATAACCACCTTTCTTTCTTTTCTTTTTACATGATTTACATGCAAAGAAAATGGTCTTTTCAAAATTGTCAGATTTAAATGTTGCTCGTAAAAGCAGAGGATGTCATGATTAGGCTGTATGGAAAATGCTCGATAAGTAAAAGAAAGAGAAGTGAAACCAATTTTAAAACTAACTTCTGAAAGTATTTTAAACATATTTCTACTTCTTTTTATGGTTTTTATGAGCCCCGGCTTTTATTGTCCTGGTTTTACCGCTGTGTTGTACCTCATTTCCACCATTTAGCAGCTAAAGAAGTTGATATTTCCCTCAGAAGCTGTTTAAGAGATGAAGCTAAAAGAAGGGAGAAACTTTCACCATGTGGCCAGAAACACAGCTCTAAATAAATGTAAAACGTTTTCATTTAACTATTCATTTTACAAAATTAAACCAAAAGCAATTACAACAACTGTAAAATGAAGAAATCGCTAAGGCTGCATGATATAACGTTTAAATAAAGAAAATGTAAGCTGACTTTCTCAACCAGGTCCCGCTGGATGTTAGCTGTATCAGTTTTGAAATTCTAAGTCGTAATTCTGTATTTTTAGTGGGGGAAATAATGAACAAATGAATCAGTTCTGGTCCTGTTCCCTCATTGTTTTAAGCCAGTGTTGTAGGCACATTTTTACCACCTAATTATTGTTTACAGTGTCTGTATTTAATGTTGCGATGACTGCACGTACACACACCTGTGCCGCCGTGCGTCTGTCGAATGCCCACATGCTGTGACTTACAGCTGGCCTGACCTGTCAGAGCTAACAACACACAGTAAACAACAACAACAACAACGTTTCAGAAATACGACTGTGTGTGTGTGTGTTCCTCTGTGTGCCGTCTCCTCTGCCACTGTGCCTCAGCCAAAATACACTTATCAGCAGCCTCAGTGGTTGTAATCTGTGAAACGCTTGTTTTTCATTTGACTGTTTTATCCGTTGATTGTTTGTCTCGTAGGTCGTAAAATGTGTACTCTAGAAGCTAAACGTCTTTTATTGCTTTGTCTAGTCTGTGAACACTTCTTGTTTCCTTTTACAACTCTTATCAGCAGCTTTTATTTTATTTTTTTCCCCCCTCAGGTTTTGTATGCAGAAGAGTGCCAAGTTGGTGCCAGGGGTGACGTTAGACCTCATCGAGAAGTAAGTGGCACTCCACAGCCATCCTGAAATAAAACAGCAAAAACCTCTCTGTCACAAGTCTCTCTCTCTCTCAGCCTATAGAGATCATTATCCTGTCTTCTTCACGTGTGTCGTCAGCTCTCTCTCTCTCTGTTGTTTTCCATCCTGCAGGTATAATTCTCTGACTTTGTTTCTCCCTCACAGTCGTTTGGCAGATATAAAGCCCCACATTTCTTCAATACACCTCTGTGTGCCGTGCGACTGAGCGCAGAACACGTCTTGCTCGTAGGCACACTCAGATAGATATTAGCGCTCAGTATGGATGTCATAAGTTTTAGTAGTTTCACAGAACCATCAGGGATGGCTTTTTTGTTTTGTTTTGCTTTTGCTGTGCGGGGGAGAGTCAAATGACACCTATAAACTAAGTTGGTTGAGGAGACTGGCTTTTCAAAGTAGTAAGTAACTTAAGAGTCGACTATTACATCTTGGTGGAAGGTGCCTTCAGGTGTTGGATTTGAAGGTTATTTTAGCTGTCTCCTAATGACGTTTGTTGCTTCTCAAAGTCTGTGTGCCAAAAGTGAGAGATGATGTAGCTGACTTCAGCCCCTCACTGACAGCCAGACGCAGTTTAGGAGCGTCCCCACATATCTGTATCCTCTGCTATACTTTAATTTGTTTTTGGCTGAGGGTGTGTACAGGGACATGGTGAGTTATTTTCTTTGTGGTGCTTCGGACTCCAGTGAGCAGGAGCTGCCCCACAGTGACACACTTTTTCTTTCCGGTTCAAATGTAATGCTTTTGATGTGCTTAGCTTCAGAGATCCCTCAACATGCTCAGGTAAAAATAAAAGTGGTAAATTGTCAATTTACCACTGAACTAATGTTGGACTTTGTTCAGTATACTCCACTTGTTTGACTTATCAAAGGTTTGTGTTGCTTTTGCGCAGGATGTCCATCTGCACTGTGAAGCACAGCTCCTCTCTTCCCTTAACTCTGGTACACGTCAGCTTTTGTCTCACAGTCTGTCACGTTCATTTATTCATCAGAATCAGGAGAAGAAAGAGGTTTTATTGCCAAAGTTGTTGTCACATGCAAAGAATTAGTTTGTGATGTTCTGTGAAACAAGAAGAAAAAATACTGGGTATTTAGTGCAATGTGTAGCTGGTAGTTTAGGTGTTCACTATGTTTCTACAATATTATTAGGGCTTATTCATAATTTCAACATGTTTTCATTTGTTTACATCTTATTTGTCATTGTTCTTTCTTCTTTTACAGTTTAATTAACTTTAAACAGCTCGCAGTTGTTCTTTCATCTGTTTCCCTAGTCCTTTCTCTCATCTGTCAGACACCGCTTCTCTTTTCCACTGGATAAATATTATGCAAGAAAGGTACCGCCGAACAACTCCCAATGCAATGACGAATACCTTTGAAGAAACAAAGCCTTTTTTCATTTGTCTCCCTCATTTTTTTCCCTACTTTCTGCCTTCTCAGCCACACCAACATCATTCGGTGGGTTAGACATCATTGATGTTCTCCATTCATGCACAGAACACGTCATCTTCTATCACTTGTCTCTCCAGACCAAAGAATGGGCTTCTGTGGATTGCTGTACGGGGAGTTTTTGCACCCACAAACGTCACGCTGGTTTACGTGTGAGAAGGCGTCTGCAATTCTCACATGATCTCATTGATCTATAAAACACTGAACGGAGACGGCGAAGATGTGACAGTTTAACATTGTTTTCTCAGTCAGTCTCCTTTAACTCAAAATGACATTCAAAATCATTTTTATGAAAGTCGAACAAACTGGGATCTGAGCACAAAGCTACAGGCACCAACCAGTCTTTTGCAGGCTTGAATGAAGTCACATGCAAAAGAAACACTCAGAAGTTCCACTGTATTGTAGGTTTGACTCCTGTAACAGTTTCTCATTACGTACAACCACGACCAGCAGAACATTTATCTTAAAAAAGATGAACCAGCCATACACAGGTCATTCAGCTGTGTTTTATAAAAGCCGGTGCTCCACTATTCATGTTAGCTGTCTTTTTCACACAAATACATGGCAGGCATGTGTACTAATAGCAAGGTTAAAAGAGAGTTCTGCAGCAGCAGCAGCGTGCTGACCTTTTCAGAACTTGTCTGTGCTGTACGCTCTGATGGGACTCCATATGGAAAACAAAACATTGTTAACATTAGAAATGTTCACTGCACGAATGAAACTGTAAAATTAACTTGCTGTTATGACAAAAGTCTTAGTCTTGACAACGAGAAAAGCTGCAGTGGGAGAAAAGGGGTTAAGTTGCTGTTTTAGTTCAGTGCTTGTCCAGCATGTTGTACCGAGGACTAAAATGTCGACTCAGCTGATGTCCCACACAGTTAAATAATGAATGTTCTCAGAGCTCATAAAACAAAAATGGATCTAAGCCCATTTGCCATCTCACCTCTGGTTTATGAAGCTAGGCCAGCAGTCTAACTACAGTCAAGGGTCAAAGTTAGACATTTCTTTCATGAGAAATATAAGAACAGCCTTTTCTGTTGCTGGACGAGCAGAAAGACTAGAAGGGTGACAGATATGAAGTGTATCATTAAAGTGGGAATAGCATTAATACACTTCACTGTGGAAAATTAAAGAACAATCACGTCTCATTTATCAGCATGCTGAACAAAGAATGTTTGCTTACACAGGAGCCTACAAAAATAACCAAACCAATTTAAAACTCCCAACTTTTTATTTGTGTTCAGATTTCAGAGAATCTGATGTCTCACAGCATTAAACACATTCTCACTGTCGATCATCATTTAGATTCAGCAACATTAGCTTCAACAGTTCTTTGCATCAGTAGAAAAACACTTTGTTAGTGGTTTACATTTGTTCAGAACATCTAGTTCTATAAAACGTTTCTGCAAAAAAACTGTAAAACATTGTAATTAGAACCTGGATTAGGCTACAGAATAATGCACTTACAAAGAAAATACCAGTACATGTATATGCAAGTAATCAGCTTATTAAAATGTGCATCTAGTCTGAATTAAAGTACATTAGCACACTGTGCTCTGACTGATGGGAGCACTGTTAAAATACAGAATGTATGTTTTCCATTAATGTGCAGATACTGGTCAAACAGTTGAAACATATTCAAATGTACATACAGAGTGAAAATAGAAACACACTGTGCCAGCAGCTGTAACTCTGTGTACAAAGAAGCAGTTAGCTCTCTTCCATCACACATTGACACGGAAGTGTAAACGCCTCATGATAGGATGCACTTCAGCTATTTTCCATTTTAGTTTGTTCTTCTTCTGTAATGACCGAACAGAAAGAGCAGGACGATCATATTTTTTTTTATCTGTCCTGTCTTTTCATTCTTACAGTTTGACACGATGAAAACCTTACTGTAGCTTCTGCAGCACAACTCGTCAGCCGACTTTATCGTATCCTAGCAACAACAACACCAAAACTCAAAGCAAGTTGCTTTTTCTTTACAGGGTTCAGCAGAGAGATGCGGGTCATTTAAGATTGGTCCTTAAATAGTGTTAAAAAAAGGCTTTTTTCCTTTTGTCATCTTTTTTTTTTTTTGCTCATCACACACGATCACGCATGACCAAACAATGAACGGACAGTAAACTCACCGACCACTCACTGAGCACACATTCACGCCCTTTAAAGGTCGCACACAGTTGGAAGCCCCTCAGAATATCACAACCATTTGTTGTAAAACGTATTCAACATAATGGGAGCTTTGAGTAGTTGTGTGCTGTTCATTTGTTTATTAGTTTGATCGTTTCTCTTTCTCTGCTCCATCTGTGCACCCTTCTGTCTCTGCTTCCCACATACATCCAACACACATTCTGGCCGTATCCCACCACAATAGCCTTTCAGATGAGAGAGTCACGACGCGCAGCGCATGTGGATTTTACCTGCTTACAATATGCTCCGTGTTCTCCTGAGCTTCTGTTTCTCGCGCACGTACTCTTTCACACACTCTCACTCATACCTCCCCTTTCATCTCACATGGGGCTGACGTCTGACCCCCGTTTGCAACGTTCCTCTTTCATTGTGAGTCTTTCAGCTCAGTGGTCAGTGGTCGACCGCCTCCCTGGAGTCTGAGACTGTTTGAAACCCCGTTCTGCTCAGCTCACCAGGAGCTCTGTGGTGTTAGACATCATTATTGAAAGAATCATATCACTGTGATGGCAGCTCAGAATTTATAATACCAAGGAAGGTAACTATGCACTCCCTCCACAGACGTACCACAGAGCCAGCAGCACGGCAGCAAACTTCCAAGAGATTTGGCTCTTTGCTCCAGATAAAAGCAACAGCTTATCCCTCTTATAGATGACTTTCTGACTTTCTGTTCACATCTGGTATCTTGTATCCAACCGTACTCTGATTGCTTCTTGATCCAGCTGAGGTCGGGGTGCTCCATTTATATTCCTGCCCTAACAGGATATGTGACCCAAATATTTAACTATGAAAATCAAAACCAAAGCCCCACAACTGCTATTTAATGGAGCCGGCTATAGCATATATATAGTTCCTCTGCACATCACTATCCCAATCTCTTTCTTGCATGGCTGCCCTGTTTTTGAAAACAGCCCGCTGAAGGCTGATTTACACATTCCACTTCCATTTCTTTCTAAATGATTTAACTGTACTACAAGAGATATTGAGCAACTTTCTTGTATCCATCAACTAACGTGCATTTCAGTAATTGTAGTTTCTGAACTTATTCACTAGTAACTGGACGTTCCAGATATATGTGTATGTATACAACAATCCTTTAAAGACATTCTCTGCACTCAGGTGACCTCTAACCAACTCTGTCACTTTTTTAAACTTTTTGGCTGCACCAGTGATGATTTAGGTGAGTTACTTTACTCGGGGCGCTGAGAGGTTCCCTAACCAGTTTCCAATATCCAAAGATTACTGTAAGAATGAATAAAACAGGGTAATTCACCTCAGACTGAAGTAAAACAAGCAACAACCTTCAAAGACTCTGTTCTCAATCTGTTTATCCGCCCAGCCACCAATGCACCAACGTCTTTATCCAATCCTCAAATATATTACACTGGATACAGAGCAAGGATATGAAGTGCTGAGTTCTCATCCTTGCTGCTGACTTGCCAGACTCCTTTGGCAAGCACTCAAAGTGCTCAGGAGCTGACCGGCCCTCATCATTTTATCTTGGGCTTGTACCTGCCAGGAGCTTCACAGCTGCTATTACTGGTGGAAATGAGAAGTTTAGGTCAGTAAGAGTTCACACACATACTGTGTGGAGTAGTGAGGAATTTGGTGTTGATTGACATAACATGCTAGCTGCCAGACCTCGTTGCTAAATATATACCAGTGTAAAAGTCTTATGAAATAAATAATAATAATAATGTATTATTTTATAGTTTTATTCAGTGCAGTTGTATGACTCATGATGGTTACTACATTTAAAGCTTCTGCCTGAAGGTAAAGAAATGCTCTCGGCTGTGCTCCAGTAATAAATCTCAGTTTAAAGAACACATTGAAGAATGACAGCATGTGATAACATTTGTTGGACGAGGCTGAATTGGAAGAAAACACTTAAGGATGTCATGACATTTTTGATCCAGTCGTACTGACATACTGCACGTGGAGAAACTAAAAGAGGTCCCTGTTACATGTTGTTATGTTCACTTTATATCTTTATAACATCGATATTCTTTTATTACAGCGTCTTCGTTATCTTTTCTCACAGAAACAAAAGCTAATTTTCTTGAAATGACGAGATAATTGTAACGCTATCGCAAAAGATCAGGGAGTTCCTCCTCTCAGACAGGAAGCGATTAAACGCGGAAATTGACCACTTAATCACGAGCCTCTAATCTCCTTTGCTCTTTCTTTTACGCTGAAATACATGTACTGTAAGGAGTATCGATAGCTGTAATGCTTCAAGTTGTAGAAGCGCTTTCTCTAATTTGTCTTCATTTAATCGCTTCACTAATTTAAAGCATATTCCTACCTTTTGCTGCACTCAGACACCAAATCAGTAGCTCATGTTAACGGTTAGACAGTATACCAGCTAATGTTTGTCCTCACCCAGTGTTTTCAATCACTGCTTTACATAATGTTCATCAAAAGGCTAATGGTGTGTATGTGTTATGTGTATTAAATGTAATTGTCCATGGCGTCGTCTTGGGCTCTCTCTGGAAGATATTTCCTTGCTTTCATCTCCAAGGTGATGTGCACTTGTTTCCTCAGTGCCTGTAAATGTAAATTTTATCAGATGTGTTGTGATAATACTACTGAGCAATTGCCACTTTGTGCCCTGAGTCAGCCATGTGACATACAGTGAGTGCGGCTGACACACTGCCATCTGTGTTATGTTGTGTGTGTGTGTGTGTGTGTGTGTGTGTGTGGTGCAGGATCCCTGGCAGGCTCAATGACAGACGCACTCCCCTCGGAGAGCTCAACTGGATCTTCACAGCCATCACTGACACGATCGCCTGGAATGTGCTGCCTAGAGGTGAGACGTTATGCACACAGGCACAGTCTTTAAGGTTGAACTTGTATCGTCACGTATCAGCAATTTATTTCCCACAGTTAGAAAACTGATAACAATAATAATTCCATTACGACTTTTTTGTGGTTTAGGGCGTCATTTCCATTAGTTATCATAACATTGTACTCACCAAGGTGCAGTAACTGTTGAGCTTTGAGAATGTGGTGTCATTTCTATAACAGTTAATGGGCCAAGAAACAAAAGATCTGCCAAACGAACATTTGCTAAACCCTTCCCTGATGAGCAATTATTCAGCCATAGCTTAGCAACCATAATTAGGCACGGCGAGCTTGTCGAGCTTTGGATTTCTCCACGTTAAACAATCTTCATCAGAATATTTCTCCTCTGTATTGAAGCTGGTCAATATTGGCGGGTTTTCCCACACTTGTTTTTGGGTTGTGTCCCGGCCCGTTGGCACTACTCTGACCTCTGTCATTGAGAGACATCACTCTGATTAACCGTTCACCTTAGCAAATCAGTGCAAGAGCGGAGAAGTGGATGTGGTGTAAGCAAACAAACAAAGCCAGTCAGAGACCAAGGGCTGACGATGCCAGCGCCTTTTGCAACTTCTTATCGGACATATTCTCTGTTCGACGTAGCGATAAAACATTTGTGATGTATAATAGTGGTGTGAAAACACTAAAGAAACACACGTACAGCTTTTACAGCTTATATATCCCCAGTCCTTCTGTTTTCCCCTTAATTGCAAGAGTCATGCTATTTGGACGTTGACTGTGGTGTGTTCAAGTGCCACAAAGCAATGCAACAGTCAGCCTTACTACTAACATTAAATAAATTAGATGATGACATAACACTAAATTGAAAAGTTATTTAAATAAGTTGAAACAAACTGGGATTATCCTTTAAAGCACAGTCAAAACAACAAGAAAACAAGAACAATGTTTTACTTGTTGAAGGTGAAAACAAACTTTTAAAGACAATCTGAGGCGCAGTTGTGAAACTGTGTAAAAATTGTTATTTCAACATATCTAGGCAATGATGAAAAATGAAATAAGCCATACATCTCAGCTCGCAGGGAGCCCAAATTAGGGCACCTATTAAAAGCAATACAGTAGTGAAGCATCAGCAATACTAAAACTTTGAGAACATCCCCAGTGGTAGAAAATGGCGAAGATGTTGACATAAAAGTCCAGTAAGCGTAGGTTGGCTCCTTAAATTGAGATTAATTGTGTTTAGAGTGTCTAGCACAGTAAATAGGGAAATCATTTCAACCACAGCGTGATGATCATAAAAGCAGATATACATACTGAAGCAAAACTAGGTCGACACAAACGCATTGCCACTTAATGCTACCCACAAACTCAGCTTGCCCGGATGAACATACGCACATCACTCTTTTTCTTATCGTGCTGTATTTATCTTCTGCATGCAGCGCGCACAGGTTGTCTCATTGCTCACCTGTCTCTTATATGCAACACACATCCACAGACACTCACACAAACAGAGGCACACTAACACTTACTCCTGAGACAAACTGTATCCCAGCCTGAATAGCAATGTGACAATGCTGATGGCTGCCAAAGCCGTTTAAAGCCCCGGGGCTCTGCTGTTAATGAAGCAGCCCACATAAGAGAGGATCCCTGTAATGAAAGCACTGCACACCTAATCCAAATCTCTCTCTCACACACACACACAACCACAAACCCTTAAAACAGTCTAATATTAACTGAAGGCACAGGAGTTGTCAGGCACTGTCTGTCATAAAAAATCCTCTGCACGCACACACACACACACACACACACACACACACAGTCTTTCACACAAACAGGGGAATCACAATCATAAGCCACAGAGACTGGCATGGAAGTGGCCTGGCCCCATTAAAGTGAATTAGTGAATACATTAATGAGCTGATGAAAATGTGACTGCGACACAGCCGTTTAATCTTCACATCACTGTCCTCTGTGTTCTGCAAACACACACACAAACTACCCAGTTTCCCCCCAAAAGTGGCTGCTTTGCTCTAATTAAACTTCTGTCTTTTACCCAGTTTGATTTTCATTCATTCCGCGCCCCATTTTCCTCACTTCTAATCAAGTCTTTGTGTTCATTTTTTTCATTCGTCACCTTTTTTTCTGTCCTGGTGGGTAACTCCTTCTCTCTCTCTCTCTCTCTCTCTCTCTCTCTCTCTCTCTCTCTACCTTTAGACTTGTTCCAGAAGTTGTTTCGTCAGGATCTGCTGGTGGCCAGCTTGTTCCGCAATTTCTTGTTAGCAGAGAGGATAATGAGGTCATACAACTGCACACCGGTCAGCAGTCCCCGTCTGCCCCCGACGTACATGCATGCCATGTGGTAAGTCACTCATGGCGGTGAGGGCTTTCCTTCAAGATATGCAGATGGCCTTGACTTTGAAGCAGTCGACCACAAAGCCTCAGTGTTTGTTCCCTGATACGGCCAGAACAAGCAGCATTTAACAGTTATTTTCTCTGAGTAGAGAAGAGACACTGTCTTCTGTTCTTTATCTTATAGTTTGTATTTTTAATGATTTTAAGTGGTTCCCTTAAAAAAAAAAGAAGCCACAGAGAGATTAAAAAATGTTATCACCCTGGTACAATTATGCACAAATGGCAAATTTACCTCAGGGCTTATTTGCTCAAAAGTTATGGGTTCATTTGTTAAATGAAAAATTCAGTATAAAAAGGTTTACCACAGCTTAAAAACAGCTAGTAGCAATGTACTTTGCGTTCCTGTGACCATTTTTTCATATTAGCATAGGTAATTGGAAAAACGGACCATGCTTTGCCACAATGACATATTTCCTGCAGTGCTAGCTACTTTGCTAAAGAGTTTTAAAAGTTTATAGCAGTGTTCTGCCATTCCTGAAGACATGCTTTAATGCTTCATCATGCCCGCAGTGACATAATAAGATTCATATTAGTTTGAACTCATATGCATGCATTACAGGTTTTTGTGTGCCTGATTTTTGCCCTAACACTGTGGACCTGTGATGTGATTTGGACTCAAACACAGTTGTTGCGCGTCAAGTGCAGCATGAGCACAAAAGGTTTACGGTGACAGTCAGCTTCCTGCAGCAACACATGGGTGAGGAGAAATGGAGAATCTCTCTGTTACGTTGTGCAACTATGGAGAAGGAAGAAGTTGCTGTATAAAGTTAAAGTTGGAGCAAACCTGGGATCTGGTTAAATATAATAATACACGATTACACAAATCTTGGCTGCTTTGGTACCTTTTAATACAGCACCGTGAACCTGCATTGAATGTGCAGTGTAAAAGGGGCATATGATAGAGCAGAAATGGTTGATATCAGAAATAGCTAGCAAATACCGAGTCTGTTTCTGTAAAGTTTCTTGATGCTGTACTGTTGCTGTTGCTGTGTGGTGCAAACAGAAAGTCTGTAAGTTAAGAGGAAAAATGGTCTTTCAAGGTTGTCTGTATTAAGGCAAAAGGCATCTATATAACAACAAAAAAACCTCACAACTTCTCGAAATAAATACTGTGTTAGGAAGTGTGAGCCAAAACACGTAGGCGTTTTTCTTTGCTTCGGCCCTCTAGCATATGCACACACCTCGTTTATAATGATTTCCACAATTGTGTTTCTCATTTATTTTTGTATGTGGACTTTTGCAACTGTGTCTGTATGTCTAGCTCTCTTCTTCAGCAGCCTCAGTCGCCCCGAATGCTCTGTAGACAGACACAAGACAGGCTGTAGTAGAATATGTGAAATGCTCTTACTCCATCTGCCAAACGCACACATATCCTGCAGCTGAATATGTCCACCTTAGATTGGAAGCAGCAAGAAAACCTCCTGTTCTCTGAGGACGACTTTTTGGGACATGTTGGACATCTCTGGCTGTGGTAGACATGACAGATTGAAGCTTAAAAATAGTGGACTCTAAAAAACTAAAACTATACCAGTTGACAAAAGAAACCTGTTTTAGTTTGAAAGCATGGCCCTTTTATCTCACACAGCTTAAGACCCGAACCAGACGTTGTTACGGTGCGTTTCCACCATCTTATCGATTGATTGTGCCTCTCTGTTGTCCATTGAATTTACATGGTCCTCCACACTGTGTAAGAAACATCACATCTATCTCCCTTTGGTCCCACAAACACCTCTCCCACTATCTATTGTTTCTTCTTGGCCTGCTATAAATGCCTCTCTCTCCATCTCTCCCACTCATTATTTGGCTGGCGTTAGGAAAAAATAAGCAAAACAAACATAAAAAAGCCCTCTCACTGTCTTTGCCTTGAGGAGTGACTTGTTGTGTAACACCCTGGTATCACTTATTGTAAAGAATCATCTCTCCTTCCTCCTTTAACCAACCAAAAGACTTTCTTTGTGGTTCAAACAGGCCCATTATTATAGATGTTGGATATATTGGATGCTTTACCGCCAAAAAAATTGGGAGTTGCACTTTGTTTCACAGCAGCACATGCAGTGTTAAGCAGGACAGATAAACGACAGTGTGATGCTTTAAGAGTTCAGGAAACAAGACTGAGAGGACAATAAAGAAAAGGAAGTGCCAGAGATAAAAGACAAGTAGAAAAATAAAAGTTTGGATCAGCATAGATGTGCGTGGGGGGGGGGGGTTAAGAGGATGGAGAGACCGAATTAAGCAATTTGGGTGCTTGCTGATCGATGTAGGTGCCCAAACACAAACAGCAATTGTTATTCAAATGGAGCAGAATAAGGGAGAGCAGATAAACCAAAGGCTGATTACTCCCTTGTGGGCAGTTTGTAGTGTGTGTGTGTGTGTGTGTGTGTGTGTGTGTGTGTGTGTGTGCTGCAGCACTCTCTGCAGGCAACAGTAAAAAGAGCTTAGTCAGCCGCCAACTGGTCCCCTTCACTCCCGTTGTCGGCTGTCCCCTCATCTCTAGTACACCCCCACCCCACCTCCAACACACACACAAACACTCACTCTCACACAGGCGAGTTTTGGTGATAACTTACTCATTCGTACTGGCAGGCATCACCCGAGTTAATGCTGTCATCTCAAAGAGTTTGGCAGCAGCCTCCTTGTGAGCATGTCTCCACTCATTCAACTGCCCTATCTGCTTGTTTTCTCACTGTTGGATTACATAAACACCAGCAGGGATGGATTCATGTTGGCAGTATTTCTACACAAATATCAGTCCTAATAATTCATACATAAGTTATGAAACCTAAAGAAGCACCTCTCTGATCCCTTCTGCGTGAAATGATTGTTGTCTGAGTTTTGTCTCTACATTAGGACTAACAAGTTTATTTGCCTCTTAAACAGCTTGTAAATTATTTTAGCGCCTTCTTGTTGGACCTTGTAGTATCCGTCAGTACTTATTAGATTAGACTTAAAAATAAAATACAGAAGTGATAATTTTGATTTTTTTTAACCGAGCTCTACCTTCAACTGTTAAAGATCAATGTTTTTAATACATATTTTTAAAAACAGAGCTAAAATCAAGAAAGTATAAGGTCGTAAAATGTCCGAAACGCAAAATGAAAGAAGCTTATGTAATAAAAGAGGTGAGTAATACAGCATTATACCGTCTACACGCAGGCAGTTTCCAAAAGGACTAAGCAAAAGCCATACGCATGATGTAAGAGCACATTTAGTAACATCATTACTTCATCAAGTGGAAAACTTCAGTTATACAACATGAAAAGAATGAATCCAGTGTGTGATGGAGGGAGGTTCAGGATGTTCTTTCAGGGGAAATCATTTGTTAGCAGCAGTTAATCAGGCTAACACAATATGATGAGGTCGTGGTCACGGACACCAACTCAGATATTTTGAAGGGAGACTGCAGAAGTTTTGCTGAACAGTAGCCGATTGGCTGCAAGTGATAATTACGAGATTATGATGATGAATGCCATAATATACAGAAGCATCGTGACGACAGCCAACTCACTCAAGTTAGGTTCTGTCCATAAAAATCCCTGTGTTGTGAGAGAGGAAGAGTCCTTGAACATACCTTGTAGTTAGAAATGAGCAACAGACAAGTTGTGAAATCTAAAGAAAGATGATCAGTCCCACATTGTGCAGATTAAACTACCAAGGGAAAAGCATAACTAAGGATTAAGATGGGGGAATTTTGTTTAATTTCAAGGCATCAATACCTTAAGTAGATTAAGCAAATTAGCCCACTGACATATCAAAAGTGTAACGGTTGGTGGCTTTTTACGTGGGCAGTGGGTTTTTAAAAATGTCAAGTGTGTAAAATGCTTCGGAGGTTTGACCGTTCAGCACTGCAGGCCCTGACAAAAAGTACTATTCCCAAGCCAGGGAGATTTTGGGGGGTAGAACTACAGCCCCAGAACTAAATAGAAGTTTCTTTAAAAGGTTCCTGGTCCCAGAGAAAATTTCCTAAATCCCTACACACATACAGTATATATTAAGCAGTGTTCCCAGCTTAGGAACTTTCCACTGGGAAGAGGAACTTTTAGCAGGACATTGTTCCTGACCTGCATTTCCTTGTAGTACGAATAGTACAAGTAGTACTTTCTGAAAGTTCAGGAACTATTGAGGTGGGAAAATGCAATTCTTGGTTGGATATCAGATTTTTAACATTACTGTATTTCAAACTTGTGGTCGATTGGTGGTCGGTTGTTTTGCTTCCTACGATAAAGCGGTAATTGCCCTATAGATTATAGCTGCAATGCTCATTTGAATGCAAATGTCATTAGTAGAGAGCGAGTTGCTTCTTCAAACTACTACTGCTCTATTTCAAGCAAAGTGGATCGTTAAGAGATTTAAAAAAAAAAAACTCTGAAATTAAGAATTTAACTGTGTGTTTCCACTCATATGTTCTATGGTAGCAACAATAATTTGTAATGTAAGATACAACCAGGGCAGCAAAAGTCTTTACTTTGTGTGTACCATCAATCTGAATTTTAAAAGGTTTCATTTCTTTTTAAAGCAGGACTCATTTGGCAGTGGGAAGCCTTGTAGAATGAGTAGCACCTGCTCTTAATATTGCAGGAGTGTCTGTTTTGCTCAATGGAATGAGCAATGACGAAGATGTTTCCTGACACAGTGGCATCTGAATTTATAAATTCTCTCACTTAGGCTGATCTTGGACCAGCTGACAAGAATGCAGAAATAAATATTCTTGTACGTGCAACATGCAAACATGTTACACATACACTATTACATCTTAACAATAATGTGCTGTCGACAAAGAGACTCTATTATGCCACTCTCAGCTAATGGGAAAAGCTGATTAAGCGGCAGAGTCTCAGACAGAACAACCTCGCTGTCTCTCATTCAGCATCGCATTACATTGCAATGCATCGACTGGGAACATGAGTCAATCCCTAACTCGTACTAACTAAGAGGAAAAAGCTCCATTGAGGCCCTGAGCTCAATTTGCTGCAAGAGTAAAGAGCTGGAAAGAGAGAATAGAGAAGCTGCAATAAGGTTTGATGTGAGTTGCATAACCTCATGAATTAGATATGATGACCATGAGAGAAGAGCTGGTGTTTAAAAAGGGATTAAAGGCTCCTTGCTGCCCTCTCCAGGACCTCGGGCTGGTCGACGTGTATGTGCATGAGGAAGAGGAAAATCCATATGAGAGGTGTGGCGAAAAAGCCTGACGAAGGAGCGAGTGATCAACTTCACATCACAAACATGAGAATCATATTAGACTGCGATAAACGTGTGTTGGAGAACTAGACCAATATATATTTGCTGACGTATGCTTACTGCAGGTACAGTGGCTTGCGAAAGTATCCGGCCCCCTTGAACTTTTCCACATTTTGTCACATTACAGCCACAAACATGAATC
>JAUYWH010000001.1:22054078-22090618 GCA_034779795.1 Ctenopoma multispine
TCATGTTTGTGGCTGTAATGTGACAAAATGTGGAAAAGTTCAAGGGGGCCGGATACTTTCGCAAGCCACTGTATGTTGATGTCAGTGCACCAATCAGCCACAACATTAAAACCATTATCTTGTTACAGTGGCGCCTGTCAAGGGGTGAGGTATATTAGGCAACAAGTGAACAGTCAATTCTTGAAGCCAGACAAAAGGCAGCAAAAGGATCTGAACACGTTTGACAAAAGACAAAATGTCTTGCGTGCTGGTGGTCCAGGGAAGGACAGCTGGTCAAACCGGGAGTCGTGGGCGTCTGAAGCTGAAGGGTGGGGGGGGGTCCTAATACTAACTGGGTAAACGACCTCTGGATATCAACCAGGGAAAATCTGCGGTTTCTGATGATCTTTGGAAATTGTAATGTAACGCCTGTGTGTGTTCATTTTTCTCCATAGGCAAGCATGGGACCTGGCTGTGGACATCTGCCTCTCTCAGCTGCCCACCATCATCGAGGAGGGCACTGCCTTCAGAGTAAGTGTGTGTGTGTGAGAGAGAGAACTAAACACTTCACTTTAAAGATCCATGTGACTGTGTTTGTGCCAACGTGTGTGTGGTTTTGGGACATCTAGCATTGATGGATGGCTCTTATCCTGGATCTGTCCACCACTGACGCTTGTAAACCTCAAACGTTTCTTGTCTGCACTGCAAGTTCTCCACCAGCAGCGTCTACAGCATCTCTATTAATCTCTCAAACACACACACACGCTCCCAGTGGATAACATTGTAAAATGTCAAGTCTGATAATTCAAGTGTGAGTGTCAAATAAAAAATATTTGTAGAAAGCACTGGCCCCGCACTTTCAGCCACTGGTGTGTTTGTTATATTTACTGACGTGGCAGGGGACTGTGATGGAGGTGCTGAGTGTAATGGAAACGCACCGCGAGAGGCTGATTGAACTGATACTATGCTAGAGCAGCAACACATGCTTTATAATGCAAACTAATCAGAAAAGTGTAAAAACGCAGAAAAGTGGGACTGTGGCAGCTCTCCCGATGTTAGCACTTTTATCTGGGCCTTTCCTCTCCTCCTCCTCCTCCTGGCCCTCGGAGGTGGGCATCTTCTCCATCTCTCCCCCGGGAGCAGTTTTCCACCCTCACTCCTCCTCTATTTTCTCTTGCACTCGGGCTGAAAACACTTACCCGCGCCATAATTGATCCTCTGAGGACTACTCAAGAAGATCTTCCCTCTCCGTCTTGCTCCCTCTTTCAGGAGCCTTCAATTCCTCTCTGATCTGCTTTAACTGTTTAGCTCCACTTTCCATCAGCTGGATTTTAAGCGGCAGAAGAAATATTGTGCATAGTAGATTTTTACAAATTTTACTCTTTTATTTTCAGTAGTTGAAAATTGGCAATAACTCTGTAGTGCACTACTTACTACCCACCCCTGTTCAAAGATGTTTTATTTTCTCCTGGCAGCAATGAGCCATATGGCTATTAAAAATAAAAACACCAGGAAAATTAGATTTCTGTGGAACAGTAATTAATTGGCAACAAACAACAAATGCATTGAAAATACATGTCAGCTGTTATTTAGCTGTTTATTATTTATTTAATACAATGGTTCCTCATTGTGTGGAACACCAAAATGATCATATAGAATACATAAGAAATACCTCATATTAGGGCTGGATATATAGGCTCTTTCTGTTAGTGAACAAATGTTTTGAATTTTTTTCACATGTGAAACTGTTGAGAGAAAAAAAACCAAACCTTAAGTGGTTTGGTTTTTTTTCTCTCAACAGTTTCACTTCAGTTTCAGGTTCCTTTCACCCTGTTTGGGTCATGATATCGCATCATTCTCTCTCTCATCTCCATCTCCATCACTCAGTAATGTAACATTACCATGAACAAAGGTGCCATTTCTACTGTGAAAGGAGGAACCCTCACTTTTTTTAATAGCTTATGTTTGATTTTCTGCCCTCGGAGTTTTTGCAGTCCAATAAGAATTATGTCAAGTTTTTTTTTCTAAGATACATTACATACATGTAAATAAAAAACAAAATTTAGTAACTCAGTCCCTCTCAGGGCTTCTATAATAGGCACTAATAAAAGCTGAAAAATCTTTTATATCCAATTGCAAGCTGTCTGGTCACATAACATACCTTTAAACTGGAATTGTTGCTTGTATAGGCTGTTAAGTTACACCGTCAGGAATCATTCATTCATTAATTCTGTATGTTAATTCAAACATCTTAAATGTAATGCTTAGATTTGAGTCATAATTTTATTTATCTTTATAATAAATGCGCCTGAACAACATTTCCTGTGATAAAACAGCACATTTCTTATTGAAATAGTAAATTTTATTCTGTAATACTAAAAATGTAGCTCAGTCTTTTATCAGTACCCACCATAAAGCACACCACTATTTCCTGTAGCAGTGTGTACAGTATGTGAGTGTGTGTATAGAGTTATCACGTCTTGATTATGTGCACATTAATTTAGAAATCCAGCCGCAAAGCGTTGATATTTCCCCTCTCTGCATCCATCAACAGTCCACAATGCTGTCATAATTCCCACTGCAATATTAACACTCGACATGATCAAAAACTCTGCGGCCAGCAACCACTCAATCAGTCAGGCAAACTGCCACAGTCGCTGCAGACACAGAGGAGAGCGAAGGTGATAATGATAGATCAGGATTGATGTTGTTACTGCAGTGCAGTGTCACTTCTGAGCTCATTGTGTCAGGGCTTTTATGAAATGATAGACTCATCACTGCAGGCTGCTTCATTGTGTGTGTGTGTGTGTGTGTGTGTGTGTGTGTGTGTGTGTGTGTCCACAGCACAGTCCTTTTTTCGCGGAGCAGCTGACAGCGTTTCAGGTGTGGTTGACGATGGGCGTGGAGAACAGAAACCCTCCAGAGCAGCTCCCAATTGTATTGCAGGTACACACACACACACACACACCATGGTTACTCTTTCTCTCTTTTTTTGAAAATGTTATGTGTACCCATTTATAATAAACCCTGATTATACTTTATATGAAGAAGGTCATTGTCATTTTTACACAAAGTTTCTCTTTAATGTTATGAGCTTTATGATTAGTCAGAGTTATAATTCAGTGAGCTGATTTCCACAGGACGATTTCTCCCTTTTCTCTGACATGTATACATATAGTAGCTTTTTACAAGAACTCATGTGCAGGACAGAAGAGATCTAAATTAGCACCTAAAGTATCCTGCAGATGTGTTAATAAGTCCACATATTTTTTTGTTTGTGCTGTGAAAGTGAGCTCCATTGTGTCGGTCTGTCTTTTTCTCACTGCTATGAGATGCACAGTAGGGAAAAAAAGTCAGGAAGCAGCATTTTGTATTTCTGAGTAACCTGCATACTTAAGTGCATTTACAGTAATAGAAAGGATAATAATAAACCTCAAAACTGGTTACTACAACAAGTGCAGTCAGACATTTGTGATAACTTGTAATGAGTCTTTTACATTGTACTCTTCTTTGCAGAATTGTTTTAATTCAGCCACATTGGAACATCAGTCTCAATTTATCTAACATAAATAAGCAGGGCACAAAAACAGGAATAAGTTGTAAAAACCGTTTTCCCACCGTTGCTGTGTATGAGGGTGGTGATACATCACTGAACAACAGTCAGAGCGGAGCATGTAAATAACGCTTGTTCACAACACGTCCCCAGACCTGCAGTTTTCCCAGAGCCCAGTTACTGCCAGCTACTTTATATCCGTATCTGCGAATGCAGTGTTATTTAATTTCCTGTCATCCTCCAGCTCGTTTAAACATTACAAGGCATTACACGCTTTAAAAAGCGTGATGTGCTCTGCAAAATTCTCCTTCATTCCGCCCAAGCAGCAAAGGCTGTGACAACAGCAGTCTGCCGTGTGTTCCCTGTAGTGGTGTTAAATTTGTATGGGACGCTTTAATTGGGGTGGATTCTTGCCAAAAAGCCTGCATCAGCTGGTAAGTTACAGCAGTCTGATGTCTCCCGTCTTTTTCTTCGTCCCCCCCCCCCACACACACACACACACACACAGAGGGTTGTACAGTTGTGGTGTTGTATTATATCACGGCGTAGTAGTAGTGTGCTGCCGTTCGCGTTGAATGGTAATTTCTCGCTGACTCAGCACACCGTGAGCCGCAGCCCATATATACAGCAGTTCTGTCGGGAGCCCTTAAAAGCTGAGGAAAAGGCAGACTGATTGGGGAGATGCTGGGTGGCGTGTGTGTGTGCTGTTGATGTGGCCTTTATGCTTACACAACATTATGCAGCTTTGCATAACGTTACTTCTCTTAGATGGTGCATAGTAAACATCACATAAGCAGGTATTTTACCCTTTTAAGCTCACAGTTGCATAAGTTAAAAGATGTCCTACTCTTAAAGGATTTAACATTTGATGCCAAAATAAAATCTGGTTCCATCTGAAAGATAAGAAGCCGGCAACAGAGAGTAATCCATCAATAATGTACTTTAATGAAATGAGCAAAGGGAGGACAACAGAGCTCAGGAAAGAGAGATGCGGTGCAGCGTTGCCTTGACAACAGCTATTTCATCCAGTAAGGATTAGCAGATTTTGCAAAGGGATTACGGCGTCTCTTAAGTTACAAAGCAGCACACGCACGTTCTCACCCGTTTGGCTTTCGGTGGCAGTGAGGTGAATAAGACGTGCGAGTGCGTTATATAATAACATGACGGCATGTGTCTCACAGCTCGTACACACAGCGTGGTGATAGGAAGTGCTTATTCATCACATGAAAGGAAATTGGAGTCAAGGCGTTAGGCAAATAATAAATGGAGGCAAATATCTATGCACACATTCTCATGCATTTTAATGTAATGTAGCAGCATTGCTCAGAGAATCTGTTGTGATCAAATGGCACATGTATGCTAATGTGTTTTTTTGAATCATGCATTAAATGTGTCTGAGAGGAAAAAAATTCCCTGACATCTGTGAAGGCCATTCGAAATGATGAGTTGTAACAAGGAGAGTACACACCTGCATCACAAACACACACATCCGAATCGGTGTGCTCTTTGTTGTAGCCGGAGTCAACCCTGGGCCGGTCTTCCCCTGGCCTCCTCCTGCGCGCCTGCTCACGCTCACTGATAGAAAGTCACGGAGGATGCTAATAATACATAATGTGTCGGTGGAAGTTTGTACGTGTGTGCCAGCGTAAGTGTGTGTGCGTGTGTTGACCTGGGTTTCTCCATATGTTTGTTCCCACACACTCTGTGTGACAGTCACATGGGGATGGAGGTGTCCAGTCATCCTTCAGGTTTTGTCCTGCGGTGTTTAATGCTACATAAACCACACACACATATATATACGTTTTTAGCACATTTTATATGCATCCTTAAAATAGTTGTTCATTATTTTGCACACATAGCATCTACAAATACACATAAACCAGCATGCACTCACACACTAGGGTATTGTCTTAAACCAGGATCTCTTTAAGAAGCCAAGTGAAAGGGCGGCCAAGAGGACGCACCCAGTCGCCCACACACAAATGCCCACGTACATAGACACACTGTGTGTATGTGCGTGTAAGTAAACAAGCGTGACTAGGTGCCAGTTTGCTAGCAGTAGTGGTGGGAGAGCCACCTGTTTCAGTCCATCTCCTCATCCTCTCTGCCGTTTCTCCTGCTGTCCTTCCCCTTCCTTTAATCTTATGCTTCCTCTCGGTTTGGACGTGGCACAGTTGACCTCTGAACTTTGTCCTTTCTCTTTCCTTTTTTTTTTAGGTCCTCCTTAGTCAGGTGCATCGGCTGCGGGCTTTAGACCTGCTTGGACGGTTTCTGGACCTGGGACCGTGGGCTGTCAGTCTGGTGCGTCCATCTCTATACTTCCTGTACCTGTAGATGGGAGACCAGCTCTGAAAATTAGAAAAACAGTCACATTATATTATGTTAAAATGTCTGTGAAGAGTCTCAGTCATCCAGGCGAAGTTGAGTCATGGCAACTGCCAACTATAATATATTATAGTTGAACTGTATTTATAAGTAGCAACATCCCTCTCTGTTTGTTGAAACCTTCAAGAGAGGATCTAAGACATCTGTCTGCAGACTCCTCCGCAGGACAATGAAAAAAGACTTGAAAAACAGAACAGCAGCTAATCTTTTTAGAAACTGTGTCTCTGTTGCTAAACATGATCCACAGACTTTACTGCGACTACTTTTTGCTGCCCCTACACTGCTTTCCTGTCAGATAAGTATGTGGATTATCCAAGGATATTTTTTGCCTAATGACCTTAGACTTTTTAAGATGTCATTTTTTGGTGACCGTCACAGTACACAGAGCGTAACATCTAAGAAGGGACAAAATGTTATTTCCTTCTTTCTAGTAAGATATGCCACAGGTATCTTGCACATAAAATGCAAACTGTATTAACAGCTACGTGACAAATCACGTCTTTGTTTGAGCGAACTGATCTTTTTGATGGATAAAGAATCATTGTGCTGTTATTGTGAGGAAATTTTAAACAAATATTTAAATGATGCTGATAAATATTCGTATGACTGTCGTGTCTGTGCATCACGTACAGAACTGGACACCTGTCGCCACTTCTAAAACTCAGATTAGCCCGTTGTGCAGATTAAATCAACTGTGTGTTAATCAGTGAGCTTCAGCTGTGATTCTATGTGTATTGTTTTGAACTTTGTAGAGAGCTGGTCTCGTCTGTCAGAAACCCGGGTCCACTCTGTGTGCTAAGTTAACCATTTCCTCCGTCCCGTTTCATACTGAGTGCACAGAACATGAGAGCAATATCAGCTGCAGATTGTTGTGTACTGGGCCAGATCTGACCTCAGTATGATTCCACATTTAGCCAGGCTCTAGCTTTGTTACCTTTCCCTGCCTCCTGCTCAGTTGAATTTCCATTCTTGTGTGTGTGTTTACACTCCAGACTGCAGATGTGTCTGTGTGGTCACACTGAGCAGCAAGCTCTGACACATAACTCCAAACTGCTTTTGTGTTTCCAGGCTCTGTCTGTGGGAATCTTCCCCTACGTGTTAAAGCTGCTCCAGAGCTCAGCCAGGGAGCTTCGGCCGCTCCTGGTTTTCATCTGGGCTAAAATCCTGGCTGTGGACAGTGTAAGTTATGTAAAACACTCACACACATTACAGCGTTTGTACTTCATCTCTTCTAAACCCTTATTATCAGCATTTTTGCATCACGGGGTTATTGCCATTAAATGAATTCTGTCTGCATCATAATGGCTGACACTAGGGATAAATAGAGGAAAGGCGGCTTACGTGGACAGAAATGTAAAATAAAGACAGAAATGGCTTTTATAATGCAAGTATTACTTGCACAATTATATTAGTGACCTAAAAAACTTTTTTTAGCACTGGTGAGCATATGGCACAGTGATGATGCTGTTGAATGCTCTCAGTAGGATCAAGATAAATTTTATTGTTTTTGTTTAAATCAAACCTTATAAAGGTAAAGCTCTTTATTTTTTTCAGTGATCGACTATTACTTCATGTTTGGGTTTGAGTGGCAGTATTTTTTGCAATGACTAGTGAAGAAACCAGCATAATCCCACACACCTTTCACAGCTAGACTGAGACTTTGATTTGGATCACTTAACTTGTCACCTTTACTTAGCAGCAGACTAAAACATGAATAAACCCTAAATCAAAACGCAGTAAGTGCCTCAAAGTAGCCTTCCTGAGAGCTCGTGAGTCACGTGAAGTCATCCGATTTTTACAATTAGAGAAATTATATATGATGAATAATGAATGTTGCACATTTCCATTCTTACAGGCTTCATTTTTAATTCTCTGGCAAATGTTCAAGAAAACTGTTATTATTTTGTGATTTGAAGATGCTGCCATTAGAAAAGTGAACCATTACTTGCTATGTCAGCACTGATGTGAATCCTGTGTGAGTGGAATGTGACCTCTCTGCCTCTTTGTGTCTCTGCAGTCATGTCAAGCTGACCTGGTGAAGGACAATGGGCACAAGTACTTCCTGTCTGTGTTGGCTGACAATTACATGCCAGTGAGTGTCGGCTCATTGCGTCTGATCGGGATTTGTTTTGAGTTTGCTGACAGGTGTTGAAGCTCAGACAGAGACATTAAAGCCAGTTTACTGACATAAAATAAGATCTCAGAGGTCTGTTCCCTGTTTCAGGCTGAGCATCGGACCATGGCTGTCTTCATATTAGCTGTTATCGTCAACAGCTACAACACAGGACAGGTACGAGTGTGTGTGCGTGTGTATGAACATGTTTAGTTACTGTATTTGTGCATTCGCTGCTTTCCCTTTGCTTGCTGGAAACCCAGAAGTAGAACGTAGCAAATAGTTTACTTACTTACCTACTACAGCAGGTTCATTCAGGGCCAGCCTCCGCTTTGAGAAATGACTCCATCACCCATTGTGTATTTTCAGAGATATTGGCTGTGTGACAGTTTTGTCCCCTCTGTAATCTCTGTGTTCGTCCCAGACGCCTTCATGGTGACACTTTATCACCGCAAGAGTCACTTGGACCTGCTCTTGGCCTCCGGTGTTCAATCCCAGAAGCCTTTTGTGTCTGACGCTGATCAAACGCCAAAGGGTGCGATGCTGGGATGATGTAGCTTGTCATTTTATGGAATACACATCCACAGACTTTTTGACACATTTTGCAGAGAGATATTTGAACCATCACTCCCTTTGCTCCCCGTCTCCTGCTCTCTGTACTTATTTTTCTGTCTAGTTGTGACTATTATTTGACTCATTCATTTTTTTTTTCCTCCGCTGCCTTACAGTACTTTTCTCTCTTGGCACTATATAAATGTAACAAATCAGAAAAGCTGTATGTGCTCTCAAGCTTTGAAACACCCATTCATCTTCCATACCACTGTGTCCTTAATGTTTGTACCTCTCTCACAGGCCTGTAAATAATAGATGATCCCCAACAATTACAGGGAGACACTCTGCCTACTCCACATCTCCATTATTTATCCCTCTTACTTTCAACAACAGCGCTCATTACTGCCGCATCACTTTTGCAAACATGTCACAGAGCACCGGCGTCTTAATATTCCAGCTCTCGGGATTCAGCTGGGAGCCGTGATCAGAGCGGAGGGAACAACGCAATAGCGATCTGAGTCACATAAAGAAAGTGAGGGAGGTTGAAGAGATGGGGCCTCATCGTGCCGTTTGTAATAAAAAGATTTGTTCTTATTACGCTACAATCTGCAGGAGACTGAGGAGGAGTCTCAGCACAATAAAGGCGTCCATTTGTCGTGGTTTATGTGGGTGCGAGGTGTTTATGTTCACAAGAAACTTGTAATGCAGGGAGATCACCAGAGTTCAGAGTACTGACGCATATGACTGATGGGTTATCACACAGAAAAACGAAGGAAAGAAAATGGAGGATTTAAAATACTTTGTCTTTCCACCTGTAGGACATAAAAAATACACAATGAATTATTATTTTAATCATCTTTTTTTTGCTAATTTGTATTCGATAGTTTTAAGCGACAAAGTTTTTGATTTGTGCTTATTATTATGGGAACCACCTCAGGACAGGTCAGCCCAGTCAAACCTGAATGACTGACTTTGATTTGTTCCTGCTGGACTCTCAGATTGTGCTTTTAATGTTTAACGTCCTTATCCGTCAGGTGAAGTGCTGCACTTGTTACCTCACGAAAAGATGCAACAGAGGCAACTGAAAACAGGAGAGTGCTCATTAATCAAAAGAAATCAATCTAAATGAAAGCTTTAAAGGGTTTTGAATGAAGGACGCCTGCTTTTGCCTTGTACGTTCGCGTGCTTCAAACCCTGATGGACCAGTTATCTTTTGTTCCCAAAAAAAAGATATAAATAGGTCTTAAGTGGTTCGAAGAAATAAGTCATACTGCTGCAGAGCTCACTGTCTTTTCTGTCTCTCACACAGTGCGAAGCTACAGGTTAGTAGTGACTAACTGGCTAATGAGTTTCAAATCTGCTCCCAGTGTGGAGCCTCTGTGCTGCTCAGGAGAGTTTGACTGATATATGACACAGATCTTACTTTTATCAAATATAAAACACTAGCAGGTCAGTGTAGGCTGCCACAGTTTGCCCGGGTCATGTCCCTGAGTCCAGGGAGTCCACTGTACACGGACAGAGTTTGAGTGTTCCCCTAGATTGGGACTCATGAGAATGTGTGTCTCACACAAATGGCCTTTTCATTGTTATTGCTTCAGACCTCCCAGTCATTAAAATCAGCTTAAATTTCCCGAATGTGCTCATCCAGAGATAGTCCCCAGTTTGAAATCCCTGCAACTGCAAAGGGTGTATTAATACAACTCATTATTTCTGCATCACCCCTCCTTCCTCCCCACCCTCTCACCCTCCTCTCCACCAACAGGAGGCCTGTCTGCAGGGTAACCTAATAGCCAACTGCCTGGAGCAGCTGTCAGACCCTCACCCCCTGCTCCGCCAGTGGGTGGCAATCTGCCTGGGCCGCATCTGGCAGAACTTCGACCCGGCGCGCTGGTGCGGAGTCCGGGACAGCGCTCACGAGAAGCTCTACACCCTGCTCTCAGATCCCATCCCTGAGGTAAGGTCAATGCCAGGGTGCAGGAGATTTAAAGTTGTGGGGTTTATCTACATTTGCCAAGATTAAACATTTTCCTTGTTTGTAGGCAAAGAACAATCTTACAGAGTCCTAAAAGAAAGGACTAAAACTATGGTCTTAAATTAAACTGTGCGATATGAACAGAATTTCATGAGCTTATTAGTCATTTTTTTGACTAAACCACACAAAAAATGCACTACAATAGAAGCACAGGTCCTGTTGAACACACGCACATTGTGCAGAACTAATGTGTTCCTACAGTGAGCACAGCAGAGAGAAAGAAAAGACACACACACACACACACACACGCAGTACGGACGCTCAACATCTGTCTGGGTCACGTTTGGACCACTGGGACGGTGAGGCAGAGTTTGCCCTGAAGTTCACCCAGACACTTGATGCCCCCGCTCTCACACACTCTCACACACACACACACACACACACACACTACTAATATTTGCATGCACACATACAGAACATCTGTTTGTAGAAGTGTCTTCCTCCTTCCTCTGGTCAGACAGCTGCTTTGGCCGTAGGGTTGAATCTGAGGTCTGTGCCTCGTCTGTTTGTGCCCACACACGCACGCACCAACACACACACTTATACTTTTTCAGCTGCATTTCCAAATAACTCATTTATTTTACAGCTTCAGTGTTTGCGGTGTGTTGTTTAAGGCCACAGGAGACTCAGACTGACTGATGATAACTGGCCGCATCGTTACAGAGAAATAGCACAATTACAGGTGCATGATTGCATTTTAAAGTTCTCTTTGAGTGTTGTGTTGAGACGCCTCCGATGCTGTGTTCCCCAAAAGCCTCATGGAGATGATGGAAAAATCAGATGAGAAGTACAGGAACAGTAATTAAAAGAAGACGGTTTAGTTCAGTTTAAGTGAAACCTGAGGCTGTGTGTAGGATCCAGACGACACAGAGGTTAAGTCACAGGTTGTAGCTTACCGCAGCACCGGCAAACACACACACTGCTCTGAAGACATGTTCACACAGGCTGAAAGGATATTACAGAATGGTTTAAGATAGTTAAATGAGCTCTACATTAAGCAACACATACTACTTCTTATTGCTAACTGTTTTAGCTGTAATCATACAGTCCATAAAGACATGTACAAATGCCTACTGTCAGTGACAATGGTAGATGAGGAAGCCTTCCATTATGAGACATTCCTATTTTCCAATTTGCTTTCAAGTCAATGCAGATTTATGACTTTCTTTTCTTGCAGGTTATACAAAGAAAATTGCAATATGTTCATCTGAGATGTTTCAGGTGATCATTATAATTGGAGCAAATCAGAGAAAATGAAAGCAGCATCTGTGCGCTGTGGCTGTCTGTTGTGAGATCTGATCAAACACCGTCGTGGTGATGCATCCCGATGCCTTCAAAAGAATGTTTTCTCCCAAATAGACCCAAATATTCATTCAGAATCCAGCCCCACAGTGAAAATTCTTTCTGTGCAATGGCAAAATTTGGATTAAATATCCAGTGAAGCGGGAAGAGAAAGTAATGAGTCATAATGACAAAAAGCAGCTCGCTGGGGCGCACAGCACTGATGATCTCCTGCGCATTTCATAGTGATACATTGAGAGAAAACTGAACCAAAATTACCACTAAAACTTTCATCTGCTGATCTTGCAAACATCCCTGCATTTTTTAATTAGTGTGGCAAGCAGATCCAAAAATACAGACTTCTGATTGGGGAAAAAAAAAATACAGAGCTTAGATTAAAGACAGATCAAACGTGTTTTTGAATTTGGTTGAAAGCGTCGTGTCTGTGTTGCCACAGGTGAGGTGTGCAGCTGTTTTTGCTCTGGGGACGTTTGTGGGGAACTCTGCTGAGAGGACTGACCACTCCACCACCATCGACCACAACGTAGCCATGATGCTGGCCCAGCTCATCAATGATGGCAGCCCTGTGGTCCGCAAGGTCACTGCACTACTTCTACACTTGATTTGACTTGATTTGTTTTTTAATTTCATACTGACAAAAGGAAGATCACCAAAGAGATGTTAACAATATTATTTCACTGTTTTTCATCATTTACTGTATCTGTGTGTTTGACAGGAGCTGGTGGTAGCGCTGAGTCACCTGGTGGTCCAGTATGAAAGCAACTTCTGCACAGTTGCCCTCCAGTTTATAGAGGAAGAGAAGAACTACACGGTGCCGTCACCAGCCAACACCGCAGGTATGAAGACAAACAGTTGGCCTTTGCAAACTATAGATGAGGATTAAGTAAGTAGTCTGAAGCTTGGAACCCAGGTACAGTGTCACCACACTGTTACCAACAAACAAAGTCCCTATTTTGTTTTAGTGTTTGAGTGTTGTTAGCCAGCTAATGTTTCTAATGAAATATAAATAATTTCTCTTTTATACATGAGCGATTTACAGAATTGGATTTAACCATGACCCAAAAAAGATTTGTTGAATGTTTCTTACCTAGTGAGGATGACATAGATCGGGCATGGCCATACCTCTGTCTATTAATGCAAAGGGTATTTTATCAACTAAGCTAAATCATTTTTTAAGGAATGTTTTAAAAAAGCCATAAAAAATGTCTGTTTATCCAAATCTATCCTATATGTGTCAATCAAAGGGTTTAGATTCAATTTAAGGAGAAACTGGGATTATGGACTTACCTGATGGACTCCATGTGTTCCTATTTTTGTACATGCAGAGCCCGGTAACTTGACTCCAGTAAGGGACAGCCCGGCCATCCCACGCCTGCGATCCGTCAACTCCTACACCAACATCCGAGCTGCCACCACTGCACGTAACCTGAACAAGAGCCTGCAGAACCTCAACCTCAATGAAGAGGGTAGGAGAAAGATGAGGATTTAATAGACTGATACATTGGCTTTCTCAGGTGCCATGACCTTCTGCTCACTTTCTGTAGTCGATTTGATTTTAATTGGATAAAAGTGACAGTTCTGCCCAACAGTCTACGCTCCATAAACAACAGTGAAGGGTTCTAAAACGTTCCTAACTAAAACTGAATAGGTTGAGGAAGACATAAATGATTCTCTAAGGGGGATTTAATAAAGACCATATCAGGGAAAAGTATTAATCCAAGGAGAGTGTTGATGTTCTGTTCCACGTCATCTGTGGACGTTGGCCATGACAGTGTCAGCGTTAACAAGTGACTTCACAACCAGCAAACAAAGATAATAGTTCAGCGTGTGGTGTGTTTATGGTCGTTTCAATCCCTCTCCCACATGCATAAGCAAGAGGAACATTGTCATCATTCATTTTGCAGTGACACTGATACTGTCTTACATGTGTTGTGGGTAAATTCAAGAACACATAGGACCTTTAATACAACTGTGCAGTTTAGCTTAGTAATAAATATTGTCATTATCAAAATGATGCTTCTTATTCAGTGTCGAATTTTCTTTCAATTCCTCTTCAATCTAAATCCGCAATGACTGTGGTATTTTGGTCACTACATGTGTAATTTTCTCTGAACCCTTGCATCCTATTCATTTGGCTACACAGCGTAGTGACACAGCTAGCTTTAGCTTCAAATCCTGTAATGCCACATCGTAGTATTCAAGATTCACATCACAGAGGGATAATACTGTTATCATACAAAAGCTAGATAATCATGAGCTTAATATTTATCAGAATAATCTTATTTATCATAACAGGCATGCCACCCAAACATCTGTTGGATTGTATGACCCAACAGATGTTGGTCAGATGTGACACAAACCGAGCTCTTAGCCTCCTGTTTGTGTCACGTGTCAGTGAACACTAACTGCCTGCCCTCTGTCGGCCGCTGGCAGACTGAGTGATGCGTAAGCCTCGAAAGGAGCCAAATCACCGGCACTTGATGAAGCACATAACCCACTGCTGACACCATTTCTAATTCACATTCCCAGGGCTTATTCCTATACGCTGCAGTGTTTATCATCAATAAGCACAGTGCCGAGCGTTATTTCCATCCTCCACCAATCTCCATTTTCACATCTCAGCCTGCCGTCAGCTCTCAGATTGCGTGAAGCTTGAGTTCGTTTAAGTCGGAGTAATGTTGATATGAAGAGCTAGTGCAGGAGATCACTGAGCTTGACGGCTGAAATGAAGTTATGAGCAGGATCTTGTGTTCCACTGCAACCTCCAGCTATAGGGAGTATTCACAGTCACGTCTTAGTGGAACTTGATTTGACTATTGTCTTTTTACAACAATAATAAACTTTTTTGGCACTTTTACAGCAACTTAACAAGATAAAAGCCTCTTTTCTTTAACTTTAACTAGCTTCAACTGATGTTACATTTATATTGCTCAGGTTTTTTTTGCTGATTAGATTTAAGACATATGTGCTTTCCCTCATTCAGGCGGACCAGCAGCCTTTTCTCCTGGTAACTTGAGCACCAGCAGCAGTGCCAGCAGCACTCTAGGGAGCCCCGACAATGATGAGTACATCCTTTCCTTTGAGACTATTGACAAAATGCGACGGGTGTCCTCATATTCGTCCCTCAACTCCCTCATAGGTAACACATTTTCATTTATATTACATTCAGTGTTCATTACTTGTATGTGCAGCTCCACCACTTTTGTTTCCAGTTGTATAATGGCTTCTGTGCTGGAGGACCTTGGGTAGTCTGAGATCATGATCCTGTTGATGTTTAAATTAATTCAACTTTACATTTTCAACCTAAAGTATAGAATAGTATAGAATAGATTTTCATCTACTAAAAGATGCACAAATAAATAGTTTTTGTTTTACAATGGATCTAATCACTTTTACACATAGCTTGTGGAAGTATTTCCCACAATGACAAACACACATAGAATTGTCTCTAAACTTTGCAGCTTTCTTACCAGAATTGATCAAGTTTGAAATTTGGTAGTTTCTTAACTTGTTACCTGAAGCATGATGCTGTTTTCAGGTCAGATAAACTCACTGTTGACTACTGTTCCAGCGCTAGACGAGATAATATCTACAGAGAGAGAGAGAGAGAGAGAGAGAGAGAGAGAGAGAGAGAGAGAGATCTCCAGCCCTGAAAATAAAAGATAAAGCCCCCCGTCTAAGAAAAGTGCAGGTACAGTAGAAGTGTAAAGGACAGCAGAGCACAGAGAAGAGTGGGGGGCAGCAGGACAGACCTGAGGCTGTTAAAGTGCTTTTCCTGATACACACTGAAGTGCTTTCAGGTGATCAGCAGGCTCCACCATGCTTCCTGACAGCCAGCAGAAAAGCCATTAAGTCACTCCCACCCCCAAAGGAAAGGGGGAAGTGAAACTGGGGATTCCCTTGTTCTCTGTAATTTTTTCCTTTTTGTTGTTGCATCTTAAGTTACAAACCTCTTATAATCTCCCAGCTATGCTGTCATGTCCCACTGTGTTTTTTTTGCATTGCGCCATGGAAGATGAGTTGAAATGTAAACAGAAGGGAAAAGTAAATTGAGCTCTGGAGAACAGAGATTTCGTGTTGGCATGAAAGTAGGTTCTGGTGCTATAATGAAATTTATCGTCGAGCGCTTTCTTTGATTCCTTCCCTAAATGAATGCTGCCTTATTTTAGGGTGCACCTGGCTCAGTCAAACTCAGCTTCGTATCGGTCCTCTGAGGACACAACCCAATTTCCTCCACTCTTTAAATTTTACTTTAGCACAGTGTGATGTGTGAATCATGATGGAGTTGCACTCACACACCCCCCCCATGTACCCATTTTTCTCTCACACACAAAAATGTGATAAAATATTTTGTCTGCCCTTTTCCCCTTTATGATAGGTATATCAGGTCATCTTCTAATCTGGGCTTTATCAACTAATGCGGCCAGCGGCTCTGGTAGGATTTTTATTGTTAAGGCACAGCTACCGTGGGATGCCCAAGATTAGAAATGAAAAAACACAATAAAAACAGCCTGGCGCAGTGCTTGCTCTCGTTTCCCTTTTATCCAACAAATTTAGCATTCAGTGTTCGCTTAGACCTTTTTCAAAATCCTTGTGGACCCTCAGTACTGGCTGTGAAGTCCCCATGTAAACACATTAAAAGACATATTGGTCTCACGCCCACTAAGCTGTGCCCCCGCCATTGCTGAAAATGAGTCCCGGCCTCCCTGCACGCTTGTTTCTAACTTCCACATCACACTGCACAAGCAAGCAGGGCAGATGAGACAAATGCATGTTGGTAGCATTATTCAAGTGAAATCATCATGTAAAAACTGCATTTTGTATTTACTCTGGTTTTCTTTGTGTAATATTAAAGTTGACATTTAGGTGTGACATATGCAAAAAGAAAAAAATCAGCAAGGGGGCGAATACTTTTTTATAACACAGCATAAAGTGGTTACATATAGGGGCTTTAACAGATCACAAGTTACTACAGTTCATGGTGTTTGGGTCGTGAACATGTCCACCAATGTCAGCCCTGAAGTAGACAGACAGGACAGGACAAGGAGTGATCGGCTCCGGCAGTGCAACACTTAACAGGATAAACGTATTAGATAAAATTGATTTAACATACATATAGAGTATATAATGTATAACATTTGGACTGTACAGTGTCACACCAAGAGCCTAGATTCATTTCTACCTGGTCGAGGGAGCCGGCATTTGGACGACACTCTCACCAAAACAACCATCACCCCCTGCATTGATGATGTCTTTTCTTTGTTGGGGACACATCAGGACACAATAGCATTTACACTGCAGAAGATATGTGGTCAAAGGGTCAGATTCACACCTATAGTTTCACCAAGTAATCTAACTGGCATGTCTATAAAACTGGAGGAAACTTAAATAACATGCAGACTGCACGCAGAAATCTCATACAACTGTGTTTAAACCCAGAACCTTGTTGCAGAGGCACCACTTTGCAGTCATCCACCCTGATGTAAGCAGGGTGGATGACTGCACAGTGGTGCCTCTATGAAATATTTTTGAAATATAAGTTTCTTCTCTGCTTTCAAACTCTTTGATGCATTTTTTATGCCTCGACCATTTAAAGCTCCAAAAATCGCACTGTGGTGTTTAAAGTATTTTATGTCATCTGCCAGGATTGAGGAGGCCATAAAACAGTGATGCAGTGGATTCATTTAGCCAGTGGTTAACATCTTTACTGCTGTTCATCCATTTCACTCTGCACCAGTCTTGAAATGAACACAAGTGTCATGTCAGGACAAGGCACTGGTGCAGCGTTCAGCCAGTGAGTAATATCTGCCTTCTCGCTCCCGCGTGAGGACTATGTAGAGGCAGTGCAGTGTAATTTGTGTGCACCCGTAATGTAGCGCGGCACTTACATGGGAGAGGAACAATTCTTCACATTTATCAACTGGCTGTTTACTGCAGCAGCTAACATGCTGGCTAGCCATCGCTAATCATATCCTGCCCCTCAGGCTGCAGCCTAATCACCTCTTTAACTCCCTCACTCACTTTTCTTCCCTCAGTCACCCTTGTCCTCTCTATGCTTTCATCTCTCAGGACGTCTCCTAGTTTATTGTTTGTTTTTCCTTCTTTCTTTCTCTTTCTTTTTTTTTTGCCTTTTCAGTCCCCGTGTGCTATTCCCCAGAGCATACATTGTCCTGAAATACCTCGTTCTTCTCTGTCCTCTTATTATTTTCCACATCTTCACTTCTTCTGACTTGATCTCCACTTTTTTTTTTTTCATAGAAAAGTGGGTAAGTAGGAAGCAAAACAGTGCTTAAAGGTCAAGTTTACACAGATACCTACAGGTCTGAAAAATCTGAGAAGGTAAAGTAAAGTGGCATCAACAATTGAAAAGTCTTTCCACTCAGCTTCCCCTTGGCTCACTCTGAGTGAGAAGAGACGGACAACAGATTGAAGCTGACAGACAAGGGGACATTTAGAGGGAGTGGAAATAGAAAAGACCCAGTGACAGTGATGGAGGCTTGATGCACTGGGGGCAACGTGCCAGAGCAAATAAAAGCCCAAAATTAAGGGAGGATTTGTGAAAGGGGAAGAGGTTGTTGATTACACAAAGAGATGCATGACTGGCAGTCTGAAGCCTTAAGGAAACAGACACCAGGAAACAATCCTCCATAATATGACAGGAGCAGACAAGTAAGCAAACATGCAGGAAGAGGACAGTTTAAAATCACAAGTTCAGATAATGATCAGCAAAGTCAAGTGAAACTGAGAAAATTGTCGCCTTTCAGCGCAACGATTAAAAAAAAACGCAGATGAACAGAACCACCTGACAGTAGTGGAGACTTTGCTCATTTGTATTCGTGATAACAGCAACAGCTGACAGCAGTGAAGCTCCAGTGGATGAGCAGAGCCTGCTGCTGCTGGTGTGAGTGTGCACGCGTGTTGATTAATGATGTGCATTACCTGACACTGGAGGTCATTTTCCCTCAACACATCCAACAACTGCAGGAGAAGAAAACGACTGGGGCAGGTAGCATGATGTTAATGAGATGATTGTGCATTACCGCCGCTGTGGTAACGAGCTATAGAGCTATGGATGATTTGTGTTTCTAAGATGTATTCTACAAACAGCTTTCTGTTTGTAGAACTTGTTGAACTTATTTGCTTTATGTGTCTTCTCCAGGTGTGTCCTTCAACAGTGTTTACACTCAGATCTGGAGAGTGTTGCTCCATCTTGCGGCAGACCCATTTCCTGAGGTGTCAGATCTGGCCATGAAGGTCTTAAACAGCATTGCGTATAAGGTATGCTGTGTGTCAAGTCTTTTAAAAGCTGCTGAACACAAAGGTTCACACTGAGAAATTGTTGCTCGCATACAGTGTTGAGAATCTAAGAATTGAAGCTTTTTCTTCTGTTGTCTTTATTATAATTTAAAATGAGTATCAACTAATTTCCTCTGGTGTAATGTACAGTATAATGCAAATACTGTAATGGACTTTTTCTTTTTGTATCCATATGTCAGTTTGTTTTCACCGCGTGGTTGTGCTGTGAAAAAGATCCATTTCCAGCACTCACTCCTCACCCTCCCACTGCCATTTTCATCCTGCAAAAGGCCATTACTTTTGTGCAAATGCAATTAAGGGCCAATGACTCCCCCAGGCTTGGCAGCGCAGAGCAGAGCAAAGAGGCTGCTGTAACTTAAGGAGCCATAATAGCCACTGTAGTCCACCACCCATCCTAACCCCGAGGCAAAATTTCTTGTTTCCTATCACCAACACCAATTGTCCCTTCTGTTACTTTCAGACTGAGACTCCCTACTGGACTGCAATAAGAAACAACAGGACTTGATTTACAATATAATGCGATCTTTTCTGCCAGCTAAAGCACTGCACTGTCTGGCAGCAAACTATCGTAGTATTACTTCCTTTGTGCCTGTGGAGCTGAAGTCAACCGAGCACTGAAGACTGGTGACATATTTGTAAAAATTAGCACTCTGACAGCCAGCGTATGGGAACAAACAGATTTTCAGCCACACTATAATCTCGAGACAGCCAGGTAAAACAGAATGAGAGGGAGTTTAGTCTGGCACTGCACATACAGTATCCCAAACCCAATCCCTGCATCTATTAATTATAAATGGTGCGACTCTTAATTGATAAAAATGAGGAGTGCCTCAAGACTGGCAAAAACATTGTCAAGTTTTGATGTGGTAAATAGGACAACAACAGCAAAAGCTTAAATTGAACTATTAGTATTCTGTATTCAAACTATCACACATTGTTACACTGGTTTGAAAAGGGAATGTGTTATTTTATTAGCCAGAGACTTAAAATATGACAACTGATTTACAGTTTTTCGATGAAGACTTGACTTGGATACATCTTGATTGTCTTGACACTTGAACTTGTTTTTATTGACTTGACACATGACATAGGGCGCTTTCACACCATAGTTCGTTTGGTTTGGTCGGAATCAGTCGGGGAGTTTGTAACATTGTATCATTTCCCTCTTGGTACAGTTTAGTTTCATACAGGGAAAAATAAAAATCACGCAAGAACGTTCTCTCTGCTTATTGGTCAGACGTATCTGCTGTGAACGAACCAAACTAAGGGCTTTTGGTACGAATGGGCCGTTTGGTGTGCACCAACTGCTGTTGGTGTGAAAGCGCCCTTGTCTCGGCTGACCAGAGACTCTGATGCATGGGCCATCAGAACGGTGGGGGCACACTCTTACCAAAACAGCCAACACATTGTTGGTGTCACCTTCTTTCTCGTAGGGGATTAACAGGATGCAGTCGCGTTAACACTACACTCCTGCATCATCGGATGTTTACCATACATACTTCAGCATGTGGTCGTAGTTATTACACTTTGTTTATTACAGTTCATTTGGGATTTAATCACGCAAGTCGTAGTGTAAATGGGGTCTTAGAAACACCTCCGCCACCTGCATCTGCTGAACTCAGCTAAAGTAATCTGACGGTGATGACATTAGTGCAGCATAGTGATACATGACACACTGCATGTCCTTTCTGACATGAAAACAGTGATACAACGTAAGATTCTGAAGTTCCACCTCAACTCTCTTTTTAACTGGGAAAAAATTAGTGATAATTGTTTTGACATTTAAGAAGGAGCAACTGAAAAACCTAATTCCTCACTTACTATCTATTTATCATAAATGGAGACACTTTTTTTCCCTTGCAGAGCTCGTCAGAGACCGCTTAATCACATTTATCCCAGGTTCACAAGTGTTAACATTAGCCTTTCCGGGTATTCAGCTCTTTTAATTAGGATTCTGAATGTCAAATGTTATTGATTTGTAACTAAGCGAACAAGGTCATCAGCTAATTAAAATGTACTTGCTGCTCAGAAGATGAAAACTTTAAATGCTTTTCTAATATCCCCTCTCTGGGTACACGACTCTAGTGTTTCCGGCCTTTTTACTGGTACAATCATAGCACTTTTTTTAAAATTGAATGGATCAGAATGTTCTTCTTTTGCTTTAATGAATCAGGAGTAAAGGTGATGACTTGAGTGACCTGAATCATCCAGTGTCCTGACACATATCTTTTTTAACACATGGTATAACCACGATATTCTCCACCAACGCATTCATGCTGCATTAGCCCATCATCACCATCTTGTCCAATCCCCTCTCACCTATACTACTTACATGTTATCATCATGCACCATGTGGCACTTTTTCCCCTTCAATAGTTAAATAGGATGATTCAGGTGACTTTTCTGAGCCGTCATCAGCTTTTTCACTCCTGGTACTGCTAATAGGGTGGTTTGTGTACATGCACTGATTTGTTTGCTCAATCGACTCACTTTCCAGCCAATTAACGGCAGAGGAAGTGAGGTCCAGTGGGTTGACGTAGGAGAGCATGCTGCTTCCCAGCATGCAGCGGAGAAGCTGGTAGAACCGATTACCCCCGTTTCCTGCTAATATACGGGAGCTTTGCACATCACATTTTCTGGAGAGCTTGTCAGCAGATGAGGCATGTAGCGTTACCGTGGTGTTTGTTTACCACATGTTGACGATCAGCAAATGTTGATGAATAATCCATGAACACATTGCATAATGGAGGCGTTTCTACTGATGAGCTTGCATCTTCACATTTACACCAGCGTCTTTTTAGAAGGCATTTAATACACGTTTGGTTAAGGGAATAAACAATTGTTTTGTTTTTTTGTGGGAGGATCGTCTTACATGTGCTTTTACTAATGGACACCTGCACTCTGCTCCGTTTTTACTTTCAAATGAGCTCCAGCAGCATTAATGCTGCAGTATCGAGCCCAGTTTTGACATTTGAAATGTCTGGTTTTTCTGTGTGGTGTCTGTGCTGCTGTGCTGCTCTCACACACTCTGTCTGCCGCCCATCGACTTCTCATGTTCACCTCCCAATTTGTCAAAAATAAGCATGTTCTTCAGTTATTTATCTGATTTTCTGTTTTATGTCCTCATCAGACTGATCTTGTTGTGCTTGAGCAGAAAAGGTACTTAGATTAGCGGCAGAGCAATTTCCATAATAATCTTGACTGCTAGTTTTACTGCTGTTTTGTTTCGTTTCCAATTGCCTCTTAATGAAGCGCTAACAGCTAACCCTAGTAACCGATGTCTTTTCACCACCACAAATGCATTTCTGTGTCTGTGTGTGTTTGTCTGTCTGTGTGTATGTTTGTGTGCGTGTGTGTGTGTGTTTGTGATCTTTGAATTTAAAACTTTTCTTCTATCCTCTCAGCCTTTTAGACACACACAATAAACAAAAGATACTTGCTGTAATTTTGTAATTAGCATAGAAATCAAATCAAATGCAATCCCAGGTAGTAAAATGTGTTTGCCTGTGTTAACTAGATTTACACTGCACACAGTTTTCTCTCCACCTGGCTTGAGTAAACAACAGCTCTGCTATTCATCAGTGATGTTTTGCCTCTATTGTCTTTATTAAGTTTACCCCTCCCCTGTGAGCAGCTCCTAGACACCTCACAATGAAGCGTTTATATTACCTGCACCGCTTAATGAGATAAAGTTCTGGAAATGTAGGTGAACTTTGTAAAGTGCTGCACTTCTGTTCCTTATTACAGCAGGAGCAGTTTTCCAGATTCATTATTGGGTTTAATTGTGATCTGTTCACACCCGTCAACTAACCTATATTCCTTCTCTTCAGGCGACGATGAACGCCCGGCCTCAAAGGATCCTGGATTCTGGTTCACTCACCCAGTCGGCTCCAGCAAGCCCCACAAGCAAGGGCACACACATCCAACAGGCTGGGTGAGGGGACATGTCTCACAAGCACACAAGACGCTAGTTTAGTTTAGTTTAGTTTAGTTTAGTTTAGTTTAGTTTAGTTTAGTTTAGTTTAGTTTAGTTTAGTTTAGTTTAATTAAGTAAATGATTGAAGAAACCTGTACATTTTAGCATATTCTAACATATCGTATATTGTGGAGTGTGCACGAGCACAACAATGCAAAGACTAAAACACTAATGTAGAATCATTTACTGACTAAAAATATTATTATTTGCAATGAGAGCAATTTGATTTGAAATGTGTAGAAAAAAAAAATTAATTATATGATGGCCTTTTATAAAACCATTTCTGGTGTGGTGGTTGCATGAATGTCTCATCATCGAGTGTAATTAGACCACCGTGTTTGAAATGTAAATTCTAGGGAAAAGCAGCAGAGTCTAGAGCGATAAAGTGAATGAAACTGTCTACTTTCTCCCACTTTTTGTTAAAATGTATCTTTCTTCTAGAGGGTCTCCCCCCATGCCCAGCACCAGCAGCTCCAGTCTGACCAATGAGGTGCCCAAACCCCCCACCAGAGAGCAGCCTGCCACACGGCCGCCCTACACCCCCACCCTGGGAGGACAAGCACCCCACTCCCACCAGTTCACTCGCACTCGCAAGATGTTCGACAAGGGACCAGAGCAGGTAGAGGGAGATGCTACTGATTGGCTGTGTTTTTAACGTGAATGTTTTTTGTTGGTTTAACTGTTTGCGTGTACCTGCGTGTTCAGGCAGCTGAGGACGGGGACGAGCCAGGTGGTCACAGGAACTACATCAGTGCTGCCCTCCAGACGGGCCTGTGCGATTGGAGTGCAAAGTATTTTGCTCAGCCTGTTATGAAGGTAGATTTCCCCGTGGTTTCTTTTTCTACGTATTTCGCTCCGCCTATCGCCACGTCCTGCTAGTGACAGCCAGATGAAAGTTATTTGAAATTCAACAAAAAGCCACAAAAACAGAACGGGGATAAAGAGACATGTTAACACATTTAAGATGTTTCTTAGATGAGATGCTCCACGCTGTTCCTCCACCAACCAATCGAGTTCCTGAACAGCAGCTTAAAGTGGTTGCTAAGCAACAAAGGTAATAGTCAGTTTTCACATAAATATTTATGTGAAGCGGTGTTACAGGTGGACGTTTGTCATGCATTTTACAATGGCTGTCAGGAGTGACTGAGCCTTCTGAGCACATGAACTCTGTGTTATAGAGTTTATTTGAAAAAGTAATGAAGTCCTATGGAAAACAGCAGGGAAGGGACCAGTCGCAGTGTGAGGAAGTACCTGCTGCTTGTACAAGATGACTTTGCTGCATAATTTAGCTCTTTGAGCTCTATAACTTCCCATCCTCCCAAGTCAACTTTACAATTAAAAGAAGTGGTTTTCACCAGGCGCAGTAGGTGGTGCCACATTTTGTTGAATGAAGCTGCAGTATCACAGTTTTTTGCAAATGGGTTCACTAAAACCTGCCAGGCTCCCAAAAAAGTGCAAGGAACGGTGTCAGCACATTTTGCCAAGGTTAAAAAGAAGAAGGAGGGAATTATTTAAAAAAGATTCAAGCATGAGGGTCAAGTAGAGGTAAAGAGAGTCGTGAAGTTGTGAGAGTAAGAGAAATATTAGATATTCATGTGTGCTGGAGAGATTAAGTGGCTGATACAGAGAGTAAGTTGACTGTAGTTCAGTGAAATAATTACAGTATGGAAACATTTGGGCCAAAAAGAGGTTTTGTCTAGGAAAAGGAGAAAAAGAGTTGATGGAAGTAAAATATTTGGAGAGTTGAGACAACACTGGAGGACAGAGTTAAAACAGAGCAGCTGACTGAAGTAAAAATGTATGAAGAGCATGGCGGTGAGACGAACACGATGAATGAAGTACTGAGCCTGGAGTGGCAACGAAAGGTGATGAAAAGCAGAGAGATGAGATGGACAGGAAGAGAAGTGGAGGAGGTGTGAGGGTCTTGTCGTAGAGCAAATCAGAATGCTGGGTTTGCAGAAAATTTGAGTGCTGCCATAAAACTCCACTCCACAGCTCCGTGTGTGTGAATGCACCTTAAAAAGTCTGTACACAGGTTATCATATCACTGTGTCAGCAGCATGAGAGCAAAGTGTGTGTTTCAGAGAGAGAGAGGGGGAGAGTGTGGATCCACACCCACATTTTTATGAGTGAGTGACGAGGAAAAATGTTGAAGACTCATTAGAGACTGATGGAAAAGGTGTGAGGGAAAGAGCAGAGGTCACACAGGAAGGACAGCTGTGTATATATACATACATACATGTTTTTAGTCCATTATAGGATTTCATAGGAGTACATGAAGATAGCAAAGACTTTTAAAACATCTGGTCTTGTCTTGTAAGACATGACAACGCCTGCAATCCTATGTGGGAGCTAATAGGCTGCCAAATAGGCGACACACTGCTGCTGCCCTTCATTTATTCTCCATGAGGAGAAAATGACGGTTTGCTTTCATACGGCAAGTATCTGCTCTGTTCGTTGTTTTTGCCTTTCGTATACAGTGTGACTATGTCATTTTGGTTTTCTATGATATTTTTTCTTTTTACACATGCGCAGATGTAAAATAATTAAATGAGTCAGATTAACGGGTGTACAGGCAGAAGGACATCAGAGGACTGGGGAGAAATCCAAGTGATCCAATTTTTCATTTTTTTGGAATGTATGCAAATATATAAAAATTAGGCATGTCCGATATTATCGGCGGATATCAGCATTAAAATGTAATATCGAAAAATATCGGTATCGGTTTTTACTCTTTTAATGACAAAACCTTTACATGCATATATTGGTATCGGTTTATATCAATATCAGAAATTAAGAGCTAGACAATATCGGATATCGGTAAAAATCCAATATTGAACATCCCTAATAAAAATCTAAACTAAAATGTTTCATTTACTAAAGTATTGACAAGCTTTGCTGTGTCACTGCATCTTAAAGTTTGGTTAGATGCTTTAGTTACCATATGAGACCATTCACCTGTGACAAGTGAGATCAAATTTAGCTTTACAACCTGTTCACATTTCTTCAGGCTCTGTTCTTAGACCCTCGATTCAGACAAGAGGAAATTACACACACTGCATACATCACAGTGTGTAGACCTCTGTGGACAATATATGAAAACGTCTTACACACACACACACACTTTTCACCTCAGGGTCTCATTATACGTTACATTAGCAGCTGACACAACCCTGGGAACCACTGTATCAGCTGGCTCTTACTTTAGCATACACAAACAGACTCACACGTGCTTTCTCACCCTCTCACCTGTGTTTAATGCGTCAGCCTCGGTCTGACTGGCAAATCCACCTCCTCTCAGGTTGGGTCGGGGACCTAAAAGCCTCAGAGACACTGTGCGTGATATAGAGTTAAACACGACTCGCTGACACACATTCACAGACACACACTGAACTCGGTACAGCATCTCATATACAAATAGATTTATTCACAGACATGATAAAGTGTTAAAGTGTGTTGTGTTTCTCTAAAAGCAGAGAAGCCATTAGAGGAGTATTGATTTCATACAGTAGTATAGCATAGTGACAGGGCCCTGCAGCTGTGTGTGGTGCGTGTGTGTGTCAAGCTGTTTAGCATTCGGTGGGCACGGGAGGTCTTGCTGTAGAAATGTGCTTAATAAGCACTCCCTGGCAACCATCATTTAAAACACACACACAGACTATTTCATTTTCTTATGTTGTTTGTCTATCGAATATGCATAGTGGCAAACTTTTTAATTTACAACTTGAATACATGTAAGTGGAAACTGTCATAAATCAGTTTATATTACATTCTGCATATTTAATATCTCCTAAAGTAAAGCTGGAACAAAACCTACGGGGGCCGTTTTGTAACATAAAACTTAATAATACTTTTCATATCGTCCCTCCCTGACCAAAGTGAACTTCACACCTTGACTCATTATCTGCGTAACCACATGAGCTTCACTCGGCACTGCAGCTGGGAAAGTAATCCAGGAAAGTGGAAATCTTTCATATTTTCAAGTTTCTGATGGAAACCAGAGCTATTGCTCCAAATGCTAGATAGAATCCTTGAGCAGTTTGATATCAATTAGAAAAGAAGTCAATGTGCGAGCAATAGACATTCCTGTCTCCGCCATGTTTACCGAAAATCCAACCCAGTCTGCAAAGAATTGCTAAATTGTGCAACCAGATTATGTTTTCCTCAACATCCATATTGTGATTGTTTTTAATAGATGAAAATCATCTGTTACTTCAGGCACAGCTTTATTACACTTTAACAAATTTCAGCAAAAGCATGGTCTACCCAAACTGCTTTCATTGCCTAAACCCAACCTCATGCTTTTGACTCCAACTTGAGTTTTCAATACAATTACAAGTCCTCCATCTAGACCAACCACCTGGGTGCAACTTGTTATCCAATAATAAATGCAGTATTTCATTCATGTAAAATAATATAATTATTATGTAATAACATTTGCTACAAAACCATAATTACGGTTCCAGATTAGATGTTCAAAGACATCACTTTCACGAGATGTGGTTGCAGAAATCACATCTATGTGAAACGTCCAATTGTTCCACTGATTCAAAGGCAGTTTATTCTGTGGCTGCAATAAGAAAGCTGGATACTACATCACTGACATTTTATTTTTGAAACCACTCGGCTGTAACTAAAATTGCCTTTGACCACCATTCTTAGTGATTAGTCTTTGTATTATGGACCTATAGTTATGAAACATTCTCATAGTTTAGAACAGCAGGTTTTATTGCATCACCTCAGTGTAATGGGCTGAGCAGGTGCTACCAAGGACAGAGACTCTAATTCATACATACAGTGGGCTGCACAGTAGCAGAAGTAGACCGGGAAAACTTTCCTTTTGTGTGAATAGGAGCCATTTGGTTTTTTTTAATACCATAATAACCATAAAATATCCATAAGACCACCTTTGCAAATGTTCTTAGGGAGGGAAACGCATGTTAGGAGTCAGAGATGTATGGTGACCCATCTGCTTAGATGTCTCGTATGTTTCTGTTGTTTTTAGTGACCCCACAGATAAACACAAGTTATTGATTAAAGAGTTCTGACTGTTAGAGGATTAAAAGTCCTATAAGGAGAGAAAAGAGACCAGAAAGGAGAACTGATGAGACCATCCAGATAACAATCTGCTATGATGTCTCCCTCTCATTAATTAGTGCAGTGGTGATAGCATGTACAGAATCATCAAAATATACATTTTCGTTCTTCGTTCACTTTTGAAATTTCAACCACATTTAAAATCAATATGTCAAATTGTTTTAGGCAGCATCTCTTGATGTTTGTTTCAGTGATGTGGTCCAAACACCCACAGTCTTTCTGCGTCTTCACTGAGCTTGCAACATATTTAAGGCGCTGCAGGGCGAGTTTGTTTGTACAGCATTTTTCATACCAATATGCAGCCGCAAAGTGCTTCACAGAGTGTACAGGCATGAGCACGAAAAACATCTGCTCTTTCATAGAAATGTCAGAAATCGAACGACCACGTGATCACTGTCTTCTGCTCAATTTTATCTCCCTTCTCAGATCCCAGAGGAGCATGACCTGGAGAGCCAGGTGCGGATGGAAAGGCAGTGGAGGTTTCTGAGAAATGCTCGCGTCAGAAGGCAGAGCCGGAGCATCACACAAAGAGGTGGGTGACCCACACTGACGTGTGTGTGTGTGTGTGTGTGTCCCACACTAATAAAAGCCAAGCTCCCATTCTTATGAACACTAAGCCATATACATTTTGTAGCTCTGACTGGCAAGATGGGCCTTCTGACGCCCAAGACTTAGGAGTTAATTGATCCTTTAGGTGATTTCTCCACACACATGAGGAACGTCTGTATTCATGTGAGAAACCGGTGGAAGGAGCTGTGGACTGCGCTTTAATTAAGAATTCATTTGCGCAGACACTACTGGAAATCAAATTAAATCAAATATCAAAATGTCAGCTCAACTTTTTATTTTACTCCTGTCTTATTAAAGGCGAGGCAAGTTTATTAATCAACCACGTTACCCACATAAAGCAAGCGAACAGATGCATAAAACTTCAAAATCACAGAAACAGGAGCACTCTGGTGACCCAATGGTTACAGCTTGTACGTCCCCTGTTTGATATTATACCCTGCTCTCTGTTCTCTGTCTGCCTCTCGGTTAATACTTTAAAATAAAGGCAAAAATGCCAAACATCTTTCTTCAAAATATCTTGATATAGATGCACCATTCAACATTGTTAAACAGTTTGAGATATAGATGCAGTGATCTACTGTTAATATCTCGAAAACGGTGGAATTTAAATGTATTTAAAGATGCATTTTATCTTCTTTTTTTAAGTGATAATAAACCATCTATAACTGTGATCAGTATGTCTCTCAGTGACAGTGATTAATTGTCACACAACTTGGTATGTCTCAGATGATCACCAAGCTTTCAAATGAAGTATAACATGTCGGTATTTATACCTAAAGTCAATATGATAATATATATATAGACTATATATATTTTTTAGATTGTAATAAAAAATGCAATTAGATCCCTAAGGGGTTAAATTACAGCAGCAAAGCAAGGTCTTGTGAACGTTGTGTAGTAGGCTAATTAGTTTTTTGGGAGTTGAAGCAGTGGTCAACAGTGACCAGTGTAATGCCAACTTCTGCCTGCCTGCACCTGTACTAACCTCAGGGTAGCTGAGGTTACATGTAGCGCTGTGCTGTGGGTTTAGGGTTAGGTCCAGATTGGGGTTAGGTCAAGGTAAGAGGGATGTCATGTTCGGCAGGCATGCATAACTCGGCCCAACTGGGTCAAAGCTAAAGGTGGTTAGAGCCATTTCAGCGCACCAATGAGAAGACATGAGAAGAGTGACGTAAATTAGAGACATGCTAACATTAGCAAAACTGAGGTTACAGGTACAAACCTAAATATACAAGCTTCTAAAATAAAGTTTCAACAAAAAACGTTCCATCATGAACAAGCTACTTTCAGCAAAAATAGCAAACACCCAAAGACAAAGACAGAAAGTCAATAGTAACTCAAATTAAAAGAATCTGCCCATCTCATGACCATCTTTCTCACCAGCAGCCGTCACAGTCCGCTTTGTCACTGCTGACATCACAGCATCATTGAATGTATTTGGAGCTTTGATGAAACTTGAGACCAAAATGAACAAAAAAAAGAGGCTAGACCAGGAGACACAGCAGGTGCAGATGTCACAGATCTGTTTCAGGCACGTGAGTGTGAAGATGATTTCATGAGATGAGGGTGAGGACTGAATGAGATGAACCCACATTTAGAAACAGCCACATTTATGAATCACGGGACTCCCCTTTCCCGTCACACACACACATTAAAGAGCCCGGGGTGCCAGCATACACACAGACTTCCCAAGTGTAGTGAGAGCTTTTTCAAACAGAATAGCTAACACCCCCAACGTCATTGGTAGCCCCCTCCCCACACACACACAGTCACGAGGCGATTGGCGTCAGAGCTGAGGCTTGCTCACGCATATGTCTCTCTTTCTGACTGCTCGCTAAATCATCGAACTCCCCTTTATCCACACAGTTTTCTGAAAGAGAGAAGTAGTAGGGCTGCCCTCATTCAGTCTTTTCTCTCCAGAGAGAAGCAAGACGTGAGAAGAGGAGGAGGGTGGGTGGGATGAAAGAAGAGGAAGACTGAGGACGGAGGAGGCGAGAAGAAGGAGGAAAGCTAGGAATAAGAGGAGAAATGAAGTGTTAGAGAAATATTTTTTCTTGTAAACCTCATTTGACTTTTTCTCGTTCTTTACTTGTTGATGCAAAGTTTACACACATCACAGCAGTTCTAAAGTCCTCTGGGTAGTTTTAGATTTTGCAGTAGTTCTGTATCGAATGTGCCATCAAACAGCACAAACAAAAGCAAATTGATGATGGATTTTCTCAGGTTTTAACCACAGGCCTCAGTTTCTTTTATCCACTTTTTACTCCAGCTACATTTTTCTATCACAGCCGCATCTGTGATGAATTCAAAATGGATTTTCCCATCATTCTTTTTCATCTCATTATGGTGGTCCCAAGAGCGCGTTCAGGTAGCCAAGGACGAGCTGGCAAACTGACATGTGTTGTTGCCATGACAACATATAGTCAGGCAGCGAAGTTATCAGTTGCACGATCGCCTCGGTGCTGTGTTATCCTCGCATCGAAGCGCGCCAGAGGGGGACTCAACCAGACTGTTTTTCTCTTCCTTGATTCTCCCACATTATTTGGTGTCAAACATCGTGTTGCTTTGCCTTGAGTTATTTTGTAATAGCGCCCTAATTCTTATTTTTTCCCCATACTCAGTCGTTCATTGCAGTATGTCCCTGTCCTTTTCTGTTTGGGGCCACACTTCCTTTATCACAGTTTCATCTTAACTTAGAGAATACATTTTTAACAACAAGAGCTCAGAGCTCCCATAGCTAATCCCAATTACAGCACAAAGCTACAGTAAAACTGTACTAGTATATACTGTAAATGTGGGACAAAAGCCGAAATCACACGTCCCTTCTTTGTTGTTCACAAAACAAGTGATTGGCATGAGTAGCTGAAAGTCTAGTAAAAAACCTGGGTTTGCAGTAGTAATGGACAACTTCACTGATTATTAACTTAGTTATACTACAGGAGTTGTAGCTCTGGTTTATCAGTTTCTCCTGAACTGAAAAGAGAAAAACAACTCACTATGATGTCAGCTGGATGAGTTTTTCAGCTAGAAGCAGGGAAATGTTTCAGGGCGGGAATTTAACAGCATCCACGTAAATGCACTAGTGAAGTCGCCCTTTACTGTAAGAAAGCTATACTGTACTTTGTCACCATGCTCATGTGATTTTCACTATTGGTGATAAACAAAAGCAGGAGATGAAAAATGCTTTTATTTGGAAGCAGGTGACCAATCACTCAAAGCTTTCTGTTTTTTTACTCGTTCCCATTCTGGCCTTCCTTCCCACCATCCCCCCACCTCGTTACAGGTGTTTCCCGTCTGGATGATCAAATATTCATCAACCGCAACCCAGGAGTACCGTCTGTTGTGAAGTTCCATCCCTTCAACACCTGCATCGCTGTGGCCGATAAGGACAGCATCTGGTCAGAGACGCGTAACACGCAAGAAAATCAACCCAGATCACAACTCGCATATGGTTGATGTGACTGACACGTAACGGCTTGAAATGTGAAACTGAATTTCAGATTTAGCTCATATTGTGTATGTGTATTTGTTGTAGTTTTTGGGACTGGGAGAAGGGTGAGAGGCTGGACTACTTCTACAACGGAAACCCTCGTTACACTCGCATCACAGCCATGGAGTATCTGAACGGACATGACTGTTCGTTACTGCTCACCGCAACAGGTTTGACAAGTGCACACAATACTGTTTGTATACAGAAACCTGGAAGGCTCACGATACTGCGCTGTAAGTTGCTAAACTTAAAAAACGTTAAGTTAGAAAATAGTTTGGACAAAAAAAGAGCAGCACATCATTACAGGTCATCATTACAGAAACGAGTCTTAAACGCTTGACTCTTACCCCCACAAACACACACTGGTGTATTCATCAGCAGAACAAAGTAATTACCCTCCATGACTTTATCTTCATAACCCAAAGGAAGTGTAGAAACCATCACATCAAAACACACAGACACACACATCTATCTTGTTTTTCATCGCGCACCTCCTGAAACCTTGATAAAAGCTTGGGGACTAATTCATTTAAAGTTCATCTCATCAAACTGTAACATGGAGTGTTCTCCATCAGTCACGCTCAGAAGGATGTGAGTCGTTAGTTATAAAAATATACAGAATAAAAAATGCAGAATGTAAAGGAAGGGGAGACGTGTATGAGCTGTAATAGCTTCCTTATAGAGTGTGAGGCTCTGTTTTGCGCTGTAGCTCACTGTGTTATAGCACATTTTGTTTCTCACCGAAAAAAGAACCTTTCAGGCAAAGAGCCTTTTAAGATGCTGCTCTACTCTCTCTATTGATTATTTTTTGAGAAGTGTGTTTGTGTGTGCTCATGGTCAACTCACGCATGTGTGTTGCATGTTTTGAAAGAGCCTGCCTTCAAAGTTTTTTTATCAAATCTTCAGCACAGATCCAGATCCATTAAGATTACAAAGTGCTGGGTCTGTGTGCTGCACTAGCATTTGCTCCTCATACCTCACTCTTTTTATCTACGTTCGTTTCCTGACTCTCACTCGTTGCTTTCTGTATTTTCTGTCTCTTATCTCCCCACCCCACTCGCTCTCTCTCTCTCTCTCCAGATGATGGAGCATTACGTATCTGGAAGAACTTCGCTGACCAGAAGAACCCGGAGATGGTGACGGCGTGGCAGGGCCTTTCAGATATGCTGCCCACTACCCGAGGTCAGCCCTCCGCCAGCACTCACAGTAAAGATCAATGCTCTATTTTACTATCCGGTCTTCACCCATAGTGCCCCAGAGAAATACATTCCATAGTAACTCACTGACTCCTCCACTGTCCATCCCATCCCTGTCACACCACCTCACCCACAGAGCAACCAGTTAGGACTATGATCACTGCATTCTCTTCATTCACACTTTTCTTGAACCACTTGTTGAGGGGCAGAAGCGTTTTGGACCTTTTGTTTGTAAACTGGAAACTGTAATAATGAACTTTAATATCGTAAATGTTTGCTCACTGAGAAAAACTTAATTCTCAAATATTGCATTTTCATCCTCCTGATTTAAATTTAGCAATTACTATGTAAAATGTTAATGCTAGAGTGCTAAAATGAAGCTAACAGTAATGCAAAGGGAGAACAGTCTTACAGCAAGTGATCTGACTTAGTAATGTCAGAACTCACCAGCCTAGCTAAGTTAACCTAAACTAATGATAATAAATAAACACTAAGTAATGTTCTGTGGCTGCAGTGGCACAGCATATGTCTTCATCTTCTAAACAGAAACTTTTAATAAGGTAACAGGTGTATTGATTCTGAAATTTCCCAGAGAAAATTGTCAAAAACATTTGAAAGTAGCAGCCGCTGAGCCTCTGACAACCAGAGGACGTCTCTCGATTGGTTGTCATAAGAACCAGGTCAGTGTTTTTATGTGAGAGCACACACAGGACCGGCCAGTACACCATCATAAGTGTGACATACTGTCACCGGCTGTCATTATGAGAACTGATTGAATCTGACACAGTGAAATGAAAAACGGTACTTCCACACTGTCCTGATGTTTCTGTCACATTGGTGTCAGGCTTTGAATTTGGAGTCAGACGTCTGACTTTAGTTCCACAGCAATTAGGGAAAACTAAACTGAAATTAACTTAACACCTTTAGTCAGCCCTGCCTGTCATATGTGACAAAGCTGGAGGAAAGTTGAACCTGTTGAGCAGCCTACGCGTAAACTCAGGTTATTTAAGAACACAAATATGATTCATGAAGTTCAGCAGGTACAGCATTAGTCATTGTTCACTTTGTGCTGCATTGATATAATTGATTATTTTAAACTTGGACTGTGGACATGTGATGGAGTTTTTGCTATGTTTACCTCCTGTGTCGTGACACACTTCCATATTTCGTGAGGCAGAGCTATTCACAAATATTTGAAACAGGCCTGACACCCACAGTACACACTTGTCAATCCACCCACTCGTGTGTTGCGCCCGGTTGCTCTCTCCACTGCTCCACATTTTTTCTGCCTCCAGCGTTTCTCAGCCGTCGTTTCTGGGCCACGGAACTTTTTAGGGAAACTGTGACAGCTAGGAGTGATGGCGTGTTTCTCTGAATATGTAATAACGTGTTCGGTAAATGCAATAAGTCAATATTTATGTTGGAAAAAAAAAATCTAAATAACCCTGCAGACTAGCACGGGCACAGACGAGGGCAGTTCAGTGTGGGTGAGAAGCGTCCACCTCATATACAACGAGACCCATATTTGGCTAATTGGTAGCAATGAGAGCAGAGCTGTCAGGGTGAGTGACTGGTTTTCTCGATATGTGTGCAGAGGTTTGGACCACACACTGCACGTGTGTCTACGCCATCACAAAGACACAGTCCCCAGAGCTGCGTGTGTAGGGGGGGGGCCCGCAGAGAGCCGACACACTTAACTAGCATCACTGTCTGTCTGCCTCTCATGGCACAAGTCGCCCTGAGAGACACTTCCTCTGCAGTGGACTGTCGCGCAGTGAGCCACTGCCTTGTTTTCACTAAGACTTTACCATTTAATAGTGTGCTTGTTATCCTGGATGTGTGTAGTGACAGTGGCTGTGTAGGTTCTGCATTCAGACTAGAGTGGAGGCATCAATTTTAATATAAACAGCCACTCACTCGAGATCTTTCCTGGAAAAGTTTCTCTGAAGAGTCCAGCTATGGTGTTCACACACACACACACATATATATTTTTTTTTTTTTACTTGGCCGGAAACTTCAACAATCTCTCTCTCTCTCTCTCTCTCTCTCTCACACACACAGAGTTTTCCACACCGCCTCTTCTCCTGGCCCACTAATCAGTGTAGTTAGTGAAACATCTTTCAGATGGAGTACAATGTTCATATTTAGCTCGTGTTTAGAATGTTTAGGTTTTTAGCGTCACCTCAGCATCGCTGCATTAATATTGACAATTTAAAGCCCAATGAAATATTACACTGTGTTTGTGCTGCCACAAACCTGCTGTACCTCTCCAGGCTGTTCAGAGACACACACTCGATCTCACATACTGTACATATACCCGCACAACCGGTCCTCAGTCATCCCCGTCCCTGTCGTCCAATAACATGCTCGTGTGCTGTTTTTCATCAGTGAGCCATCTCTGTAGAGTGTCTTGTGTCTTTCTGGCTTGTTGTTATTTTGCTGGTTCTTTGAGATTGTTTTATGTTTGTCAGCCCCTGGAGAGAAGCTGAACAAGGCAGCAAAAGGAGTTTTCCCGAAGACTTATGCCCCCACAACGACAAATCATGCCACAGCTCGGCAAATTAATGGATCTGTTCATTCATTCACCTTCATACCAAGTTAAATTATTTCTTCCTCACACACACACAATAGCGTAGTCCCGTCGAGTCCAGCAGCAGCTCCATCATGTTCTGTTTTTTCCTCTGTGGTTATTTTGGAATTCTGTTTCCTGCAGACTTGGAAGTTAGGGGACAGCAGCACGGCTCACACCTTGGCTGTCCCCGTCTTCTCACTCTTTGATCCCACCATATCACTGTTAATCATTTGGGAGGCGCCATGATGGGAAACTGCAGCCTTGTTCATCTCTCTGCTGTCTGAATGCATGTGTTTACTAAAGAGGTTATTCTTTTCAAGTGGGAACATGTGGGTCTGCATGCACTGGGGTCCTAGCTAATTTGTTGCTTGCTTTGTTGCGTTCCCGCTCTCCTCCCTCCCCTCCT
>JAUYWH010000001.1:22090628-22103537 GCA_034779795.1 Ctenopoma multispine
GCCCCCCCCCCCCCCCCCCCCCCCCCCCCCCCCCCCCCCTTCCATTTGCTCCTTCCTCCCTGCTCGCAGGTCTGGCCAGAAGGGTCTCCATCTATCTTGACAGAAGTAAGCAAGGAGGTGAGTGCCGCCATTCTTTTATCTACACCCTGACTCCCAGAGCAAAGGTGCTGCACTAAACAGCTGGCAGCGTACCTCTTTTCTTTTGTTCCCCTCAACCTCATTCTTTCATCTGTCTGGAGATGCTTCGTCACTTCATCCTTGGAGATCATCCAAAATCCTAGTTACGATTGCTAAGCTACAACTGGAGGGCTTTATAAAAGTTCCGATGTCAGAGGAAAATGTCTACGATTAATCCACATGAAAAACTCCTTTTGAATATAGGTGCTTATTTTAAAAACAAGAACATAGTCTGGTCTTTGGTCAGGTCAGGCTCAGTCCTAAACAGAAACTGACCCGTCACTCATTTCACCTCAAAATGGCGTCTCTCATGTATGAAGAAGGAATTTAATATGCCGTCAAAGGTTTCAGTGTTTAATTGGAAGCGTCTTGGTGCTGTGTGATTTTTAATTGCTCAGAGCCGCCGAGTCCGTCTCACCAGAGGGATCATCCTGTTAGACTCTGGAGGAACCAGTGAAATTAGGTGACTGTGGTTGGCACAGACTGGAGAAACTATTGCTGCAGCTACTGCAGCTGCATTAGTATGTAAAGAGTGTCACCGGAGGGAGAGGATTGCACAGAAACAAGGGGCAGATGGTTTCTAGGTAAAAGTGGGAGAATTCTTCTGAGGTAAGGTCAGAGAGAGGGTTAAAAGATGTGGATAAAGAGACAGGAAGAGGATAGAGATGCAAGATGGAGAGAAAATAGAGAAACGGAGAGAGTAGAAAAGTTGCTGCATTAAATGAAGGTCATAGTGTTTATGTCAGGTTGAAATGAAACACAAACCCACCACAAACACAGATACTGATTATTGGAGTTCTCATCAGCATTTGAGGGAGTGAAGCACACAGACTTCACATCTTTGCAGATTAGATTGAGAGCCAATCTAATTAGGTTCTGATCCATATATTGTTAATAATGTTTCAACTACATTTTCTCCTCTACTTCATTACCTCGCTCTTCTCATTCACACCCCTGCAGCTAGCTACTTAAAATTAGAGCCTTTTTTTTCCTCAACTGTCTTTTTTTTTATCTCTTTTCCATTGGCTACACAAGTGTAATTAATTGGCTTTACGGACACAGACTCTGTGCACCGCTCCACATCTGGCTAGGGTTACCTGGTGCATTGTTAATGTTGGGGCTCTGGAATTTCCTAAATCCAGAACCGGGGTTTTATTGAGGAGTGGTTATTGAGACATAGTTCCGGGATAACGGGACAAAACACTTTTGATCTTTTGACCTGAGCATTACTCAGGATTACTTTAGGTCTAATTTGAAAAGAAAAAGTACAATTCGTTCATTGGTCTCTGAGTCCTGGGTATCAGTACTGTTTGGTATTAGTGCTTTTGTAGTTCAGTCAGTACTGGCTCCTGGCTGTACTAGATGGGTTCAGTCAGTTCAGACCTGTAAGGAGAATTATGGGTCTTAGTTTTAGCTCATGTACTGTAGAACCCCACACAGAAGAGGTAAAGTAATATTGTGTTTGTTGAGTACAGATGTGTAGATTGTTTTAAGTGTTAAATGGTGTAGTGCTGCTATATTCTGACAGGTCGAGTTTCTTTGCGATATTTTCCTCCATTACAAAGTTGTGATGCGATTTGATGAGTTTCTAAATGTCACCTGAAACCATATTTTAAGTTCCAACTGCAGGGGCCTCCCTTGTTCTGAATTATGTACAATTATATTACTAATTAATGTTAGTCTGCTGTCCTCAACCATCAGTAAGGTCATAAAGGTTATGCTTCATTTCACAAGGTCTCTGTGAGCCAGGCAGTCAAGCCACGGTCTCCAAATGTCATAAAATGCTTCAGCAGGTAAGTCAACCTGCCAGTCAGAGTACTCCCATAGATAATGTCATCTTATATTAGAGGCACATGCATGCCAGGCAAGTCCCCCGGTAATCCTGGAGAAGGTTTATTAGCAGAGTCCAGGGGGAACGTCTCAAAGCAAACAGGTTCATGGGGGGAAAAGGGAAAAACACTACAGGAGAAAAGAACCAGGAAGGCTGCAGATTTGGTTTAATGAGCTCCAGCGTGTGGGAGAGCTGGTCCATCACTGGAGATAATGGTGCAGAATAAGAATGCAGAGGACGGTGCCTTCTGGAGAAAAGACTGGAGTGAAACCAAGATATTTATGCAAATAGTAGATAAATATATCACAAATGAGAGATTATCTCAGCACACTGACACAGGAACAAGATGATCTCCCTCAACTGCTGGCACCTCGGCTGTTAGTAGCTTTGTAGCTGAGAAGTAATTCTGCTAACTAACAATATGATTACCAGCTTTAAGGTTGTTATTGTGGAGCACATTTTATCTCGAGCAGAGAGGCCAAGGCACAATGCTTAAAGAGAGAATATACATTAAAGTTACCTATACATCCACCTGCAAAGTAAGATTTATAGCTGAGGAAACGTTGCCCACATTCCTTCTCACATCTCTGTTCTGGCTCTCTGTATTGATTTCTGTGTGGGTAACTAAGACCCATTCAGGCCCATAAAGGTTCCCTCTGAGGCTGAATTTCTTCCTGCAGCTGATGGTTGACCGCCAGAGATAGAAAGTGAAGGCTCAGATTTAAGGTTGCACATCTGTAAATCTGTGTGAGCTCTGCCCTCCTGAAGTCACAGTCGAGCTTTCAGATTGGAGTCAGGGAGGATTTAGCCTTCATAAGTGGAGACAAAAAAGAGGAGATAATGAAGTAAACATCAGGGATGAAGTGAGACTGAGGCAGGAGTGAAGAAGCAGACAGCTGGAGGGATAGCCAGAGGGATGATGGAGGGGTGGACCGATAAAGGGGGAGCAAGTTGTCCACTAAATGCAGGGTTGATGGTCCCCAGCAAGTGTCTTTAAGCAATGTAGTTGGATGTTTGGTAAAAGCATCTACAGAATTACTAAATGTAAGTGAAATTTAAAATGAGACGTGGGAAGTGTGCTTTCAAGCACATCAATAAAAATCACTCCTTCTGTTAAGTGTGATTTAAAAAAAAAGAAGAAACAGGAAAATATTAATATGAATTACGATTTCATTAATTAAGCTGTCCAAACCTGCCTGGCCCTATGTGAAGAAGTAATTGCTCCCTAATCCCTTTTCACAGCACTGTGAAAGCGGCCACCATCAGAATATGTATTGCTTTTAGGTCGTGTTCCAGTTGGCGGGTGGTGAACGTGGGGGCCACACCATCAGCCAAGACTTCGCCCAGCCAAAACAGCTGCTGGACGACAGGGGCCCGACTGGGCTGTTTGCAAAGATGGATTTAGAGAAATCTAAACAACTTTGTGTGAATAAAACTTTGCATGTACATGTAGAAACCAGTCACAAATGGCCATAATAACAGATTTTTAATAAGAACCTTTTTTAGCTGCTGTGACAATTCTGTGTATTTGTCACTTTGAGTGGACATTATAAAGCAATACCATTGTTAATATAAAACTGTTGAATGGAGCAGCTTTAAGTCACTATTAATGATAGAAGCCTCAATATTACAAATCATATCAAAACTAGTTTTAAGGTCACTATTTTGTCATGTGAAAAACCAGTCTCTCCACAAAGTCTGCTCAGTAGCTGTTTTAGGCCTCTCAGTTCTGACATTTTGACCATTCATTGTGTTTTTATAGATCAAAACCTCCCAAACAGAGAGACTATAAGGTCGACTTTATACCTCAGCCTTGTTATTTAGATTCTGTGCTAACATGTTTTGTATCTGTATATAACTGTGTTTAATCACAGCAAACATGTGATGAAGTGAGTGGTGTGGTGAATGTGAGAAGTCTGTTAGGTTCTACAGCAGCCCTTAGTTCATTGGGGATTTTCTTTCACGCAGTACATATTCTGTTGTGTTCCCAGTGGATTTCAAATCACGAGAGGACTCAGATATAGATAATGATGGATAAAGAGGCAGGAATTGATTCCAAATCTTAGGAGGGTTTGTTGACACGCACTCCTTATTTTAGAGTAAATGCTTACACTCATTTTAGTGTGGTGGGGAATGTTCTGTTCTCCTCCCAGCTCAGTTTAACCCAGATTCCCTCATTGCAGAGCTGCCAGCTTCAAAGGGAATGCCTCCTCACTTGTCACAGCCTCGGAAATGAGCCTGCATCAAGTGTTCCCGCATGCAACTGTGAACACGTTGCTGACTGAGCACGGTCCCTGTATGCTAACAATCTCCCCGCTCCTCACATGCGCCCGCGCTACCGGCACTGTGACGTTGTGACGCAGCGGAGGGTTTGAAGTCGACACATGGGGCCTGGGTTTTCCTGACAACCCAAGCCAAGTAGAACAGTAGAACGCCATGTCACAGATGGTTCAGTGGAAGACATTGAAGTTAAGTCACGACTCCTGAAGAACACACGTGAAGAAAAAAATAGTGGAAAAGGCTCACTCAAAAAAAAGGTGTACAGTACATGTTCACTATTCTTCAAGGGTAGAGAAGGGCGAAGTAATGGAGTCCTTATCTGTCTCCTCAATTAGGATGAAAAGATGTCGTTTTGAAAGAATGATGCGGTTGTATAAGGTGGCAACAGATAAGAGTGTGCTTGAGATGGTTATTGATCATGAAAAAAAGGAGAAGAGAAGGGAGGAAATGAAGCATGCTGTGATGAGTTTAAAAAAAAATAGCTAAAAGCATTCTTGTGAGAGAAGGATGGAGTCTTTTTTATGCACATTTTGCAGGAACTTTGAAACGTTAATAATCAGAAGAGCCTCCACACTCCTCTCAGCCTCATGGCTTGTGGGAAATGTGGTGCTTCTACAGCAGTTGGTTGAGCTGAATAGATTCTTCCCACATTGGTTTACACATAAGGATCCAAACTCCACATTCAAGTGCTGCCTCGTCCTTGGTGTGCCTCCAGCCTCAGACCTATGTTGCTTGATCCGTCTCTGGTGAAAAGTGAACATCACATGATCTCCTGATTTCTGTTATTCATGCTGAAAATTGTGGATGTTTATGTGCAACTTTTGTCTGCATGGACTTTCACAGTTATCTTGGGGTTACTGCATCCACTGCCCCCTCCTGTTTTGCAGTATATTAAAGTATGCTTGAAAGGCAAAGGTGTTTATACCTGTGACATCACTGAATGTTCACCACCTTGTTCATTTTCTTCAGGGTGCAGTTGGTCTTCACTGATAAAGACTGCGACGACATTAATCCTATCAATGGTGATAAGGGTTCACACTGTCAGTCTGTCTCTCCCCTAACACAGTCATGTTGTTGCACTTGGTCCCACACAAGTTGCAAAAAATGTTGAACACAGCCCCCCACCCTCCCTACCACCACACAACAATCTGACAAGCTCTGTATCTAAAGCATACTGACGCCTTTAGGCTGCAGCCAGAGGCCTCTGCCAGGCATCACTGAGCCAGCAGGCCAAGTGTGGCTGAGATGGCACTGCTCACTTGATTCCTGCTGCGACTGCCAACATATAAATCTATCTTGCTGTCTTCAGCTTCTTGCCTCCTCCTCCTCCATCCTTCCTCACTTCAGTGCCATTTGACTCATCTAAGCCGGGAATCTGCTGACAGGCTCAGTTCCAGGGTCAGTGTTTGCATCTCCCAGTGGTCGTCTTGTCGAGAAGGATGCAAAATGCAAAACTACACTTTCATCAGCATAAAGTCTGTGTTTTTACACTCAAGGAATGAAACTTGTGTCAACAACACAGACTTTGTGACAATGTGTGATATGTAACTCTGTAAACAGATGTAAAAATTAATTTCTCTTGCACCTGTTGTCTCTGCAGAAAGCGAGGTTTTGTGCTTCTGACTTTAAGGAGCTTGTGGTGTATTTATTAGCTGCACAGTGATGCAGGAAGCTGTTGCACTAATCTTTCATTTGACTTGCTACACGTGGCAGCAAAAGCCTTGTGAAACCTCCAACAGATTGTGTGTGTTGTGTATTAGGGGGATCAGCACATGCTCTGTGTTTTTAACAGCTGTGTTTGTGTGTGTTAATGTGCGTGTGTGTGAGGGTTCACATATAAATTGAATCAACTCCGGTTAAAAACTAAATGAAAATTGCAGTTCACATATTGTGTACAAATTATTCTCAGTAATTTAATATTTCATGCTTGTGTTCCAGACACTGGGCCTCCTTTGAAGCTTTTTTCCCCCCCCAGTTTTAATTGTGATTAAAAATCCACCCTCTGTTCTTGTTTGAATGTTTTAAAGGCTCAGTGACTGCGTCTCTATCATCGTGGATGATTTATGGAGTGCTTGTACGTTTGCATTATAACTGTTGTGACATGTTGTGCTACAGGTGCAGGCATGGTCGTGGACTGGGAGCAGGAGACCGGGCTTCTCATGACATCTGGAGATGTCAGAGTCATCAGGATCTGGGACACTGACAGGGAGATGAAGGTCCAGGTATTGTACTCATTATCTGGCAGGAATCCAGGCCTTGTAGATCTTTTACTGAACATCACTGTTACTGAACATCATATTTAAATCTGTTGTTTAATCTATTGTTGTCTATTGCATCCTGAAAAACTGTTGGAGTCCCTCTAGGTCCTATAGTGGTGCTTGAAAGTTTGTGGACCCAGTATAATGTTTTATCTTGCATCTGTTTGCAGCAATAACTTTATGTGTATATTTCTTGTAACTGTTTATTAGTTAACCAACTGGGGATCTAAGTGCACCGGCGCTCTGAGAATTTTATGAAAATTTAAAATCCTAATATCATCATTTCTGAGAATTTCTGTGCGTCTTCACCAGGACATCCCGACAGGAGCGGACAGCTGTGTAACCAGCCTGTCCTGTGACTCCCAGCGTTCCCTCGTCGTTGCCGGACTTGGTGACGGATCTGTGCGTGTCTTCGACAGGAGGATGGGGCCAAATGAATGGTAGTTACACACTCATTTGCTCTGAGATCTTGTTTTTTCTCTGCCTTCATCAGTTTTGAGTCAGAGAGAAGTTCATATTTGATCTTGAATTTATAGTTGAATTTCCCTTTGCTTCTGTCCCACATCATTTAAATACATTCAGTCACACAGACACAGCTGTTTCTGTGGACATTAACTCCTCCTCTAATCCATACTTATTATACTGAACATACTGTGCTGTAAATCTCTCTTTGCTGTTGCCACCTCTTTTAATGGACCCCGGTAGCAGCGTATCCCCCACAAGTTGGTTAAACATTATTTTAATTTCAGTTCCAAAGGGGAAAAACAAAGCAGTGAAACTACGAAGTGGTCCATAAATCTTTAAGTACACCTAATTCAACAGTCCCCCTCCGGCATGGACTTAAATCTTTCAGCAACTATGTTGTTCCCCCGAGCATCATCCAGGACGAGTAAACTGTCCACACAGGTTACGTTTGGAAGAAATGTGTGGGAAACATATGTTAATCATATAGTATGCAGCCATACATCATCTGTATTATTGGCTTTCGTCTGTATGTTGTATTGGCTATTGCTGTTAATTCTTTTATTCCTTCCTCTTCTGCTTTTTGTTTTCAGTGTTATACAGAAAAAAAAAAGCATGTAGTTGCTGTGAACTCAAAGTTTTTTTTTTCTTCTTACTGATTCTACATGAACCAGGATCTGACTTGCACCATCTTGTTCCTTTTCATGTAAAACATGTTGTGAAGTGACAGTAAACGTCTTCTATACCATCATCGGATACACATCCTCACGCCACTACTCACAATGTCCAGTAACACTATGGGTGGTGGGGTTTTCATTTCAGCTCTCACACCACCTCACTCATCCAGAACCAGTTACTGCTTTTTCAGTCCTGATTACACGGTGACACCCAGTGGTGACTCACCTGTATTACATGTTCCAGCTCAGAGACATACTGTAACTTTCACTCACCGCTGGCTTCTGATTGCTGAAGCTTTTATTCTAATTATTTTTTTAATAAAGAAATGACATGCTATGCATGACATATGCTGGAATAGGAAGAGCTTTAACACATCCATACAACTTCAAACAGCACCAGATATTACTCGGACGATTTCAAAGTGAAATCTGAAAATTCAGGAGTCATTCTACTTGTACAATGTCCAATATACTGCAGACTCAAATGCTCTACTAACAAATATGTTTATTGTATTTATGTATATATTTATATCTGCACAAGGCAGAATCCTTAATAAAACCAAATCCCAAGAAATTGTTACACGGTTTGACAAACTACAACAGCGCACCTAACATTTGGTTAAATGTAGTTTCACCTCTAGCAGACACTTTTGATCTTCATAAACAAGCTTGAATATTTGACCTCACTTCTTAGCAAAACTGGTTAAATTCAGTTATATTTGTCGGTTCTCTGGCACAGACTCGAGCGTGGACCAGATATTGTGGATAAGGTCGGGGTCATGACTTCAGAAATGCCGCTGCAGCAGCTTGCTTTATCCGCTCCGCAGTCAGCTTTTACGTTTGTTTGGGGTGTGTCCAGGTTTCAGCTGTCTATCTGATGGTTTGTGGTTATGCTGAGTTTATCACTCTTCTTCATTATTCCATCCACTTTGTGCACCGGCTCCGCTCAGAGCGTGACGTTACCACCATCGTGCTCAACAGTTGTGACCAAACAACTTGGATCTTCTTGTATTGATGTACAGTTGTCTGAACTGATCATCTTGCAGTCAGCAGTTGTTAGTGCAGTCAGGCACATTTATGTTGGCGCAGAGAAACTATCAGTAGTTATGATTGGGATCACTAACAGGAAGTCAAGAGGCCGTGGGCTTAACAAGTTAAAAGACATTTAAAACTTAAAGAAATAATAAGTGAATGTGTGTATTATTGAACTCATGACATGTCAGACTGCAGCTGTACTTAACACCAGCCCTTTTGGGTTTAACAGAATTTGACAAACTTGATGACCTTACAGATCAGAGGTAGAAGACGTCTGCAATATCTCGCAGTATAATACAGAGAGAAGTCGAGTGGTAGTGGGTAACGATGCAACTGCCTGGACTCAGTTTTGTTTTATTTCCTTTTCTCTGTAGCAGTGGTACTGCAGGCCCTGTACTGTACTGGAGTGTCCTGTGGCTGATGATGTTCACACTCTCGCAGGTTTGTGTTATTTCAGGTGAAGAGATAAACTGAGAAACATGTTTGCTGTGTGTATCCACAGTCGGGTGATGACCTACAGGGAGCACGGGGCCTGGGTGGTCAAAGCTCATCTACAGAAGGAGACAGATGGACAAATTATCAGTGTCAGGTACGTTCCTTATCTTTCTGCGAAGACACAAATACAAGAACTTAGTTGTTTTTCTGACTGCACTGGCCTTACCGCTCCCCAACAGTGTTAACGGAGACGTGAGGTTCTTTGAACCACGGACACCAGACTCCATCAATGTGCTGCAGACGGTGAAGGGATTAACAGCCCTGGACATCCACCCACAGGCGAACCTGTTTGCCTGGTGAGTTTGTTTGTGTAGACACGGGTGTCAGTCTCAAGAGCAGCTCATCAAGTGTTCACAGTTTCTGATCAGATACGACCAGAGCAATCCTGCTGCTACTTTCCAAACTTTAAGTTAGAATAAAATAGGAGCACAGATTTTTTTTTCTTTGTTTACTTGGCTTTTAACTGACGTACAGAAGACGATCTACAATAAAAACATTTGATTTATTTGATGTTAAAACCTTTGACAATCTCCTCTCTCTCTCTCTCTCTGTTTCATCCTCCAGTGGATCAATGAACCAGTTCATAGCGGTCTACAACGCTAACGGCGATGTGATCAGTAACATAAAGTACTACGATGGCTTCATGGGACAGAGAATTGGGGCCATCAGCTGTTTAGCCTTCCATCCTTACTGGGTAAACCAATACTAACAACTAAAAATCACTCACCACAGTCTCAATGCAGAATCCGTCTTAATTAAACAATACTTACTCACGTTTGTTGTTCAGAAACTTCTAAACATGACTTGTCCTGACCTGAGGTATATTTGCTTGACACGATGAGCTGAAAGAACAAAGAAAGGTTTACTCTAATCACTGAAATAAAACTGTGGTATTAGTAGAGCTCCCAGCATGCACTTAAAGTTCTCCACAGACTTCCAAACAAACGTGTTAAGATGTAAAAGTCGTGGCATTTAGTAAAAGATAAAAACGCTGACGATAATGATGAGACATAACTGAGATCAAACTTGCTCGGTGTTAGAACAAGTTTATTTTTGTTATGTGTGTGTAATGTTAAATTATAATGCTCTCTTTCCACTCACATTTTTTGGTTGGAGTCACAAAGTATATTTTTCTGTGGCCAAAAAGAAATCTATGAATGCAACTGTAAATAAATCTACTGGGGTTATTTTCTAGCTAATCCATATCTTTATTTTGAAAAATGTAATATTATTAACAGTCAGCGTATACAGGATAATCCTCACTCTGCCAAAAGTTCTTTATGACACTAACTGTCAGACAGTTAACATTACATCTCTTCTTCTTTAAACATTCTTGGGCCGAACGACTTGAGTGTTTGGTGTTGTCATCTTTCCGCTTATAGATTTCATAGCTTTATAAATGATGACGAGCCGTCCTGGTGCAGAAGCAGCTGAGCAGGACAAAATCACGATTTACTTTGAGGACGTTTTTAGTCATATTTATACAGAAACAGAGTTCATAAAGTTTCAGGATACCACTGTATAGCCTGAGACATGAGGACTTTTATGTTCTTATAAAACTAGCACCAATATTGTGTCTGTATCTGAGAATTTACTGCTTAGAACTGCTTTGCTACTCAGGTTTTGTTGAGTCTTTTTATTGCAGTGACTACAAACACACACAGTTCATAGGGTTCGACATGGACTATCTACTCTGTCCTGCCTTTCACACTGCAAACACATCACCCCCTCTGCTTACCGCACTGCCACTGTGCATGGAGCGAGCCGTGCTTATCTAACCTGCCTTCTCTCTGTGTCTCTCTCCAGCCCCACCTGGCAGTAGGCAGCAATGATTACTATATGTCCATCTATTCAGCAGAGAAGAGGCTGAGATAACACCAGCATTCATCACCCCCCCCCACCAAAACCACCACATATGACTTCTGACCCTGAGTTTCAAGCTCTGGGATGTAAATGTTGTTGTTTTTTTTGTTGTACATATGCAATTACCACCCTGAATGTTCTTGTGATGGCTGCTGACAAAAACTCATGTTACGAACGATTATATATATATATACATATATATATATATATATATATATTATTCTTATTCTCATTGTTAATTCATATTCTTATTACGAAGCTAATGATTGTAGACTTGGCTGTGCTGAGGAGTGTGTATATTTAAATAGCAAATACAGAAGAAGAGGTTCTATTTAAAAAAAAAAAAAAAAAAAGTGTACCCACCGAGTAGTAGGTCTCTTCCTCGCCGCACAGCGAGGATCTGAATGAACTGTGCCCCAACCCAGGTGTGGTGAGGAGGGGGGAGGAGGGGGTCACCTAGAGGACAACACACACTGTTAAAACACGTTTGCTGATGCAGGAAACATGGGCTCCCCCCTCCGCTGGACCCCCCCCCCCGCCGCTGTGTTCATCTTAACGGCGACTCACAGCTGAAGGACACTGAGTTTTGCCACTTGGCTGCACGGTTGGCAAGACATTTCTAAGGACGCAGAGATGTTGGACTGTGCTCATTCTTGCCAGACACGTCGACCAGCAACACGTGATGACTGAGTGTATGTGTGTGTGTGTGTGTGTGTTAGAATGAATTATAGCACAGATGTGCCCCACAGTGGGCCTACATAGCCTTGCAGTTGATGCCCAAAAAAAGATGCCTGCTCCCATGCTACATGAACTCTCTTTGTTGCTTACCAGACCCCAGCGTGTCAAAAAAAATCATATTTTCCATGTGAGGCTTTTTGTTAGCGCTAAGAGGCATGTCTCTGTTTATTTGTTTTTAACTTATCTCCTGTAATAAGAGTAAACCTGACACATACTGTGATATCCAGCACAGTGAGGGGAGGGCGAGATTGCTAAAAAAAACAAAGCACCAAGTCCTACAGGGAGCCTGTAGACCTGCCCCGCAATGTAATAAAACAAATCTCCAGTGAGTCAGCCGCAAGGTCCTCCCCCAGTGTTTCCAAAATATCTGCCATCAGCTTCAGTTTGAAGGCGATAGCAGCACTGCACATGCTCCTGATTCCACCTGAAGCACCCAGAGGTGGCACACTACAGCAATACAAACAGCCCACATTTTTTCATTTACAGAAATGTCTGTGAGGCTTATTTTCTCTCATCTTTGGGTTTTTCAATTTGACTTTACTGCCAGACTTGGAGGCATAAAGTGTTTCATGTTAGACGCCTCAGAGCTGCGGCCCTCTCCTGCTCGCCCTTTCAGTCGGTGTGTCCTAAATCTCACTCAGGTACTTCACGAGCCGCCTCAAACCGCTGTTGAGCGTCTGCCCAGAGAACCCCGAGGGTTCTCTGCACGATGGACGGGCGAGGTTGGGCACATGAGCTGGTGTGGTGTCACTCCAGAGATTGGCGTAAATGACACTGTGGTGCTGTTTAGTAAAATGCCTCTTTTATTGAGTGAGTTTTTTTGGTTTTTGTGTATCACTGTGGATGTTCCTTTGCTGTGCGGCTGCAGCTTTGCTTATTTAGCTTTTTTTTTAATCCTTTCTCTTTTTTTTCCATTTTATGTTTTTAAATCTGTTTGCATTTTGTTTGCCTTGACCTCAGTGAGGTGGAGGTAAAAAAAAAAACCCACTAAACTTTTAAAAATGTGTGGAAAACCTTACCCACACACACACACACACACACACACACACACACACACACACACACACACACACACACACACACACACACACAC
>JAUYWH010000001.1:22104547-22123550 GCA_034779795.1 Ctenopoma multispine
TAGCCTGTTAGTAGAGATAGATTTATCTGCTCTAATATAGACGTGCTAATCAAAGGTAAAACATCCTTGAGCAGTCTTCAGGAGCCTTCTGTTGGAAAGACAAAGCAAGACTCAGTAATAATAATTATATATTGATATATAATAAACACTGAGACAACCTCGCTGCCGGGACTTCAACCAGCTACTGGCAGCAGCAGAGTGCTAAACAGAATCATAGGAAAGCTTCTGTAGATGTTATCAGTGAATATTTCTGCCTGAATATAGATTTAACTGAAATGTTTAGTATCAATGACTAATATACAACACATCTTCATTATTAATGTTAATGTCAATTAGAATTTCTATAAAACTCAATTGCTGATTTAGTTGTAAAAAACAGAATTTCTCTGAGACAAGTGTCGCCTCTAGAGCTACAGAAGACCGAACATCCACGTAGCTCTGCATGTGCCTGATAAATTAACTTTGTCATAGAAAATAAGTGGAATAGCCCTTTAAGACCGAGACTAGTGTTGCAGCTCTGATAGTAAGTTGGTTCCTCAGTGGATAGTGAACACACTGTCCGTATATTAAACAGCCAATTAAAAGCTGATTTCAAAGGTCTTTGTTAACTTATTCTGTGGAGCCACGATGTGTTCAACTTAAAAATAAATACTCAGCATAAATTTGAAAGTGTTACTTCATTACAATATTATTTCAGTGCTTTATTTTATGCTGCTATTTGTTCCAGTGACACATGCAGTGTCTTTTTTTCCTGATGATGTATCTTGTTCTTCAGTGAAACAACCGACTGCTGCTGTACATCAGCACAATGGAAACACAATAAGCTTCTCCTCTTATTGTATTTATTCTAGTAAGGCTACACCTGCTGTCTTAACCAGATGGTTGTTTAACTTGGTTATCCCTGACGTGAGACGCAGTTGTATGAGATTTACAGGTTCAGTTGAGTCCTTGGCCAGTGTCTGAGGTCAAAAGTGATCTCAGCTTTAGCTGTTCACCGAGGGTTCGCCTGGGCAAGCAACGATGGAAAGTATGTGTACTAGTAAAAACACTTTCAGTAGCTGAGCTCAACGATTATCTTCACTTCAGGAAATGTGCTTTCCTAAACAAACACTGTTGTTCCCATCTTCTCTCTACCTGCTCAGCACCGCCAACCCAGGTCAGAGGTTAAAGGCCTGACTGCTGCACCCCAAACACTCCAGCGGTATTGTGACTACTGTTTCACGCACGTACGTACACACACGTACGTGCAGACCAGAGGAGAACATTCCACAACAGCAAAGAGCCGGGTGGCACGAGCTTCCTGAGGAAACAACACTCGCTTCCTGTCAAATTAAGCCAAGCCGCCGGCTGCTCGGGGTGATAACCACCACCCCCTGACTGACTACTGAGTGGCTGAGGTAGAGCACCACCTTAATGTCCACTCCCTCCTACACACAACACCCTTCCTACAGCGTAGTCACAATCGCATTGACCTCCAGGACAATCAGGACAACCAGCAGCCCTGGGACTGTGTTCCTATGCCAGGATGGGCCCCCTGCTACTGCTCACCAGCACACTCCTGTCCAGTAAGACCCCTGAACATTTACCTACTTCTATATGAGCTCTCTGGATCTCTTCTTTTTGAGAGTGGTTGATTTTTGTCTCTAATCTGGTGCTTTCTTTTCTTTTTCCAAGTTGTCCTACGACAGACAGAAGTGGACGCACAGCGATGTGAGTATACAGTTTCCTACATCAGCATACGTTCGTCTCTACAATATGCTTAAGATCAGGTTTGACTGAAAATCTTCCAGAGCTGTCACAGGCGTCGAGTCACTGATTTACTCTTCAGTAGAGATAAGTAACGTCTCAGAAAAGTGGCGGCCACTGAAGACACACACGGCCAGTGAGAGGAAAGAGTCCTGTTTGTTATCAGGGCTGTGTGGTACGGTGGAAAAGTTGCGGAAGGAAGCTTTGAGAACATGGTGGTGAGCAGTGTCACACGCCTCCCTGTCCTCTCGAGTTTCTTCGAACTGCTGCCAAATTAGCAGGTCAAGGCTGGAAGACGACTTCATACTTGTTGTTAGGTGTTGTTTGGATGTTATTGTACCACTTTTATACGTTGTGTTGCTATTTCTCAGGCGACTGACTTCCTCTATAATCACATCACTAAAGCCAAATGTTTTTAGGACCGAACAGATAAATGTTCCAGTATTTCACAAGAAAAAAAAAAACAAGATTCCCAGTGAGATTTAAATGTGACCTTTCTATCCACCGTTTCAATCTATCATAAATCATAAAGTGCTAAAGTTTCAAGATCATCAGACATCAGAACAGGTTCCTCAATCAAATACAAAATCAAGACCAGGACAGGTTCTGCTCAAGAGGTCTTTAACAAAGCCTTATTTGTTTAAGATTGTTTATCGTTTGAATAACTGTGGAAACTCTTTTTAGTTCCGGACATCTTGTATCTTCACGTTGGGTCTTATATTTGTTGGCTTTCTCTTTATGATTCTGTAAGGTCTTGACTTTACTATGTTAGTTGTGAATTGACACTATATAAATATGATTAAATTCAACACAGCAGTGGAAGAAGAACTCAGATCATTTACTTAAATAAATGTTCCACTGTAACAACGAATAAACACTTCCTGCATTTAAAATACAAGTACAGACGTTTTACCTGTACCTTTAGTATGTACTGTACTTAGTATATAAAGTTCTTACTGTTGACATGGTCCCTGTACCTGACATATTGTCATATATGATGTTATTAAATCAATGCTGCTGCATCACTGGCTGCATACATTGAATGTGTATGTTAGACCTGGTCTGGGTTAAATACAGTCAATTAGTTTAAGATGAAATAACACTGATCGTCCTTAGGGGGGGAAAAATAGTTTAGTCCAATGGTCTCCAGTCTGATGTCACACATTAAATCAAAGGGAACGTGGTGGTGTTCATGTGACAAAGTTGCTCCTTCAGTCCCAAACAACTGTTTCTACGCACATGAACATGAAGAGAAATCTCCTGGGAATCAATCATTAGATTTCACCACATATTAGAGTAGAGTATTTGCTCTGATTCATGGCTTTGAGATCAGTTCAGGTTATTATCGCTGTTCACACGAGGCCATGTGAATGACTCAGTGTGGCTGGTGTCATCAATTCAGAGGCAATGAGGCTGAGAGTTAAGCAAACGCACTGAAAGAAAACCACGGCAAAATATTCAGGATGAAACTAAAAAATGTTTAGTCACGAAAAGCAAATTAGGAACTGAGACGTGAGGCTGGAAGCAGCACTAAGAGAACAAACGTTACACTGTCAACCAAACACCTATCTCTGTTTGAATAAGTCGAAAACCACATAGAATTGTAGAGCAGACCTTAAATACTGCACCATTGTTGTAGTTTATCACATGGCCGAAGAATTTCTCAGTTATACTTCAAATATAAGCATTGTTTTTTGTATGAGTCTCATAGGATGCTGACACCAGTTTGATGAAATTCCACTGAAACATATGAACTTCCTGACTGTCAAGCTGATGCTCAGTTTTATGGAAACTGCTATGGGTGGTAGTTCTTCCAAATATGGCAAATAACATGAGCATCGAGGAGAAGTGATTTGGATTGGAAGTGATTAAAATGCAATTCAGTATAATCCGTGATTAAATCTCCACATCGCAATCATTTAAATCCTCAAATGAAGGAATTGGAAGAGATTCTTTAAAATAATAATCAGTAAATAGCTATAGATCTGATCAATAATTGATTAAGTTTGTTCAACTCAAAGATTCTGGTAAAAACGATGATTCTTTCATAGTATAGTTGGTTAGGTAATCAAATTAAATTGAACAGTTTTTAATAACATGTTATTCAGTTGTTCACATAGAGCTCATTTTCACTGCATTGGGAGATTGAATCTAATTTATTAATATGTACTTCCCAGCATTCACTATAAGAAGTATGACGCTGAACATGGAGCCAAGGACTGTTGTGACCCGAGGCACTAATGTGACTGTGTGGTGCAAGGCCACGGTCAGCAGCTCAGGAAGTGAGCCGCTGAGCTGCGAATACACCATGTACAAGGACAACGAAAAGGTCTACACCAAGACCTCCAGCACCTCGGAGGATTTTCTGTACCCACTGTCCAACGCCAGAGTCTCCAACACTGGCAAATACATGTGCACGATCAAGATCGAGGACAAAGACATGAAAAGCGAAGTTGAAAAACTCACAGTTACAGGTTGGTTTGTCATGATTCAAGAAGTTCAGGTGGATTTGGATGTGTACAGATAAAGTTAACAGGCTGCAACTGGTTTGATTTTAATATTAAGAAATGAAATGTGTATGAAAATGTGTTAAAGAGCCGTGATGCTCCTGAAAATCCCGATATGGAGGAACAACAGAGACTTTTTTTCAGCAAGCAGCAAGCAAAGAAACGTTTAACTTTGGCATCTGCTTTGTTTTTCAAAGCTCCAACGTAATAAATCTGATGCACATTTTGGAAATGTTGGGTTTCCAGGTTTGTCAAAACCAGTGCTCCGCCTTAACAAGGGTGTGGTCAGCGAAGGGGAGGAGATAACGGCCACGTGTACAGCGCCCGGTGAGACAGGCTCCATGTTCTTCTACTTCTATGAGGGCTCCAAAGTGATTGCGGAGACTAAGGGCAGCTCCAACAAGTCAGAGACCAAGTTGTCTTTCAGCAGAATTGGCATCCACAGAATTCACTGTAGCTACACAGTGTCCATAATGCCAGACTCCTTCAAGTCCCAGGAAAGCAACACTGTTAACGTCTCGGTCAAAGGTAGACTTCTTTTTAATGTAATAAATGTAATGTGTTTTAAAAATGTCCCATTATTTCTAATCTAGAACTTATACATGAGTTGTTGACCTAAAATCTTTTAACTTGAAATAATGAGTTGAATGAATGAATAAGATAATAATGAATTCACTAACCATAAGAAACAGTCATAGTTTGATAGTTAAGCTCTTTCTTTTGAGCCAGTTAATGAAAACTATTAGGATTGAAACTTTCTGCATGTTAAATTACATTTACAGACGTATTAGAACAGCAAGATTCTAATTTGTGTTTGCTGTACACTGAAGATGTTCATGTTGAAGATATGAATATGCAAGTTCAGAATTAAGCTTTTATTTAATGCTATATACACCTAAATAACAACACAGACAACTGTATGTTTTATACCTAATAATGCATATTTTAGGTGTATCCTTTGTGTAACCCTAATCAAAACTAGATCTAAACCACTCCTTTTAGTTATAGCCTTGGATTTTACCTGTGAAGTCTGTTTTTGCTGCTACAAAAGGATAAAACGACACAAAAAAACTGTCTAATGAAGAAAGGCAAAACATTGTGAATCTGAGAAAAGAGGAATCAGCTGAAAGAAAAACGCAGCGAGGTAGCATCAAATAAAAGCTGAACGTTCCCAAACTTCTTCAGTGCACTGCAAAAACAAATGAATTAGCCTGACCCTTCCAATATTTTTGAAGGGAAGTTCAAGTCATAGCACTTTCATTTCAGAATATAATTGATCATTTTGAATGTATTTTATTTTCTTATCTGATTTTGGATGCACAGAGCTTACCATCACACCACTCATGGAGATTTACCCTCCGTCGAACATCTACGAGGGTGACCGTCTCAACATCTTGTGCACCGTCAGAAACTTACCGCCCAGCTCTACACATATTAACCTCTACCTGAGCCAGGGAACTCACCTTCTCAGCAGTGGAGACACCCGCGTCAACCACAGCATGATTGCACTGGCAAACAACCCTGGGGAGTTTGAGTGCAGACTTGAGATGGGAAGTATAGAAAAAGTTGTCAACAAGACAGTTTCAGTGACTGGTGAGTGAACAGAAGAAAGATGACCTGACCTGACCCTTAAAAGCTTTTCTCTTTTTAATCAGCTGTACACAGTCACATGACACCTTTTTTTCCATCCACAGAGCTGTTTTCAACTCCCAACCTCACCATGTCCCCAGCTGAAGTCTTTCAAAAGGACAACATGACACTAACCTGTAAAAGTGAGATCTATGCTTCTGAAAGACTCCCCTCTAACCAGCTGACTTACAGCATGGAACCATCTGAAACCCACCTGACCCAAAAGAGTCCTGGAGTATTTTCTGGCACGGCCCTGCAGCACGACTTCAGTTATATCTGTGCAGCTCGAGCCAGGGGCATCACGAAACGCAGTAAAAGCCTGACTGTACGTCCTAAAGGTACCTGATGTTTCTTTCAGATGTAGATATTAATACACAGTATTTATAGTACAAGACACCAACAAGTAGCTCGATTTCTTTCCAGGATTCCGTGCAAACACACAGTATGAGCAAATACTGCAGTAATTCATTTGGTCCACTTGGTAACACTTAATAATATTAGTTAATGCCGTATTAAGGTCCCTATTACCACCGTTTACTAATAGTGTTCATGTTAACTAAGGTATTACCTTATACATATACATTTATAATGATGCTATTAACATCACCTAATAGAGTAATAAGCTTTAACTAATATTTAAGTAATACAATACAATAATAAGCTTTACGTACCATTAACAGATGGCTCTTGTTAGCATTTATTAAAGGTTTACTTGCTAAGTGATACCAGGTGCTAAATATCATGTGAGCATTGTAGTTCTTTTTTCTGTAATAGTGACTGAATAAAGCAGCACATTTATATAAGTTAGAATAGAATAGAATAGAAAAAGCAAAGTTTAAATGGGTAATATACTTCACATCTAAGCAGAGCTTTTGTTTTTGTCTAGTAGGTTTGTCCAAAAGGAGTCAGTGTGTTTGATGTTTCAGTTTCTTCTCTTTAGCTTCTGTCTCCACTCCAGAGATTTCACTGCTTGGCATTGCAGTCATTGGAAGGACCTTCACGATCCTCTGTGAGTCGCGCACTGGCAGTTTGCCGATAAATTACACCCTGCTGAAAAATGAAGAGAAGAAGGACACAAGCATTGTCAGTATGCCCTCTCAAAAAGCCACCTTCACAGACACAATCACCAGTCCTGAGGAAATAGGAAATTACACGTGTCAGGCCAAGAATAACCACAAGGATGTGCAGCGCAGTGCAAGACTCAACGCAACGGCCATAGGTAAATATTCAAATCAAGTATTTTATCCATGTTACAAGACTGAATGTTTTTAATTTAATCATCAAAAGTATTTTAAAACATATCCCCTTGAATCTGTCAAAAACTCACTCTCACTACTTTGTGAAGCTGGTAGGTGAATCTGTTTCACCCTTGATCAGGGAGAGGTCAGCTGTTTTCCTCTGTTTGTAGGTAAACTAAACTATCTGTACCTTCAGATTTACTTTACCAATAAGAGGTCAGATTTTTATCAAACTCAAATCAAAGGTTATTTTTATACATTTTTACAGTTATCCATCAAAGTGACACTGCTAAGAATTTGTGTTACATTTCACTGTTTATTCTCATTTACAGAAATGAATTAATGGACTGCATTTTTTACTTTTGCAATATAGCTAAAATTCAGTATTTTCTGTTATCGACTAATGCAGATATATTAGTGCATGCTTTGTGTCATTCAGACTGCAGTGTTGCAGTTCTTCATTGCCTGACCTCCCACTCCCAGTCAGCACTTGGTCCAAAATGCTGCTGATCAGAGTTTTAGCAGAATCCAGGCAATGTGAACATCACATTCGCTCCCTTATCATATGATTTTAAAGTGCTATTAATGACTAAGGACTAAAATCCGGAAAAGATTAGTGCCCTTATATCGTGCAGATCTTTTAAAGCCTTTTATTTCCAGTTACTACTGTTTCAGTCACTGAACGCAGAGCTACTGTTTGCTTTATTCATTTTATAAATTAATTAAAAAGGAAGTCAGCTGTCTTTCTCTTATTACTGTTGCTTATCTTAAATGTTGAACTATTCCTTTAAAGAAATTATTATTGTTTATAATTCAGAGTTGACACATCTCACTCATTTTTCTCTACATTTTCTTTCATAGTGCCTCTGGAGATTCTAGATTTGATTGTCCATCCCAACTCTTCGAGAGTCCATGAGGGACAAGAGCTCCTCATATTATGTGCTGTTAGAGGGACACCACCAGTCACCTTTAAGTTTTACCATAACAACAACAAACTGAAAACTAACACCTCCAACAGGATCAGCATGGGCTACCATATCGAGAGCTTGAATAAAGATCACAGTGGCAATTACCACTGCGAGGCGGTCAACAAGGCCAACACGGTCCGCAGTCAGACGATCACCATACATGGTGAGATTCAAGATTCTTTATTTGTCACATGCATATTATACAAGTGCAGCACGCACTGACTCTGCCTTCATTGTCTGTTTTCTCTCTACAGTGTACATGGCCAGGTGGAAGCAAGTGTTGATTGGCGGGATCGCTCTGCTGGTGGTCATAGTGCTGGTGGTGATGTGTGCGCTGTACTTCAAATCCAAGAGAGGTAGAGAGACCTACAGTCCTCCAGCAACTCAGGCTTCTTATATCTAACCATGTATGAAAACCCACCTTCCTCCACCTACTTCCTCCCACTCTTCTCACCTCTTCTCTCTGATTGTAGGTAAAAGAGAAGCAGCCGCTGAATTGTCAGTGTGAGTTGGCTCGATTACTTGCTTCCTCAGATACAGTAGAAGTTAGTGAAAGCGTATCTAGTTTTTACAGCAGGTGCAGATGGCTGTGATAGTGTTATGTTTGTTATTTATAAAACCATACTGGTTGATTTGCATGTTTGTGTGTGATAATCGTCACTTGATAAAGCTTTTTCAAAAGAAAACTCACAATTTATTGGGTTGTTCAAGAAACACTGACGACTTGAGAGTCAGCTATAGAAATATGTCATATATTGCTCCATAGAACCAAGAGGACCTGGCTGCAGACTGCAAACTGACGACCTTACAGAAAATTGTTTGTATTAGTCAGAAGTCGGTAGTGTCCGCACGAGATAGACCTAAGACCAGAAGTGCAGTGCAGGAAAAGACATTGTTAGACAATGTATTTAGTTGGAAAATATTCAGTGTGAACGTCAACTCTGTTTTGAAGAAAACTCCACGAAGCCTTCAAAGCAAGCTGCTACAACAGGCCACCACTGGAGCAGCCTTGTTAAAGCAACATGTAAAACGACCAGTATGGCTGTTGAAGTAAATCATTACCTGGTATCAGATCTTACTTTATACAGTTTTGCTTCACATTGTTTTGCCATCTAGTGGATTTTTGTTTTACTTCTGCCAGAGCTGACTTTATTTTCACCATTTCTCAGAAAGCCTTCAAGCCCTAAATCAGATGACTCTCTAACAGTGAATCTAACCCACAACACAGAAGGTTATAACACAGCCACAGGTAGCTTGGTTTTACTTTTGTTCTGTGTACCACTGACTGTTCTGATTAGTGATTATTGTAACAGCCATTTATCTTTTTGCCTCCCGCCGGTCGTCAGCATGTTTCCTTTTGCAGCCATACTCACTCCCACAGTCTGTTTTCTAACATGCATGCAGCGCCCATCCTGTGGTGACCAGTCTATGTGTGTTAATGTGCTACTGTAGATATTCTGTTCAAGTTTGTGTGCATGCACAGTGTGTGTATGTTAAACCTTAACATACACACACTGTCTGGGTCTGACTTTCTTGCATGTACGTTGTGTTTAGGTATGTGCTGAAGAGACAGGAGCTGTAGGAAGAAGTAGTTCAATCATGGTAGATGGCACTGACTGTCAGTTGTTGCACACTGTTTAGAGCGCCCATTATCATCTTCTTCCAGGCGCAGCATCACTCTATGATGGCATGGAGGGGAGAGTGACCAATGGGAAGCGAGATAGCGTGGCGTCGCTTCCCGCTGACATCAGCAACAGGAGCAGCTACAGTGTCCCAGCCACAGTGTAGAGATGCTCTGCAATGGGAGGGATTTGAATAACATTTTTCTAAGAAAAAGACTTGGAAAGGAGCAAAAGAGGCAGTTATCCTAGTTTTGATGTCAGGATTTGGACAGATTCTTCACTCACGAGTTTTCTCAGTGAAAAGGAGGAGCTTTTTTTCACAAGATACAAACCAGGACCACTGCTCCCTCTCCCCTCCTTCTGCTAGATGACATTTGATTTTATACTTAACATTGCTGTCTTTGCCCTTTGTTCTTCATTCACCATGTCCATGTGTCTGCACGCCCTTTATTTGTCTAATGTGTATGTTTAAACAGGCCCGGTGACGGATTGATTTGTATGTACATTTTGTGAACATCACAGGAAATGTGTGTATATATTTTTGGTTGATCCCTTAACTGACTGGAGGAGATGCTTGTAGAATAAAGATGTTGGTTTTATTTAGAAGCGTGTCATTAACATTATTTTTGCTCTATGGTAAAAAATATGTTCATCATGCATTAATGTTCTGTTATGTGCTGAATGGTGCAACCATGCAAAGCACAGGACCAGAACACGTTATGAAGTGGATTCATTTTCTAAAAGGGAATGCACCACAAAGACTTCCTTGAAAAGTTGAAACAATGGAGCCTGCAAGAAACTTCCTATGTTGGCCCAGAGCAAATTTGGGGAGCTGATAACACATGCTTCATTGAGGGGGTGGGCTTATTGTGTTTCCTTGCCAGGCAAGTTTGAATGCATGCAGCAGGTAGAGGAAATTAACAGCATAAGGCCCAGTGGAGCTGTGTGTGAGATGACATTACCAAGTGGGAAGTCGCAGTGGGGAGTTGTATTTACCACAGCTTATTGTGCAGCTGTTGCTGAATCAACAACCTATTGTCCACGAGGCAGTAGGAGGTTTCTGTGTGTACCAAATTAAAACTGCTCTGCTCCTTTCTTTATGGTTTAAGAGAAACAAATCCTCAATTTAAGTTAGCACAAAATGAACACATTATTATGTTGCTATTTTGGGTTTGGTCTTGTAAAAAAAAAAAAAAATAAAACTTTGAGATTTTGGGAAATGCACTGAATTCACTTTCTTACCCAGAGCTAACTGTACACTGTACCACTCTCTCCAAAGAGGGAGGTGCTGGCTCCTGTCGGGTCCAAAAGTGAGTTTAAATAAAGAAACGATTCATCCAGTAGCTCTAAATGTGGGTATTACTGTGTGATTACTTCTTTGTTTAAGACAGAGCAAACCTAACTTTTTCCCAATTTCCAGTGTTACTGTCAGTTGACCACTTACTGGATGTAGCTTAGTATTTATTAAGACTTTTTTAGCTGTCATTGCTCTAATCTATACTTCAACAAGAAAGTGAATAAGTGTATTTGCCAGTGAAGTGAAAACTACACTATACACACTACACTTACCTTTGCAATGTGTGATTTTTATTGCTATTTATCTTTTATGGTATGTTTCTTTAATCTAATTGGTGCAGACTTTTTACAGCTTAATTCAGTCGTTGGTTTGGCAGCTAACTTGTGATGATGTATGTCTTTCTGTGTTTCACAGTAAGGGTGGACAAAGCTGAAGTCAGTGTGTGGAGTGAGCGACCACCTGACGCGGGTAAGCTGGGGGTAAACTCCAAAACATTGTTTTCATCACACTTCTATTTCCAATATCAGTAATCAGCTAGAACGCTTGAGAAACACTACCTTCATTACAATACTATGAAGCATGCAGAGGGATTAGAGTGTGTTACGCAGAATTTTGTTGACGTACTTGCTGCAGCCGATGAGGAGGTGAGCAGCGTGGTGTCCAGTGAAGCTGATGTGGAGTACACAGAGGTGGTGCACCCCCAACCAGTGGATCCTGCCAAAGGTGAACAGTTTTCACACACACACACACACACACACACACACACACACACACACACACACACACACACACACACACACACAAGAAGTTTATTTATTGTTACTTTACTTTACAATATGTTAAATAATCTTCTTTGCTGAAACCCATGACGCAGTCTTTGTCACTGCTGGGGTATGAAAAAAGCAGCACCTGTGCCCCCCCTCTCTGGTTCTTCTGTCTGAGTCGATGAATGTCTTGTGGTGTATTATCCATATAGGCTTTGGTTTAGATGTTTTTTTCTATTTTTGTTTCAGGCTATAGTGTCTATAGATGGAGCAATGAATCTCCATGAAGGTGTAGTCAATACTGGAACAGTAGGACTGACGTTTAAATTATGTACGCCTCTATCCTGTTCCATGGCTTTCCCCATCCAGGGCAGGCTATAAAACGTGGACACGTTATGCTCCCAGCGTTCCTGTAAGACTCTTAATTTACTCTCTTAATCCGTAAGGGCATTTCTCCCATTTCCACTTCCATTGCAGACACTGGTGATGTCTTATGTGATATCAACCATTGAAATCCCAGTTTGTTTGACCATTCCTCCACTCTTTTCAATTCTAAATATTCAACATTTCTCTTCCCTGATCTGAAATGCCTCATGATCAGCGTAAAGTGACTGTTTCAACACTGTCATTGATCAGAATGTTAAAGAGCAGCGGGCTGAGCTTACAGTCTTGATAAAGTTTGTTCTTTGTTCTTGCCTGTTTAATGGATATCACTTTGCTGCCTAAAGCTTTTGGTATGTGTTTCCTGGAGGTTTTCTATTATTATTGCACTTTCTGTGATTTCCTCTTTGAGTTCCACTAGGCCTCGGACTTTGCCTTCAGTTTTTCCTTACTAATCTTGTTGTCTTGGATTTTTGAGAAGACGTTTTTTGTTAATAATAATCATAATAATAATCATCCAACCAATAATCCAGCTGAACACACAGTCCTGCACTGCCCCCACCAAACCTCTCACCAAACCCATCTTTCTCTGTTTTGCTCACATTCCTTGATAGTTGATAAGACAGACCAGCTCTTCCTGGGAGGAGCCAAATTACCCATGATTAATAGAATTCCAGGTCACTGGAACTGATGGGATTTCCAGAACCATTTCAGACCTTATAAACAGGAAGGGTTGAACTAATTGCCAGGCGGGTTTATGATACTGGGCCCTTCTTCTTTACAGTCCTGTGCTTAAGGTCCCAGCGGGCCAGAGAGGGCAGTTACAGCATCTGGCACAACCTGACTATTTTAGCTTTCTGCTAATGGCAGATCAAACAGACAGTATCTACCAGACTTGATCCTTTCATGTTTGAGCACACCCGTGTTGTTTTCTTGTATATTGACAGTCCCCCTGAGAAAAGGCACAGACACAGTGTACAGCGAGCTCAAAAACTCTCTACATGGTGAGTTTCACATCTTTAATCTGATTATTTGCAGCTCTTTGGACAGTTCACGAGTGTCAACAAATCATTGTACTTTCACTATAGATACAAGGAACAAACTGAGTCTTGTGTTACCAATGGAAAAAAACACAGAACTGCGATCATATCCTATTACAGCTGTCAGAAACGTCCTGTTTCAAGTAGTTTGTCCCAATGTTTCCTGTTCAGCAGTAACAAAAGCATGCTTGTTCAAAGAAGCGTCTGGGAGTGGGATTTCTAAATGTTGATTCAGATGACAGGGACAGTCATTGGCTGAAAGAGAAGGCCTCTACAGAGGAGGAACAATTGAATCAGCGAGGTCAGCCACGTCATCATAACTATCAAATGACTAACTAATAACTGCGAGGTGGGCCAGTGAGCGAGCAGGGTACACGCCCAGCCAACACGTGTGTAACCTATGATGCTTCTTCCTGCAGGTGCTGCTGAACATCATGACTACGTGAGTAACTGACTGCACAGCAACACTCACTCTGTGTTATTACTGTCACACAGCTGCGCTTTTTATAAGGATGTTATAAGTAATTATGACTAATGTAACACATTTAAGTCTCTTAAATAATGATATAGATTTGTACAGGATGTTACTTAATGTTAGTGAATTCACATCTGCCTCCTGGTCATAGCGTCCCTCTGCTGGCAGAGAGAGTGTGGGGGAAATGGGCGTCAAAGTTTCCAGACAACAATAAAGGCATTTGGGCCGTTGCTTCCTTGCATATCGCCCCTCAAGATCAGCGCTGCGTTCCAGTCAGATTACCTCCGAGCGCGTCTCTGTCCCCTGTTTATCCCTACATGGTGTTCAAAGCAGTGTTCAGGAGAGGAATTTGACATAAGAAGTTAAGGATGTAACGTCATGATCTAAAAACACTTGGTGTGTTTTCATGATGACAGATAATGCTGTTTGACCTCTCTCATAAGGGTTTGTCTGCTTCTCAGGAAAGCAGATTACTGCAGTTTGTATTATTTTATAATAATAATATTTCCTCCTGGAGAGGAAAGAGGTAGGTTCTGCACCACTTAAAATCTTAGTAGTTAGAGAGATGGATGGCAGCGCATCTTAAAATTAGATTTGGACAAATGCAGGGGGAAATGCTTTGTGTACATATTACCAAAAGCCACAAACATTTGCTTTTTAATGTTATTGTGTGTGTAGAGATGGTTTAAATATACAGTAGGGCTCAGCAGCAACACTTCTGTGTGGTTTTGTGTTGCATGTGTTTAATGATCAGGATCATGTATGAATTAGCTGTGATGGAGTTGAAGGGCTCTGCTTCGTGTGTCAGCAGGGTTCAGTGGAGTACGCTGAGCTCAGCGGTAAGCAGCCTGAGATCGATCACCACAGTCCAGAGGTCAACAATTACCAGGACCTGCCGGTGCCGGTGGATTAGTGACTGGCGCCAACCTTCCCTGCTGCCGTATCTTATTCATACTTTAATATCTCTGCTAATGAATTTACTATTTCACAGTCAGTGAAATATTCTAAAGTGGCTGTAAATTGTTGTTCAGAGAAAGCATGTCACAAATTATATGACAGTCATGATATTACAGCAACAAAGACAGCTGCCAGAAGAAACACCAGCTTTTGTTGCTTCTTCTGCACAGTTGTTCCACAGAACATGCAGCGGAATTAAAATTTTCAAAATTATGTAAAAGTTCAGAATATCCTGAACAAATGTATCCAAATTAACTTGGGCCTTTTGATTGTGTATTGGTATTCAGTTTGTATGTGTTATGGTTGTTGTATTTGCACAGTCTGAACATTTTGACTCTTTATCCTGGGATTAAATAGATGTACACGACCAGTCAAACATTTGGACACACACAGGAATTACCATGTGTTTCTTGTCTTCAGATGTGTTACCGTCATTGCAAAAGAGTTTTCTAATGATCAATTTGTTTTTTTTATTTAATTAACTACCATAAGCAAACACAACATGCTATTGGAAGACAGTGCTAATGTTTGCTGATGGTAGGCCTCTGTACATTTACATTTATTTGACTGGTAGTGTATATATATATATATATATATATATATATATATATATATATAGTGGCTAATCAACATAGTACTTATTTTATGTATTTTTATATGCCAGCATCATCTCTATAACATTTCACAATCATATGGAGACAAATCCCATTAGACACCAGGCAGGAAAACAATTTTGTTCACTTTTAATAACGTCTATAGTCCAAATTAAGTTGAATCTTTTGTGGTGTCATATAATAACTGTGATTCAGGTGTTAGCCTGAAACATGAGACACACACACATACTGTTATCATAAGTAATTGTGTCAGTCTTACAGTCACATCCCGCTGCTGAATCACAATCAACAGCTGGAGCTGCTCATCTGCTGTCACATCTTGTCCGACCAGCTGTGTGTGATGAAAACTGCTGTATTGTTGATTGTGACTATAGTAATATGTTTAAATTTAAGTGAATCAGTCTGTTCATTATTGTGTATGTTTGTTGTTTTTGCTAGTTTGTACCGCTAGAGGGCGCCACTGCACCAATAATAAACCAAACTCTTTCTCTTCTTCTGCTTCTCTTTAAGTCAGCAGTGCCAGTGTTTTCTCATGGATCCACCTACTGGCACCCAAAGGTGTGTAAAGTCCATATAAATTGTGTTTGTGTAAAGTACACAAACCCAATACTCAAGTAAAAGTGCAAGTATTTGCCTAGAAAAAAGCTCCACTACAAGTAGAAGTACCCTTTAATTTTTCTACTCAAGTAAAAGTACTAAAGTATGTGCACAAAATCCTACCTAAAGTAAAAAAGTAAAAGTTCTCCACTAAGAAAACTGCTTATTTTAACAATATAGAATTTGATGCTGGTGAAGTTTGTTGAAGGTGGAGCAGATTTTAACACCTTACATAGTGACAGGAAGTTAATCCATATATGATACATCAGCCTTTTACTAATATATAATAATTTATATGAGAATCTAATCCTGCAAAACGTAACTAGTAACTGATACTAGTTACTTGTACATTTTCTTTCTCTGGTTTGTAGGGGAGTAAAGGTAGAAGTAACATTAAATGGAAATACTCCAGTAAAGTACAAGTGGATCTAAACTGTACTCAAGGACAGTACGAATATCATTCTTACATTTTTTGCTATTAGACATACAGTACATGTATTTCTCTCAAATTACATTTAAGAAACTTAAGTTTACAGATTGAACAATACAACTTTTTAAGGAGAAAATATAAGAATATAGTTTTAGAAGTAGAATAGAGTTGTCGGCTCATTTTGCTGTTTGCTGTTCTGAGAATTTAGTGGTGGCTCAGCAGGGATGTCATTAGCCACTAACAGAGGAAGCTTAAGTTGTTGTGTCACTGTTGCTTACACAAGACCATTGAGCATATGTAAAGTAAGATGTATATCATCAATATATTAAATGACTGAGACTCTACTCGACGGCCATGGTAAACTTAGTCAACTTGTTTTTCCAGTTTTAGTTTCAAATGCAATGACGTGCTTCCAGAAATGTGATTCACAAAATGTCTGTCTCCTCTTTAATAACATGTTAAACAGAGCATCTTAAATCTACAGTAGGATGTGAAACATCATTTGCCATTTTGATGTTCTTTTGAAGGACACATCTAAATGACATCCTCTCACGTATATTATGAAGAGAACATTTTGTCATTTCAAAATATGACATCAGCATCTGCATTGTTGATTATAAATCTGCGTCATGTTCAGAGTTCCATGTAACTGAACATCCGCCTTCAAATAACCTCAATGACTCCGGGGTCTGCACTGCTAGTGTTGGCATGACAACTGCTCCTGTTTTATTCTTTTGAATAAATGTATTTAAAGGTGAGCGTTCTTCCTCTCTGTCTCTGACAGCATCCTTATTAAATTCTCATTAAGCTTTAACGACCTGACTTCATCCAAATGGTCCAAACATGAGCTCCGGGGCTGTGCACGTCGAGCGGCACGTCCTCATCTTTCATTCTGTCGTACTGCTCTGAATTCATTATGCTTATTACTGAACCTGCTGCTCCAGTCATTCATATGAACAACTGAATTTCCTCTTCGTGTCCCTGTGGTTCAGAGAAACTCACAATCTCCTGCTGTTAATATGAATGATACAGTTCTACTTTATGTTAGAGATGCTTTTAAGTATTTTAGTTTTACGTATTTCATACTCTTTAATAATTCTTAGGGGGGTATATACTTTTTACTCCACTACTTACAAATTAGGATAATACATACAAAACTATGTAAACCACCAGTCCAACACTTCTATCTCGTACAGATATTTGTGGTCTCCAGCGTATAAACCCTCGGGTCAAATCTCACTCAGTAATTCACCAAATACTCTAATAATCCAAAATAATGACATTCTCATTGGACTTAGCTGTGCTTTGTGTTTTTCATTTACAAGTCTTTGTAGCTCTGTATTGGGTCTCTACCAACTTCAGCGTCTGCTAAATTCTCCACCATGTCCACTAGCTAGTTAATTACTGTGAGTGAGTATAGTGTAGTAGTGTAGTGTATAAAATATCATGAATAGAAAATACAGTGGACCAATAGTGTCAATAATTTAGGTTCTGAATATGTTGTAGGCATCAGACTCTTAGTTTACACAATGTACAAAATAAAACATCTGCTCAGTGAAAACACTCAGAATCTTTTCTTTGTACTTTTGTCAGATAAATCAAGGTTGAAGCTAATTAACAACATTACATATTGTAGTTGTTACTGCATTTTAGAAAAAGTCTCACGTCCTCATTAAAATCCCTGTCTCTGGAGCACACTGGTAGCCTAATGCTTTGTGTTCACGCCATGTAACTGCAACGTCCCCTGTGTGAGTCTGGCTGTGGCCCTTTGTTGCATGTCAGCTCCTCTCTCTCCCCATGTTTTCTGTCTGTCTGTCTACTGTCAAACTATCTAATGAAGGCTAAAATGCCCAAAAATAATCTCCCACCACACACTGTTCAGTGCCAACCTGCCTGAGTACATAAAAGCTAAACTAACAATAAAAAGGAGTTTTGAATTTTGCATAACTGCAGTCCGCAAGGACAATATTTGCATTTAGAAATGCGCTTGATGCAATAAAGAGATAGCTTCACTATTTTCCCGTAACTTGCAGAAGTGGTGGACGTTGACATGACAGCTGTGTGGGGATCACACAGTGTACTGCGTGTGCATTAAAACCACAAAGAGTGAAGTGTCCTTCACAAAAAAATCACTAAAATCACCTGTTGTAATATAAGTCACATGCCTGAGAAAACAACAAGAAAGGTTGTAAGCTTTTCTTTAAATGTGGAGCAGGACAAAATTAAATATCAGCTCCCACCAAGGATCTGCATCTTACTCTGGCTGGTCCATAAGTGAGAAGGTCGGTAATATGCAGAGAAGCCAAAGCATTAAGTGCTGTAAAGGTCAGGAATGTTAAAGTTATGTGTCTGCTGTATTGAACGTCAGCGACGAGGTTTAAGAACTAAAGTAATACGTTCATATTTGCATGTTTGTGTGAGGACTCTGGCTGCTGCGTTCTGAATGAGCTGCAGCCTTGAGACAGTCTGTTTTGGTAGTCCAGAAAAAAAGAGCATTACAGTGATCCAGTCTACTGGAGATGGATGGATCAGTTATCGTAAAGTCACTAGTAAGGTTGATACAAATTGTACACATTATTGTATGAAGGATCATTGTGTATACTTTATTTGTACCAGAAGATTGAGTCATGGCAACTGGACTTCTTTCTTCCAAGTAGAGATGTTTCATTCTGCATCCACAGAACTTTATCAATCTGAGTTAAGTTGGCTAGTGACCACAAATATATCCTCCAGGTTGG
>JAUYWH010000001.1:22123979-22134651 GCA_034779795.1 Ctenopoma multispine
AAGAAAGAAGTCCAGTTGCCATGACTCAATCTTCAGACAACTTTACCTGGATGACTGAGAATCTTCACAGATTTATTTGTACCAGTATTATGAATGAAAGGTTAGACATTGCTCTGTAATTACTTATCATGTGTAGATCTTGACTCTTATTTTTAAGTAATGGTATAATATAACCACCCTCTCAAATTTACACAATATTTTATCGTGAATCAGTTTCTGACACGTTGTAGTAAAACATGAGAACAGAGACCTGATGTTGGCTGCATGCACATACAGTACTACTATTTGTAGGAGGAGTCCCCTAATGACACTCAGCAGTAACAATGAAAAACAGCTGCAGCTTTAATATCTTGAAGCCTTTTTCATTTTTCATAGAGCTTGGTTGGACCTTCTAATGAAGTTGATGATTCTGCAGCTTTTTATTCATTAATGTTAACTACTTGATTTTGAATGATTTCCGTTATGGCAGAGAGAACAAACTCACCACATGACAGCACAGGTCTGTAGACATGTGTCACGTGTATCTGAAGATCTGAAGAAAGGTTGTTAATGCTCACTGGGATATGAAGGATTACCAAACATTTCTAACAACGCCTTAGCATGTTTTGCTTCTTGACAAGTTTATCTTATCAGGGCTCTTAGTTGGAAGTAACTCATAGTTACAGAACCCGAATTGTAATTGCTTGTGTCTCCTTGTAAGTCGCTTTGGATAAAAGCGTCTGCCAAATGAACTAAAGTAAAGTAAATGCCAGGTCACAAGAAACCCCATGGTAATATCTAGCAGCAAACTAAAGGCCTCTCATGCCACCAGCAGGACAACACCGAACAACAATGGTCCACGCTGATGTGTAGATGCAATCTGAGCAACCAAGGAAATTTGACAGGAAAATGTCAAAATGTGAACTGAAGCTCTACAGAAAGTGGATCCGGCAATGTCGGCCAGGTTCACATACCCTTACCACACACAAATAGACCATTTAAGATTGGATCTCATCTGTTTAACTGATATCCTTTTGTATCCACCATGTATCTGCATGACTGAAACTGCTACTATATAGTTGGCTGAACTGCCCCTTTAATTGTAGCTCTAATACCCAGAACAATGTCACTAATAATGAGCACTTTCAGCTTTCTTTCCTTTACTGTCACGTAAAACAAAACGTATCCTGCATGACGTGGCTATAGTTTCACTGAAGCTACGTTTGGATATAATAGACCTACTGTCCGTGTACTGTAGGTGGATACTAAAAAAGAACATTAAACCCCCCTGTTTTCCACAGTGCCCGTGTGTGTTATCAGTCTGGGATGGAGCGCAGCGCAGCGCTTTCACTTCCAGGTGCTGCTCGCTGCGATCCAGTCACATTTCAACACGAACTGCTTTCGGCCCGATAAATGCGCATGCGCACCACGGCTGACCCCTCCGGTTTCTGCGTGCGATGCCACGTTAGTAGCGGTAGACACAAAATACCAGCTAGTCTCCCAACCTTCAGCGAGCTAAACGCACCGAAATTAGGACCAGTTTCTCCGCTAAACCGCAGCCGACGGTGTCCGCAGCTCTCGTTTCTCTGTCAGGCAGAATACTCGACGGCAACTATGTTGAAGTTTTTGCTCTTCTGCACACTGGCTGTGGCCAGCAGGGCTGAAATCGCCGAGGAAGAAGATGTCCTGGTGCTGAAGAAAAGTAACTTCGACGAGGCTCTCAAAGCTCACCCTAACATCCTGGTTGAATTCTGTAAGTAACACTACATGCTACTTAAATCTCCTTTAAGTAAGGCTAGCTGTCTCCAGTGGGCTCCCCGGACCGCACGGTTAGCTAACATTAGCTAAAATGAAGCCCGGGTTAATGTTAGCATTAAACTTTGACACTTGTGACAAGTTGCCGCGGTGCTTAACGTTAGCTAACTTCACGCCGTGTCCACTTTTGCATCCATGCGTGACTCTGTCTCACGTATCGTAACATCTGTTGCCGAAAAGCAACTTGTTCAAACTGTAAAAAAAAAAAGGAAGCAACATTGATTATCAGACTTATTTCCTATTAAATGACGAGCTAGCACAGTGTCTCTGCAGTGTGAGCTCATTCCGAGAGGGTGAAACTTAAATAGTACAGAGTAGAAAACACGAACTCGTCTTACTTCTAGTTAACTTCACAGATTTTTGTCATAGCCACAGGATGGTATAGTTAGCAAAAACAGTGCAACATATAGTATTTTGATTAATGTGGTTGTTTGTTCATTAATTTTACATTTTACCGTCATGATAACTCAGCAGGAACATCATTGATGCTATAAGAAGTGAAAAGAACCAATGAAATCAGTAAAACGCAGGGTTGGTATGTTTCGATTTCCTGCTGTGGTTTCGTATGTCTACGTTTCAGTTTGTGTGTAGCTCGGCTGTGTTATTCGTTGTAATTCTGATCCACTTAGTTGTGTTTTAGTTGTTTCTCTTAATAAGAGCGATGGGTTTCAGGCTTCGGTGATTTCAACTTCTTCATAGCCTGCAGGCCCATCGCGCTTCACTTTTGTCAGATTGTTGACCTGCTCACGGATTTGTGTGACAAATCTTTGGACCAGCCAGGAAAGGCCGTGAGGCAGATTCTCCAATGGGCTCAGAAGGGGAGGGATGAGGGCTTTGTTTGCCCACGTATTTCTCCGGCTGGGCGGGATCTGAGTGTGGATGTGGAGCTAGGTTGACGTGTACTTTTCAAAAGTTCATCTGCGCGTTTATATCGACTGTGCTGGAACAAGGAAGTTTGTCAAGAATTAAAGGTGATGAAATGTAGCCGTTGTTTTATTTGACGTGTCACTCCTGATTAGAAGATTATCAGCGTGGAAGTTGTGTCCAGACCTTTAGATACACAACTGGATGCCAGGGTTTACACATGATCATGCATTTTTCTGGCAGTCACAAAGATATGTAGTAATATTCCTTAAAGTAATTCCTACTAAGTTATTCTCCTGCATTTTTAACTTTAGGTAAAGTTCCCCCATAACACGTTTCTTTGTTTGCGTTGTCAATTGGAGTTTTTTGTTCTTAAATATAAAATTGGTTCAGTTTTAAGAACAATCTTAACAAAATCCCGATAAACTCTGATAAACCTAGAACAATAGCATAGTCGCTGATAATGTCTATGCAGCCCATTTTCTGGTCATGCTTCTAATTTGTTTCTTGTACATTTTGTTTTCTAACAACTTTGATCATCATATTCTAAAACACTATCAGTATTTATTTCAATTATTACTGTATTCGGCCTGCAGATGCTCCATGGTGTGGCCACTGCAAGGCTCTGGCTCCAGAGTACGCCAAGGCCGCTGGTCTGCTGAAGGCAGAGGGCTCAGAAATCCGCCTGGGTAAAGTGGACGCCACAGAGGAGACAGAACTGGCCCAAGAGTATGGCGTCCGGGGATACCCCACTATCAAGTTTTTCAAGGGTGGAGAGAAGGAGTCACCCAAAGAGTATTCTGGTGGGATTTCTTTATTTCTATAAGATTCATTAATTTATTGTGCAGAACTGTTTGCAGCAGATGCATGAATAGGAGGGTTATGGTAGTGGTGGAAAATGAAAACCACTGAAATACAGCAAACTGCTTTTTGTTCAGTTACAATGTTCCTAAATCACTTCCTTAATTTAAATTGAATCGTGCACGTTGAAAATGTTCAGTGTCTTTCTCTGTAACTCTATAACCAAAGCATGTTAATGACTGACAGTTTTTTTGTTTTACTCTCAGTGAGTCAGTAAAGTGTAGTTAGTAAAGTGAGTGAATTTTATTTCATAATGTTTTAAAATATGTAATAGTGAAAAGAATCTGGTCATACAGCTGTTGGGAAACTTTAATAACTTTGTTCATTCTCGTAATATGATACTGCACAGCAGTGAGTCAGCCAATCGGCTTTAGCAACAAGATTGAGACAAAATGTAGGCTGGGCCTCCTCAGCACGTTCCTCTCATGCTGAGTCTGAGCCCGGCCCCTTAGCCGGGTAGAGACATGAGAGGTATGTGCAGTTCTTCACGTCGCCTCTTTTCTCCTGGCCCAGGCCACGTTCAGTTTGGAAAGGGAGGGGAGAGTAGGTTTTTTTTGTGGAAATGAGTACTCTGACTTCAGCCTCAGAAAACACCCCTCTGTCGTCTCCCACGCACACAAAGACCTCAAAGCACTGCAGCAAGACTACGTGCTGCATCACTTCATCAACATGTTTCTCAGTGAAATTGCTGCTGTGTTACATCAGTCTGACAGCCAGGTCTGTCTTTTAGTGCAATTTAAATGCAGCAGTCGTATTCCAAATAAAGCTAAACATGTTTGTGCTGCCACAAAGTTGGCATAATATTTTCCTCATGCTGCATGGTGCTAAGTTTAAAAAAAAAAAAGTGTTCTGCGTATTATTTGAAATTGCAGAGGATTTAGAAATATACAAGAGAGCTTTTTTTGCCATAGGTATTTTTTCACTTTCAGAAACACAAATGCACACCAATAAATTTTGAAGGGTGTTTCCACGTCTTCAGTTCAACCACAGTGTAGACGGTGTAAATTCATTTAGACATCTGCTCCCTTTAGAGACTATAGTATTAAAGTTGAGGTCTGTTATATTTCAGGCTCAGTCCCATTCCACCCCCTACATCCTCCTCCTGCACACTGTGACTCCGTTGCCACATTTGCGTGGAGGGTCCACCACATTAAAATGTCATTCCAAAGCAATTAGCAATAAGTGGGTTATAAAGGCCTCTAACAGGTCTGCTTCATTGCTGGCTTACTAGTGACGACCCACGATTTTAGTGCCTGTTTTGTGTACAAAATGGGGGTAAAAAAAAAAACGGCGTGCAACTGTGACTGTAGCTTCATGCAGAGTTAACACTGCATGATGGAGTAAGAGGATGGAGAAGGGCTTAGTTTGTCGGGCTTTGTCAGATGGCTTCACCATGTTCAAAGAAATGAAGTGACCTATTGTTTACAAGCAAGGGAATGAAGTGAAGGTGAAGTGTTGTCATGGGTTTGCACACAAAAGTACATATTGTATCTTGTTGTGTTGCAGCTGGCAGGCAGGCAGATGACATTGTCAGCTGGCTGAAGAAGCGCACAGGCCCAGTTGTCGCCACCCTGGCCGGTGTCACCGAGGCCGAGTCTCTGATCGCAGACAACGACGTTGCCGTCATTGGATTCTTTAAGGTACGACTCTGATCTCTTAAGGTCTGAACAATAAGAGGTTTAGATTCACACAGTGTTTATATTGTATTCAATACTTATGGTCAGTTACTGTCCCCTGTGCATCTATTATTTGAATATTTGCGCTGTTCTTCATCTTAAAGAAAGTTTTTCTATGTGTAGGATGCTGAATCTGAGGGTGCCAAGGCCTACGCAAAAGCAGCTGAATCCATAGACGACATTCCCTTTGGTATAACCTCCGATGATGCCGTTTACTCCAAATTTGAGATTTCCAAGGACGGTGTTGTCCTCTTCAAGAAGGTGATTGCAAGCTTATGAGCTTATTTTCACTGTTTTAATTGGATATAAATCATGGTGACACAAAATGCACATATTTTTAAACTCTTGGCAAACTGTGGTTACAGGAATTTTCATACATTCAGCATTGGATGACACATCATTATTTAAGCAGTCAGCTGCTGCCCCAGGGGCTAAACACACACATGTAAAAGCTTTTACACTCAAGTTGCTGAAGACACCCTAGAGTTTTCTTCGACACTTCGGTAAGGTGATGCTGCTGACCTCAAACTATCTACTCTCTGTTTCTAATCTCGGCCTGTCTGAGATCCCTTAACATTAAAGATGCCTGTTGCTTGACCCAGTGAATGATGTCAGCATGTTGAACTACAGTTGCTGAATGGTGAAGAGCTGTATATGATGATGGTTCATCTTTTAAGTAACTGCATTAGTTATGAGCTAAAGATTGTGGATGGCAGCTAAATGCCTTTTGTTCAACCTTACATAGGTCGTGTCTCCATCTTCCCACATCAGTGCTTTCTTATCAGACCAACAGTATCTGAGTCAGTGTGTGGATTTGTCAGTTTGGGTCAAGGTCCATGGTGTCGGTCAATAAAAATGAAGCAACTGCATCATGTCATGTTTGATGAATTTAACTCTTTATATAGTGAAAGGTTTACCACAGCATCAGCTTAGACATGGAACACAGCCCTATACCTTACAGATAGTCCAAATCAATGACACAGTGATATTTGTTAATCTCAGAAGCAGGTTGGTGAGAAACCAATCCGCCTAAAGATTCCACTTTTTCCACTACATTTTTTCTTTTAAGGTTTGCATTATGTTTAAATCAGCAAAATGTTTTTATTAAGTCTTTTAATAGTCAAGGATTCTTTGGACTCTGCTGTTTGTTGTGCTGTTGAACTGTATTGCTTTATACTGACAGGTGTTTCTGTTGACTCTACCCATTGATATAGATGGACTGGGTATTACAGACACCTCAGTATGATGCAACATATTTAGACGGCACCAAGCATCTTTGAAAACTGCTGAATTCTGTTTAACTGAACATTAAACTTTCATGAAGTTAGAATTAATTGCAGGACTTCAAATGTACACATTCTTTGTCATGGGACAACAAACTCAAAAGGCTTTTAACTTTCTGACTTTTTTTAGACTATGGAATAATGGAATTCGAAAATGATTTCACAAATTTAAATTTCAAGCCATGCGTTTTAACACTTTTTGTTCTGCTACCCTGTGATTTCCATCTTTAAAGAACGTTTTATAATTTCCAGTAGATCGGTAAAGAAAAATCATATTGAATAGACATATCTGCTTTGCACAGACTTTCAATATGAGTCCTTTCAGCTATGGATATTGTTCTTTCATTTTGGCACTTGGACCACTTCATCCCACTGCCATTGTCTAACCTCTGATCCATGTTGGTAACTTTACCCTGATACAAACATTGCAGTTATCTAGACCCTCCCAAGGCTGGAGGTCGATCTTGATAAACAGCTGGGGTCTTTTACTTGTTTATTTCAACAGGGTTAGGAGCTTAAGTTTCTTAGCCTCAGCCAGTGCCCACGTGGTTGGCTGCGTGCCACAGGCTAAGTGTCACTTCTTCTATTGTGTGCCAGTAACGGGTATTTGGCACAGCTGTACCGCTGCTATTCTTACACACCAATAAAAGATGGTTTGGTCCTCTGGCTCTTTCATCGACTGGGTTTATTAAGGGATTCTGAAGTAGTTTGTCTGGTAAACGAGTGTTTAGTGGATAAACTTAGTGTGTCTGAATGTTTCCATGTCTACTTTACAGTTTGATGAGGGACGCAATACCTTTGACGGAGAACTGACCAAAGAGAAACTCCTGGCTTTTGTCAAGGCCAACCAGCTGCCTCTGGTCATTGAGTTCACTGAGCAGGTAGTGACTGGACCCATGCACATCAGTGGCCCCATTTCTCTCAACACTTCACAGTACTGTCCATTTCAGCTTGTTGAGCAACTCTATCTGAACTTGTCTCTGTTTTCTGCAGACTGCCCCTAAAATCTTCGGTGGAGACATCAAGTCGCACATCCTCATGTTTCTGCCTAAAGCTGCTGCAGATTTCCAGGACAAAATGGAACAGTTTAAGAAGGCTGCAGAGGGATTCAAGGGCCGGGTAGGTGAACAGTCTGAAGAGCGAGAGCAGTTTTGAAAATGCGCTTGTCCTTTTTTTTTCTAGTAGCTTCATGTGCATTCTGATCCTGTCCCTGTCCAGATCCTGTTCATTTTCATCGACAGCGATGTGGACGACAACCAGCGGATCCTGGAGTTCTTCGGCCTAAAGAAGGAGGAGTGCCCCGCCATCCGCCTCATCACCCTGGAGGATGAGATGACCAAGTACAAACCAGAGAGCGACGCCATCACAGCAGAAAGCATCACTAAATTCTGCACCCTGTTTACTGAGGGCAAACTCAAGGTGGGAGTAAGACGAGTGCCTGTTTATGCACATGTAGAGTTAAACGTTCATCATGGTGATTAGAATTAGATTGTTGGCATGTAACATACTGAGGACAACCACTTGATCCTTTGAATCGCATTGTCTCTCATACAGCCTCACCTCATGAGCCAGGACATCCCTGAAGACTGGGAAAAAACCCCTGTCAGGGTTTTGGTTGGAAAGAACTTCGAGGAGGTCGCCTTTGACCCCACTAAGAACGTCTTTGTGGAATTCTGTAAGAGCCTCTACCTTTTATGCCATTTACAGTCTTTTTATTAAAACCAGGAAGTAGGGATGGGGTCAAGATAAAATCAGAGTCTAGTCTAAGCTGTCATACATTCGTGTACATCAGTCTTTTTCTTTATCCATGTATGCAGGATTAGAGAGACCATAAGCCAGCTGAGAAGGTGAATGAGGGGGGGGAAATTAATAAGAGACTCTGCCTGCAGAGCTAAACAAATTTGGGTATTTTGCCCGATCAAAGCTGAAACCAGCAAGGGTTTTTTTAGGGTTTAGTTGGCAAATTGGCTCATGTGTTGAAGGTGCATTTTTATGTAATCAAAGCTGAGTTGCTCTAGCTCCAGTGTCTGAAACTCAAATCTTTCTTACTTTGCTTGTGCTAAGTTCTTTTCAAAAACCAGATCTAGTGCTGAAGGCTCACTCATACCCTCTCAGCCTCAGTCTCTGCACATTACTTTGTTACCAGACACTGACATTGAAAAGATTCAGTTAAATATAGCCGATGGATTATTTTTATAGTGAGCCATATCCAAATTTGCACTATTCACGGAGGAACTTTCCATCACTGGCTGTTAAATAAAGCTTATGGCCAGTCATGCACAGCAGGGGAGGCCTGTATTCCCTGACAGGTGAGGGGGGGAGTTTCCTAGCCAGTCAAAGCGGAGCAAGGCCATAATGTTTAGGCTGCACATGACTTTTTCCTTTGAGCTTGTCTGCTTTGCACCCAAACACTGCTACTTAACACTAAATGTTTAAACTGTTCAAGATTGAAATGAGCTGGAGCCAAAGTGTCAGTAATGATTCAGCACTAAACTAGTTTGTTTTTCCTTTGGTCTTTAGATGCACCTTGGTGTGGACACTGCAAACAGCTGGCTCCCATCTGGGAGAAGCTGGGAGAGAAGTATAAGGACAGTGCTGACATCATTGTGGCAAAGATGGACTCTACAGCCAATGAAATCGAGGCAGTCAAAGTCCACAGCTTCCCCACACTTAAGTTCTTCCCTGCAGGAGACGAGCGCAAGGTGAGAGCCCCATCACTTTACAACCAGACCTTTTCCCAGCCGTAGTCCACAACACACTGTGGTTTTTGTCTGGTAAATGAGTGTTCAGTTGATTTGACTTTGAACTTTAGGTTCATAAAGGAAAGACACTGTACGATTGCAAATTGATGCATAAACAATAGCTTGAATAACTAAAAGTAATTCCTGCAATAACTCACACACTTCTGAATCCAGATAAAACATTTCCAGGCCAAAGCCTTACCTTAATGATCTGTCAAGTGATACATAATCAATCCATTGTGTTTGTCCTCTTATTTAATATTTGCTTTTGCACTTGTGACTTCAGGATCGTGGTGGTTAAAATCACAGGGCCCTCCTACGTATGATTAGTGTCTCGATTTAGCAGCGTTAGCCATGTGCAGAAACTGGAGCCTACTGGCCTTGTAGCTTTCTCCAAGGCATCTATATTTCAGTCATAGTTTACTGTTATCACTCACTTCCTCTCTTGCCAACCTTCAGTTTAGCCTTAAACATATGTAAAGGGAAGTGTGTGTGTGTGTGTGTGTGTGTGTGTACACTGGGGACACCTGATAGAAAAGGATTACCCCACTTAAATGAGGTATGCAGAATACCCAGGACAGGGCTAAGAACAGATGAAGCTGCAGTAGCTGGATTAAGAAACTAAAGATTTAGTTGGTTTCCCTTTGATTGTATTTTTTTTTTATGTGCAACCTTATATTTGGCAGTTATTTGACGACAGCGTGTCAACATTTAAAAGGCTGCTTCTAAATGAAACAGTCTGGTGTCACACCATCAGGGTTACATTTCTAGGTTGTGGAACACGTGTGATGTTATGATTTTAGAAGCTTTATAAACACTGATGAGTAATAATGTCTGATCTACAGGTAATTGACTACAATGGAGAGAGAACACTGGAAGGCTTCACAAAGTTCCTGGAGAGTGGTGGGAAGGAGGGCGGTGCTCCTGCTGGAGACGACGACGACGATCTGGAGGATGTAAGATCATTTCAACACTTTGTAGGAAGCAGCATATGATATCACAGTCATAGCCTTAAGTGTAGTCCATCCATAATTGTTGTACATACTGAGTGAGTTTGGTTCAGTGTAGGTAGACGATTAGCTGCTCAGGTCCCTGAACATTTTCGTTTGGAGACGAGCCACAAGCAGCTTACTAACAAAAGTATTGCATCAAAATATGTTGTTCAGCTTTGTTTTGTGTACTTATTCTCAGCCCAGCGTAAAGAAATGGAACATCTGTTAAATGATTAGCCATAGTGTTAAGATCTAGGTTCTATTTTTTTTTTTTTTAACATAAATATTATCCTGAACTGCAAAATTCACCTACATTATTTTGTGGAAACCCACTTGTACTGTAAGGTAGACATAAACTTTGTTTACTTATCACTGTTGTGCATCAGAAGGTGTGTGTGTGTGTGTGTGTGTGTGTGTGTGTGTGTGTGTGTGTGTGTGTGTGTGTGTGTGTGTGTGTGTGT
>JAUYWH010000001.1:22134751-22149181 GCA_034779795.1 Ctenopoma multispine
GTGTGTGTGTGTGTGTGTGTGTGTGTGTGTGTGTGTGTGTGTGTGTGTGTGTGTGTGTGTGTGTGTGTGTCAGAAGCTACCCAAAATAGATTCACAAGATCAAGTCCTGATGATTTTAGGTTGTAACATTAGAACTAGACTAAACTTAGGAAAAGCTGCTCTTATATCTTGATATCTTTGATCGTCTCTTTACTAGCACCTTCCCACTCCACTGTTGCCCCCACTCCCCCTTCTCAGAAGTCTAATTGCAGCACAACAGTGAGTGCCAGGCTAATGCTTGTTGCAGCTGTCCTAGCTTTTAACTGGGCTTTGCCCAGACACACAAGCCCCCAGATAAAAGGTGCACGTGCTGCGCTGCAGTGGAAATTATCACCTTCATGTATCTGCCACATCCCCTCATCCCATCTGTCTGGTCATTCTGTCATGACTAGACATGACAGAATGGTCGCACTAAACGGCAGTGTTATCTGTGTGCAGAGCTGTGGCTCTGCTTAGCGTTTACACATTGTTCTGAGTGATCAGGATTTGGTTTGTACAGATGGTGTCATTAGGTGTTAGGGTTCATAATTTCTTAAGACCTCTGGGACGGTCTATAGTTTGTTTGTTGTAAACTAGACCCACACAGACTGGAGAGATTCTTTATTAATCTGCGGGCTTCTTCTCTCTGCTTTCAGGATTTGGATGATGCGGATGAAGGACAGGATGACGACTCTGATGGCGAGGACGGGCACGACGAGTTGTAAGAGCTGGGAGAGAAGAGAAAGGGAGAGAGAGGAGACCTGCCCCAACCCTTCCAACTAATCACCATCACCACCTTCACCTCCTTGTGAACCTTTTCCTGTCCTGTGAACATTAATACTTCCCCTTTAACTGCCTCTTGGTCAGTCAGTCAGTCAGCCGGCCTGCTAGCCAGCTCAGCAGTCAGTCAGTCCATCAGTGATATGGCGCGGGCTTTCTTGCCAGCCACATATCCAACCTCGCAACCTCTGGCCAGACTGGTCTTGTCCCACCTGGGGGGGACTCTGGAACAGCATCACCTCTATGGGAGACCTCAATGCCTTCTCTACAAAGCTCCATATCAGCTGTTTGCCTTGTAAATTTTAAACCAAATGTAAACGTGGCATTGAGATCCAGTTTTCAATAGGTTTGTTTTCTGATGAATTTGCTCCCCTCTGTACTAAAGCCTCACCATGGTTCAGTGTGGGTATGAGCTAAATGTCTGTTGTAACCTGTATGTGTAGGTAAGGGAGGGGGTTGCCAATGTTGCCAATGCCAATGAAAGAAATCCAGAGGACCAGAGTATTGTGTGGTGGTTTTGTAAAGACTGATCTCTCAGGGGACAAAGGGGCCATCATAGAGACGTGTTTTTATTTTGCAGTGTCTTCACTAAATAAACCCCACAGAGCTTGTCCTGTGTAGCACAGAGTGCCCCCCATATGTAGCTGAGACCAATTATTTTCTTCTGGTGGGGGGGGTTTGTTTTCATTACTGTCATTCCCAAACTATTTCTCGATCCAGTCTCCTAATTTCAGCACGGCTACTGACTATTTTGTAAAAGGAACAAAGGTTATTTTTTTGGGGGGGGGGGGGGGGATCCTGTTTTATTTAATTGCTTTCACTAGGAGTTTTTTGTTTTGTTTTTTTTAATTTAGGACTTGACATTTTTAATGATGTACCTTATGCCCAGCTGTAGCCGTTTGGCCCCGGTAGGGCAGTTAACCCTCGGACACATTCTCTCTGACCTGGGATGGTTTTTGGAACCAGTTCTGATAGGTCGCACTGCATTCATGCCTAATCAGAGATTTGTTGTGGTTACTACAGCAGACAGAGATTGATACAGTTTACTGGTGAAATTGATTTTGAGAGAAGTGTCTGTTATATTTGAAGGGGGGAGGGAACGGTTGCACAGCCCCACTCCTCACCCATACTGTACCTCCTGCATCCTTTTTGGCTCTACCCAGCTCCCTTATTGCCACTTTGTGTGAGCGCGTATGTGTGTGTGTGTATGTGTGTGTGTGTGAGAATGGTGTAAAAACTGATGTGATGAGTTGAATGAGTACTTCATATTTTCTGGTCATCCATGAACAGGAGAATGAATGCTGTGTGTGTGTTTGGCAGGGAGGGGAGACTTGAGTAGAGCGAGGTGATGGGTTTGACAGATGTACAGTGGTGGGGGAAACTTAACAAAGCATTCCATCATATCCAAATTGATGTGGAAAACGTGAAATGGTGGCCAATAAATAAAAAATATAAAAATAAGCTTGTCTTCAGTTTCTATTTCCGTCAAAGTGCAGCCCCATCGGTCCTGTTAAATGTTAGCTAGAGGCAAAGTTATTCATTATTCTGACCATAAAATCTAGAGAAGAGACATTTTCCTGATAACATAGTCATTTGGTCCACATCCACAAAAACGACCTCCACTAGTGTCCTTTGCCGCAGTGGTCTTACAGTGATGCACATCCAGTTTTCATACAGCATCTGAACTAGGACTGGGCCAGATGTGAATTATCTTAAGTTGTGATTGAGGTTCAAACGGCTGAGCTCTCACTCCTGCAGAACTGATCCAGAGTCGGCAAATACCTGGGCACTTTTCTGTACCCGTGGTCTTCATGTCCATCCGTTACCACTTGGCTGGAGTTTATTTCCTAGTGTTGTCAGGATAAACGGTGAGAACGGGGGAAACTTACAGTTATGTATTCCCAGCAATTGATATATAGATTCTTTATAAATAATTGTTATATAAAATGTCAAAACATTATATTTTTAATTCTGAACAGAAAGTAGAGCTGAGCCTCGTGGGAATGGGATCTGTTTTTCTACACAGTACAGTAACTCTAACCCTAACCCAAAGTACTGAAGTAGTTCAAACTTTTATCTTGTGCGGAAACATGTTTGTTTGTACCAGTGATCATCAACCTAACAGTTGAGGAGATGTGTACTGTAATCATCATCTTTATCATCAGGTAACTACAATCCTGTGTGGCAGTAAATTTCCTCAAGGAAAAAAGTTGTTAGGATTCATCTGGGGATTTTTTAAAGTAGTGTTACTGATAAAGAGGGTGATGTGAACCGTTCAGTCATTTAGGAATGATCAAGTGTTTGGTGTCTCATCAGTGATGGTGAAGTCAGCAGCCTTACTGACTGTTTATGTCAGTGCAGGTTAACAGTCATCAGCACCTCACCCCTCCGTGCCCGCTGCAGCTGGCACCGGCACACTCCAGCAGTAAACCACTTTTTTCCGGCCTGGTGTTTACTAGAAGTCTCCAGCACCCCCCACCCCCGCACACACAGTTTGTCACCACCACTATCTTAAGTGGGCAGGGGGGAGGACCCTCGCCAGTGGACCTGTGAGGTGTCACGTCTTAAAATAGCCTGACAGAGAGTATAAGGAGGCGCACAGGGAGGCTTGTCCCACAGAGGGACAGCAAGACAAGATCTGACTGAATCAGAGATCTGCAGGAGCACAACTGTGTCAGCTTGACAGTTTCTCAGCAGGAACAAAGCGCCTGACTCTGACCAGGATGAAGTACTACCCGTGCCCCGTGTCCCAGACCGTGGGGATCAAGGCTTACACCCAGGACTGTGGCATCCCAGTCAGCTGCAAGAGCTCAGCTTCTATGAAGCCAATCCGCAGCGTGCACTTCCCCAACGACGTCGTTTTCCGAGACTACGTACAACACGGGGAGCTGGAGAGGATTGGACGTTTCATCCGAGCCAAGAGAGTGGCCCTGGACACCATCTACCACTCAGGTGAGACCCCGTGAAAAACAAAACCCACTCAGCACACAACCCTGACGTGTGGAGTGATGGTTAAATAGAGATCCTGCTTCTCAAACTGCAGGCATGGCCGCCATCCATGAGGCCGTGCTGTCCGGGAACCTGGAGTGTGTGAAGCTGCTGGTTCAGTACGGAGCAGACACGCAGCAGAGGGACGAGGAGGGCTGGACCCCGCTGCACATGGCCTGCAGCGACGGCTTCCCGCACATCGCACGGTGAGTGTCCGCAGCATCCGCAGCGTGTTTCTCTCACATGAAATACACTGTAAGTAACTAAACGGCGTGAGGTCCGTGTTTCCTCCAGCTACCTCCTCTCGCTGGGTGCTGACCCCGAGCTGGAGAACGACTGCGGGGAGAAGCCGGCCGACCTCATCGACGAGGAGAACAAGGAGCTGCTGGAGCTCTTCGGCCTGGCTGACAACGACTGAGAACACGCGTCAGACTCAGCGTGAAACCTGCTGCTCCTGTCGTGTGACAGAAACAAGGAGGCCACGTCAGCCCGGAGTCCTGATCTAACGGGCTGCCTCGTCTGTTGGAGGTCAGCGACTGTGGATGTGTGGAGGGAGGTGGCCCCTGCTGGAGCCCCGCTGGCTGCAGCCTGACTGGAGGCTCCTGTCAGATGCTGCAGTGCAGTGATACAGTGCTGTGGAAGAGCCCCGGATCTTTCTCTACTGCAGTGACCTGAATCAACAGTGTGATGTGAAGCTTTTGCTTTTATTAGTCTGACTGCGTGCTGGGAGTAGTAAGAACAGTTGAGTAGATGTCATAGATCCACTTAGTGTTTTGTCTGTTTTTAAACATAATGACTTTTAGTTACCATGTGTTCATTTGTATATGACTTTTTATACTTTTATACTTTTTAAAGTAGTCACTTCAGCAGGCAGCACCTCTCACTCTCTCCACTTTCATTTTCCTGCACGGTACCTCTGAATCAACATCTTTTCTTCTATCTTATTCTTCTCTTCAGCAGGAAAGAAAAGTCATTGTAAAACACTTAGTGATTACATTTATGCAGTTTAACTGAGACAGCTATTAGTGATAAGTACAATCATTCAAATACTGCACTTAAGTACAATTAAGGTACTTGTACTTTGGAATATTTCCATTTTATGCTACTTCTACTTATTACTCCACTACATTTCTATTCGAGCTTTAGTCCAGCTTTACCAAGTGCTTTGACCCTTTCTATACATGACTGAGATTTATTTGATCAACAGCATCGAATTCCACTGTATAATATATTTTCCTGCTGGAGTACTTGTACTTTGTTTTTTTACTTTAGAGTATGTACCTCAACCTCTGCCAGCTTTGTGGTCTAGCTGCCACTAAAGGAAATTAAAGAGGTATAAACCAACTCTTGTCATCCCTTTGTCTTTGTAGCCCATTTAAAAAACTTTCGTCATTCTGCCTGCAAACATTGCTCTAATCAACCTCGTTTCCTGCTGCAGCAGTTTTCAGTACAACATAAAAACTTTCAATAAACCACCGTACACCACCTGCCTGCCACCAAACAGCAGACAAATGTAGCACTGATGCACAGTACTGATGATTAAGAAATTCAGGTTTTAGCTTTATCAACTGGAGACCAACGTGAGAAAGCAGAGCTGAGACAATTAGTCATCAGTCCATCCATCTGTTGGACAGGTAAAGGTTTTGCTCAGCAGACTGAAGACAAAACCTTTCTGCAGTTTCCTGTGCAAACTAACAAAAAATTCTCAATGTGGCACTAACTGAGAAATGATAACTTGCAAAGGACTGTTCACCTACTAACATGGCCAGTGAGTGAACAACCTCTCCAACTCCCACTGTAATGGAAACTGCTGTTGTTGTTAAGTGTCTCTTCAGAATCATTAGCGGAAACACAAAAACAATCTGGTTAATCTCATCAAAAGGGATTAAAGTCAGAATCTGCTAGCAGCACACTCAAATTCAGGTCACATGTTTCTACACAGCTGCCACACAGGCTTCTGGTTTCTGGGGTAATGAAGCACATAACCACACTGTCACACACAGACACACACACACATATCAGGCATAAAGTGCACTGCGTGTGATACAGGCTTTATTGTTTCACAATACAATATTTTCTGAATGTCCTTTGCATTTAATCAGTTTGGGAAAATACAAAATATAGTTCTGTACAGCTGATACAAAACACACACACACACACACACACACGTCTGCATGAGGCCTCCAGCAGCAGCAGCTCCTCCACACGCTCACTCTTTGAACTTCCACTCCTGTCGGCACATGGGACACTGCTGTTGGACCTGCTGCGAATTGAGCCATTTCAAGATGCAGTGCATGTGGAAACAGTGAGAGCACTGACCCCAGACCAGCGGGCAGTCGTCCCCAGGCACCTTACCTGCAAACCAGATTAATACTGCGGTCAATACTAGAAAGTGAGTGGTGCTGAAGTGTGCAATTGCATTTCAAGTGTCATAACTGAATAGAAGTTGCTGATGAAGAAATAAATATTAGGCTTTAACTAGTGCATCACTACAGTTTTACTATTACTACAATTCCATGTACTAACGACAAAGGGCTATTTATGATCACGACTTGTTTATAACTCGTGTTAAGAGAAATGCATTAAAATTTGCAACATTTGTTTTTAGTACACAATTATCACCTTCTCAGTTTGAGTTTTACTCAGTGACTTTCCAACCATTTATAACTTTGCATATATTTTGTTTCTTAAAGACTGCAGACTGATTTACCTGCCTGACTGCAAAGTCTATGACACTTTCAATTTGGTATCACTGAGCTCTCACATTGACTGCTGCATCTCACCTCTCTGGTGTTATTTCTTTATTACTGTTATTGATCTGTTCTGTATTTTCGTCCTATACTCAAGACTTATCCTGTTCTGATGTCCTTTTTACTCTATTGCTGTGGCACTTAACTTCTCTTTTAGGGGATCAATAAAATGTTACCTTACCTTAAAACAGGCTATTGTATATTTCAGTGTACAGCCTCAATTACATCTTAATTCTGTAGACATAAAAAGAGCTATAGATCTCGTTGTCTATAGTATATGTACAGTAATTCAACCCTATTACATGTAAAATTCAACAATTACACATATCCAGTGTTTCAATGTAAGGTTGTAGAAGTCTGATTCTAAAGCCACAGTGATGGTGTTAAGGGTGGTGAAGATTAAAAGTCTGTTGGTTGGTAGACAGGTCTAATCTTTAAAAAAAAAAATCATAAATGTGTTTGTTTTTTTACTATGGGTTTCTCTCTTGTTTAGAAGTATTAGTATATTACTAGTGTTTGCTCAAGTGGGACAGTTGGGTTTTCTACATTGTTCTGTATATATTTATATAATGTGTAAGGTCTTAAACCTTAAACTGTAACATGCCTTGTATAAATAATGTTGAATTGAATAGTATTTTAATGCTGATCAATCCTACTCTGCTGACATAAAAAAGACAGTGTTGTATCAGTACATCTGTCTAAATAAATCACTGTTAGCTAACAGCTAACCACTATATTTACCAGACACTAGCAAACAACCTTTTCATCTTTAGCATAGCTCAGTTACTCACAGTCTGGGCAGCAGCCATTGAAAGGCATCCTGCAGATCCCACAGTTCTCATCATTGGCCACCCACAACCAAGAGGCGACTCCACTCCACTGACGGATCTTTACCTTCATCCTCCGAGTCTGACAGGAGCAGTAAAGCCTCAACACGCCTCTACACGAGGAAAAACAGCGAACGTTAGCATGCGAGCTAAAGCTAACAGGTTCAACTTCAAGCTTCAACCTCTGTAGCTAACATGTAGCTAGCATGTCAGCAAATGCTAGCTCACTTACTCAGCGTCTACGTCTCCGTTGGCTGCCCAACACGAGTTATGTTACATTTATTTGCAGACAAAACATCACGTTTTTCCCAGTTTAACGCTAGAAAACAATTTACAGCTAATAGCTCAGTAACCCGGGTAAACAGTCATTCTTCTTCTTCTACTGAAATATCGGCAGACTGGGAGGCTCAGACTGCCCCCGTGTGTTCTGAAAGCAGGTGGAGGGTAAATTACTGAAACAGTCCCCCCCCCCCCCAATATATGCAAGTGAGATCAAATAAAATATCAGCCTTTAAAAAAAGTTCCCAGGCCTGTAGTGTTAATTCTTCAAACAGCTGTTGCTTTTGAAGATGCCACTAACAACAATGTGGGCAGCACTAGCAATGCTTGTGATTGGAAGCTTGGTCGCTCAATTCCCAAACCTGCAGGTTAAATCTGGGAGTGAGAAATAAAAAGTGGCTGTGGGTCACAGAGTGGTTGTCATTTTTGGGGGGGAGGGTAGTCAGGTGAAAAAAGGTGGTTGAACTTTGTAGAACCTTTAACAACCAATTTTATTCATAGATAGCAAATTTTAGGAGCTCAAAATATAAACTTAAATACAAATTATGTTAGTTTAATTCACAGATGCTGCAGCTGTTCTCATTCCCTGCTTGTATTTCAGGTGTTTGCATCTTTATCTAATCTGTCCACATGATGCTATTCCAGAACTGTACAGATATTTATATTTTCTCACTTTGTCCACTGCACTCACTCAACTGAAATTTATTAATGGAAATCACTACAGTTCTGTAGCACACGTACAATATCAGTTAATACTCAAAACCTTTGTGACTCATTAGATACAAATATTACATTGAAGCATAGCTATTATATACAACTAATACAAAATAGAAAATGTGATAAATAATGATAAAAGTCTGATCATTTCCACTCAGAACATAAAGAAGGGATTTTGCAGCACTATGGCATGTCCTTGTCCATGTCTGACGGATCCAACATATCATCCTCCATGGAGTTTTCTGCATCATTGTGTTGCAGTGATCTCTTTTTTGGTGGGGTGTAGAAGGCCCTAATCATCAGATTCCTTGTTGTTGATGTGGACTTGGATCTCATCCAGGGTGTGGCCCTCAGCGTCGCTGCATTGCACTCTAGCCAGGCAGAGCACAGCATGGTTATTGATGATGTGAAACAAAAAGGCTTGAGGACGTGTCACAACTCTGAATACAATAAGCTAATGATAGTGTATGAATTAGAGGAAATGCTAAACACTGAGACATCACCTTTCCATTTCGTGCCCTTGCTCCTCCATTTTTTCCAGGTGTTTTTTCGACACTTCGAAAATGAGTGCCACACCAATGCAGTTTCCCAGGACATTGATAACATTGTTGAAGTGGTCCCTGAAAGGCACAACCAACATCAAACTATGAGAGGACAGGATGTGCAGTATGCTATTTTACACATTTAACTCTTTGAACTTCTAAAAATGTGTCTTCATCTGATCAGAGCTGGATTTGATACACATGTACATACAGTATGTATGTACATTTATCAATAAAACTAAACAAGGCCTACTTTTATAAAGGAAGGATCGTAATATGTAATATCAATTATTTCTTGTTTATGATTCCGTATAGCATTTAAAGCAGAAAAAGTATCTACATTTCTGTACTTATTCCTGCTCAACCTATTAACTTACAGGATGCATTCAACAAACACCAGAATGGAGGCTTCCTGTGCATGTAAACCAACCGCTGTCAAAACAATCAGAGTGGTCATTACTCCTGTGGCTGGGATCCCTGCAACTCCTGTACTGGCCACTGCTGATGTCACACTGCTCATCAAACACAGAGACTCTTCAGTGGGCGTTTGAACATATAAATATAAATCTAACATGCACTGTTAATGTTCTCATATCACTTCCATTTATTTGGATGATATGATTTCCTAAAGGACACAGAGAGACTCACAAAAGGGTAATTAACTGGTGTAGGTCCAGACTGACGTGGTTGTACTGGGCAATGAAAACTGCTGCGACCAATTCGTAAAGAGCTGTTCCATTTTTGTTGAGGTTGTTCCCAAGGGGCAGCACGAAGTTTGTGATTCTTCTGTCAATTTGGAATCTTTCCTCGAAACACTGATAAGCATGCGGCAGCACAGTGCAGCTTAAAGACACAACGCGTCCTTTGTTAGTGCACTATCCACATGAAAATGATGATAATGATTTGATTGGCTTTGGCAGGTCTAGTTATAAATGTAAAGTACACTCTTACATTGCCTTACCTGGATGAGACTAACAGGGCCTTCTTTAAGGCGGGATAAACGGCCCTGAAGACAGTGAAGGGGTTACGTCTCACAAAGAGGAAATACATGAGTGGTAAAACTACTGTTCCATGGATTATTAGCCTGAAACATATGATGAACACACACTTGGTACAGTTACTGACAACAGCAAGAGTCTGCATTCACAGTGCTACAATCAAAATCTGAAACAACACGCCAGCTGCAAAGCAAACATAACGTTGCTCAGGTCATCACACTCTGTAACTAGCTGTTACGACCACCAGCAGATTATTGTGGTTAATGTTATGTCAGACATGCAGAACATGCTTTGTGTACAGAACAGGGTGACATGGTAGTATCACAGTAACACATAATAGTAGCACAGTATGGAAGGAGATAAGACAGGTGTGAAGGAGCATTTCTATTTAGAATATTGCATGTCATCAGAAGCACCTCAACGTCTGGTCTGAAGCTAAAATTCATATAAAGCGTAACCTTTTACAGCAAACAAGCAGCTCGCAGCAAAGTGAGAAAGAGCATCTGCCTTCACAGGAACATACAGCTGAGCATGACTGTGCATGATTTATCCAAAGTATAAAGACAGAAATGCTGTGCTAAGTAAGTAAGGTTTTAACCATGTAGTAGATGTAGAAACCAATACTAACTTAGACTGTGAGGAAAGAGATACAGTTACAAAGCTGGAGATGAGAAAAATATTTATGACATAAGAAGTGCATCAAGGTAAGCTAAGGTTTATACATAATATATAACAAAAATAATGTGCTAGTAAAGGCTCTTTGATTGGCATTTGGATTTTTGTTAAGGAAATAGCTATTGGCATAAATTGCAAGATCTCCATAAGGACTTTTAATGTTAAGAAAAAAAAGTGTACATACCCGAGAACAACCACTCCCATAAGCCTTCCTATCTTGGCAACAATCGCCCAGTCATCAACTTCCACAACATGGCTTATAATAATGAACAGGACAGCAACTGGCAAGTAGCTGAGAAGAAAACAATGTAAGGAGATAAAAATAGCTTTACAACTTTAAATCCTCTTTAGAACAGAAGTGAGGTAAAGAAAGTACACATACTTACTCTACACAATATGTACTGTATTTCTATTTTGTTTATAGAGTATATGGAAAAGCAATATCTTGAATTTTATAGTATTGACTTTACCCCAGTATCAAAGTGACCACACATTTTGTGGCGTCGTTCAGGACAGTAAGGAGCTCCATGAGGAGTTTCCCTTTCCCTCCCATCCTGTTGAGGGTCATGCCAAAAATAAAAGACCACACGATCAGGCCCAGTGTGTTGGCCCCTTGAACATACTGTCCCACCAGTCGCACTTGAGTGGCATTCTGTAACAAGATTGTAAACTAATGATCAATAAAGGGCTGAGAGCAACTTTATGCTGCAACCCCACAAAAAAAACATCATAGTGACAAATATATGAACCACCTCCAGGCTAGAATTGAGCTCAGTTTCACTTTCAAACTCCACCCTCTCAGTCTTGTACTAGAATTAAAAGAAAACAACAATAACATAATAAATATTACTTAACGCGTGAGGAAATGCATAGAGTGATCTGTAGTGTGTGCAAATGAAAAACATACATGTTGGAAGCAAGCCTGAATCAGGTTTTGTGGGAGCATGTTTCTATAAACAATAAACATAAATCAGCTTGTACACACATGAAATACAACTTTCATCATATCAAAAACATAAAGTGATGCTAATGGAACTTTGAACAACTCCTGACATAGGAAAAAACATGAACAGATGGGATTCTAAATGAATATTAATCATAGTCATTTTAGATTCTATAGCTGACAGTACGGAGTGAACTAGGAAACAGACTGACCTACAAAATGTAACTACACATGTATAAAAATGAATTCTGATAGAATACACATGTTCCTCTCACCTGACTAAATCCAACAAGCCATCGACAATGGCGGATTCCTCTTCATCATCATCATCATCATCATCTGGGTGACCAGTTCTAACAGCATGACCAACTCCAGGCCTCATCACCAGGACCAATATTAAACCTGCAAAAGAAACCTTCTAAGACCCTTTTTTTTTTTTAAATCTGAGAAGTTTTTTTGAGAAATTTTACGATGTTGCTACCTATAGCCACAGACAGAATAGTGGTGGCGACAAAGAAGGCTGCTGTACGTACAACAATTCTTCTGGAGATGGGAACACTTGGAGTAGAAATACCTATAAAAAACAAACAAAAACAGGACATATGGTGTGCAGACTAAAAGGCTGGATGCTCATTCTAGTTACATAAAGATAATGTAACTGAAAGCTAGGGAAACTCAGGAATCCTAGATGAACTTAAACATGCTGCTTATGACCTATGTGAGGATCATTTTGAGACATCATTGCCAAATTCTGACATACTGGTATCTGGTATATTATAAACATTTTAATGTACTGTACTTTACTGTAGAACCAACTTATTTTATTTATTTTATTTTTTAGAACAATGTCACAGTTACGCTGGGTAACCCACAGAGAACTGAGTAGACAGATTTCAGTGGGACTACATTTAAAAAATAATTGTTGGTGGAAATAATGTAGCTATGTGCCAAATAAAGGGAAGAAGAATGTGTTTTCTTTTACAAATTAAAGGAAGAAAAGAAAATAATACGGACCCTTGCTCATGTCAATACATTAAGGGGATTTGCTACCCCAGAAAAATCTGGTGCTTAAATATAATATATAATATAATATAGTCTGGTGTGACCCGTGCATTTTGGTAACAAATCTTAATGTTGGAAACCTAATATTTCTGTGCAAGTGACAGTATTTGACTTCATGATTGTTGTGTTGCATTTGAGCATTTCCAATTATCCTGTAATTGTGATTTGTGGCCAAAGTAACTGGTGTTTAACAAAGGTTACACAGGATACACACTCAGTTTAGGTTTAATTAGCTTACGCATAGTAAGAGTATATTCATTTTAAATGTTGTGTGCTACACATGAATAACCTAATGTGACAATTAACAGAATTGGAAATAGTCTTGTTGCTAACTTGTTATCACACTTGTGACAATGAGTGGAACAGTAAGCGCCTGGAGCATCTGCATAAGTATTTCTCCCGGAAAGCTTATGTAGAGTTCGTCCACTTCTGACATAGGGACATATGTCTTGAGAATCAAGCCCAGGACAATACCTGTTTAACAATAAAATAAGACATTTTAGAAATTCAGTACAGAAAAGATTTCAGTAGTTGGTAATAGGGCTGTAACAAAGACCTTTTTACAAAAATTGTCAGCAAGCTACAAATCATATGATTATAATTATACAAGACGTCACATTAACAAGTAAAATGTAGTCATATTTACAGTAAAATGTGGCCACATAATTAAAAAAATCATAATTCACTATTTGTTTACTGATATAATACATGGACCAACTTTCAAACACATTGGGAAGTAAAAGCACTGAGACAATATAATCCAGCAGATTGTCAATAAGTGGGAATTTAGTAAAACAAGTGTTGAAAGAGACCAGCTCCTGACTTCCCTTTTGTTAAATGTAGTCAGAAATACAATTAGAGATTTATGATGAAGCTAAGTACTGACATGACTCCCTCCCTGAAGCTGATACCTGCAATGATTTGAACTGTACACTAGATGAAGCTGTTTAGCCTGGTACAGCAGGAGACATGCTCTGTTATAATGTGTGTCACCCTTATGTTAATACTATATTTGTGAGAACAGTTGCTAACAAAATGAATTAAGCTTTCTTTTTTAAAAAAAGACAACACAGATTCAAATAAAAACAGAATTAACAAGGTAGCCAACAAACCATGGCATTTTTATTTTGCTAACTGTTAGCTTCCTATAAAATGTTTCTCCCTGCTGGGCAATGTCACATCGCTTAGTTGTCTAAAGCATGAACATATATTTTTTAAGTAAAATAAATTAATTATCCAGCAGGAAATTACGCACTTAGTTTAGTGTTGTAGCTACATAAACGTTAAAAACTTATGCTAATTCCTAAACTGTCCTCAAACTAGAAACTGAGTTAACACTAGCTCAGGTTATTTCGGTGGTTTAGTCATGTAATATATAGCATTAGTTTGAAATGCACTTTATTTTAATATAATTTATTCTAAAACAACCGTTCACATATTATTATCGTCAGTTAACTAACGGTAGCTAACCGCCAGGTGGAGGAATAGCCAAGCTGTGAATCAGGCATCACTTACCCAGTGTCACAGCTGCCAGATTCGAAGCCAGAAATTTGTTCCGTAAAATGCATTTCTCCAGTTTTCTACACCCAGAAGTGTTCATCTCCTCAGCAGCATTGTTCTCCATGTTCATGCAGTGTAAATAGAAGTAAACTGACTGACTTGCTGTCTGCTTTGCTCGTTTTTACTTGTCTACGTGTTTTGGTTCGAAACCGATCAAAACCATGGAACTCTATGACAAACACTATGAGAATCATATGACCTGTAGAATAGGTCAGATTATCTATCTATCTATCTATCTATCTATCTATCTATCTATCTATCTATCTATCTATCTATCTATCTATCTATCTA
>JAUYWH010000001.1:22149693-22186964 GCA_034779795.1 Ctenopoma multispine
AAGAAAGAAGTCCAGTTGCCATGACTCAATCCTCAGACTACTTTACCTGGATGACTGAGAATCTTCACAGACATTAGTTAACTAACACTTTTCGTTGAATTTATAGTTTTGTTTTCTAAGTAGTCTAACGTCCCATTATGTTTCTTAAGCAAATAGGCTATATTCATTAATCACGATAAGGACAGTGTTGTGAAAAAAACAGTTTTACCAATTTTATGTTTATAATGTTTCTGCTTTTCGTGTTGTCTGAATATCTTCACAGACTTTGTTCAATAAAGTTTTTTCAAAGGGGCGGGGCGTCACGGAGACTTCCGCAAGCTATTTATGCAACTTCCGCCAGTTTCAACACCGCGCCACCGGAGAGAGCAGCTCATCAACAACTATCTCTCGCGCTGAAACTTTTGTTTGTTCGTCTTCGTCGTTTGTTACAGGCCTAAACACCACGATGTCTGATAAAATGAATATGTCTCTGGACGACATTATCAAAATGAACAAGAAAGGAGGAGGCGGCGGTGGACGCGGAGGAGGATCGTCAGGCCAGGGTGGAAGTTCACGTCGAGCCGGTGGCTCGTCTAGGCCGGTGCGGGGTCGACAGAATAACTTCAATCGTGAGAGAAACAGCAGATCCACGCCATACACCAGGGTATGAAAGAGAAGTTGCTAAAATTAAGCTAAAACATTAACGTGGCGACGTATTCTGAACGCTTTTTAAAATTACATTTGGTTACTAACGTAAATTAGGATTTAACCGAAACCTTGCTCCACGTTCGTATGGAGTCGATGTGGGGCCTCTGTGGCTGTAGGTCCTTGGCTCCATTGTTGTGTCGTTCATTCGTCTGGAGCCGCTTTAGCCTAAACATGTTCCTTGATAAGCCTTTTCCTGGATGTTCATTCACCAAAATGGCTGCTTTGTGTGATACTTTTTTCCAGCAGAAGTGGTCAGGTGAGGGGCTGTGGGCGTTTGCCAAATCCACCCAGCGTGGTTTTTGTCAATGAAATTGAGTGAAAATGAATCCACCACCAGCGCCTCAATACAAAAGAAGATGTTGTATTTCATCATCACAGGAGATGACACACGGCATCTTCTGGGTTTATGTTTCATCGTCCTAAAACTGGCCTTCAGACTTTTTACTTGTTTCGATGTGTTTGAATTTGTAACTGTTCGGTGCTATCATCTGTGCATCCATTGTGGATTGTCCAATCCAAAGTCATCATAGTTCCCTTTTGTTGTTGTCCACAGCCCAGAGAGCTACCAGACAAATGGCAGCATGATATGTTTGAGGAGCATGCTGGTGGGTGCAGGGGACCAAGTGTGGCGCCTGAAAGTGGAAGCGTGGAAAGCAACGGCAAGCTGTTGGTTTCCAATCTGGATTTTGGCGTCTCTGACTCAGATATCAAGGTAATTTTTTGAGCTTTAGTAATTGTTGGCATCAGTACATTGTGAACGCAACTCATGTTTCTACGTTTTCCCCCAGGAGCTGTTTGCAGAGTTTGGACCATTAAAGAAAACGTCTATACACTACGACCGTTCTGGTCGCAGTAAAGGAACAGCAGATGTTCATTTTGAAAACAAGGCAGATGCGTTAAAAGCCTTGAAGCACTATAACGGTGTCCCACTTGATGGTGAGGATTCAATTCTCGTGCATCTCGTTGTCTAACTTCAGGTTCCTCAAACACTCAAGCATTTATTTTATCGTATTTCTAGGTCGCCCCATGAAAATCCAGCAAGTGACTTCAGACGTTGAAACACAGGGCAGGCAGTCTACGCAAAGGTGAGTCTTATAAAGGTGGGGGGAGTATTCTGAATGAAGTGACAGTCAGCTTGCTTCCAGTTTATTATTATTTAATTTTTTTTAAATTGTCCGACTGGACTATAGAGCAGCTCTGCTTCAGTTTTGATTGAATGAAGACCACTGTGACTGACTGTAGGCTTCAGCAGATTGAATCCTTGAAATTCTTCACACTTTTACTCTATATGTAGATCATAAGCATGTAAACACAGTCATGCTTTGGAGCTGCAGTACCATCCATCTCTACATAACACACACATTTATAGTTCTGTTTTTCTCCTTTCAGCAGTCAGAACTTACATGTTGATTGGAGGTTAATACTGTAACATATGGTCTGTGTGTGTTTTTTGTCACAGAGGGTTTGACCGAAGCAGGCTTGGCCAACCCAAGTTTGAAAGGAGGGAACGGAATGAAAGGAGGCAAGGTGGAGGTTTCAGAGGTCGGGGGAGAGGCGGTGGAAACAAACCCCAACTGTCTGCAGAAGAGCTGGACGCCCAGTTAGATGCTTACAATGCTGCAGTATGTACTAAAGTTGTTTACAAATGTCTGTCCATACTGTTATGATTATGATGGTTGTAATATTGTTTCTTATGTTTCAGTCTCAGATGGACACCAGTTAGAAGCACAAGAGGATGTTGTCACCCCTAGCCACACACTTTTTTTTCTTTCTAGCCAGATAATCAAGTCTGATGGTTGAGACCTTGTTTTGACACCATTCAACTTGTATGGGCCATTTTATTATTTCTCATATTTTCTGTTTGATTTTTTTGTCTTGGCCACCAACTCGTATGCTTGTTGCTAAATATTTGAACAGTTGCATTATTATTTTTACTCATGTACACATAATTCAATAGTTTGACAGGCTGTTTAATGTGAAGTTAAAAATGTTAAATGTTGCTGTACACCGGTTCTGTCTCTTGGTACTGTATATTTGACATCTGAAGATATTTCTTAGGGTTTTATACATAAATGTGTTATATAGACTTGTCTTGTTGTGTTTTGTTTTAGACTTTCTTCCCCATACGATGCAAAGGGCTTTTAGCTGGGGTGTCTCCCTTCTTAGAAATGATTCAAAACCAAGTGGGACCAAAAGAGAACAGAATTATTAAAAATTATTATTTTTGATGTGCTTTTTTTTTAGTATTATGAGTCATGATAGCTATTTATCCTGAATCCAGTTTATTGAGCGTGGGTGTCCGTTGTATAACGGTAGCCCCTTTAATTGAAAATAAAGGTGTGTGTGCACTTTCATTTAAAGAATGAAACCGCAACATCGTTCTGTGCTGTTGAGGGGGGAAAACGTCATTTTCGTATTACTTCATAGTTTATTGACGACGAGCAGCACGTCGTGTGCGTGTAGCGTGCGCGTACCTGTTCCCGGAAACGTCGCGCGGGCGGGTGGCGCACGGGGCGGGGTCGTTCCCTTGTTCGCCATACTTGCACAGAGGCGCAGAGCAACAAACGCACTTACCGCAAAGGCACCAGAAATCACTGCTGCATATAATATAAAGGTACGTCCTCAATTTCCCGAGCAGGTAATAACACAATCTGTAGTGAAATCCTAACGGGCTCGCGTTTCCGAGCCCGTTTTGATTTCAGTCCTACGCCGCACAAAGAGATGTTAACTTGTCAGGCTAACGTTAGCCGCAGGCTATGCCTATCGTTAGTTTGGCTGAATTGTTCTCAGCTAGCCACTTGTCTGTGTCTTCAGTCCCACCCTGTATGAGAGGGTCGGCGCCAAGGAAAGTTCAGCCCCATTGTCCTGTACAAATCTATTTACTGAGTCAGATTTGCTAAGTTTTGCTGCTAACGATGCTTTGCCTTTACGCTGGCATGCTGTCAAAAGCTCTATATTCGCCGGTTCTCTGGAAAGATGCGAGTAGTAGCGTCGGCTAGCAGTCATGATGTGTAAGTTAATGTTACTGTGGTAGCTGTGGTTAGCCTTTTGACAGCATTATTCATGTAACACTTGCATAACTGAGCGTTAAATAATATAAATGTATCAGCGCATATCGTTTTATACGAAATTGTATTGCATTGATTTCTAATTGTTCAATTTGTAATACTGATATAATACAATATGATATACTGATTTAATACAAGGAGTAAATATATTCCATCACTGTACAGCATTTTGTTTTCAACTTCGCCATATAATTGTGCAAACGGTCACTTTTTGTGTCAGACTGGCAGGTGTGATACAGGATAGGTGTCGGTCCTCTGCAGTTTGCTATTGTTTAAAACCAAAATAGATTCACAGACGAAGCCCAGGCAGACAGAAGATGTAAACCTGAGCGAGACATTGAGTCAGACTCCAGTCTCCTGTACACTCCCTCTGTCTATGTGAATTTGAAGTTTGTAGTTTGCTGTCTTGTTCAATGAGCAGTTTGCTTGTTAAAGGCTGCTTCCCCTCCTCCAGCTGGGTGGGGTGTTGCCTGTCACATTGGGTTGCATTGAAATTCTGAAGTGTGTTTATATTGACATTTTGCATGACAACTTCTCCAGCGTTGTCCTTTTGAAACAAAGCCCACGTGAGCGATTAGAAATCATACTTCTTTTAGGAATTCACAGAGGAACAGTACGTCAAGGAAAACACGACCATTTGTCGTCTTTCATTACCACCAATGTCCCACGACTGCGGCTACACACAGGAAGCCATTCCACGGAAGAGGAAGCTCTTGGTTTTTCATCACAGTGACAGAAGGTTTAATGCCAGCAGTTACATAAAGCGTTCACGTGGACCCCCCCCCCTGCCACACACACACACACATACCACAGTTCTCCTGCTATTGCAAACAGCCTTGATCTAAAATTTGGCTCTTCTGAATAAAACCATTTTAATTATGCAAAACAATAAGGAGCCTTTTGACATCAAAGCGATGTGGGATAAAGTGAGTGTGGACACCTTTGCTGCTGTGCACTGCTATGTGACCCATCCTCCAGTGGATCTACACCGTCATTCTCATAAAGATCGAATGATGTTTCAAGTCATGTTCTTGGAAATTGCTTCTAATAAACTATTTACATTCATAAAAGACAAGCACGCTTCACATTCCATTTAATGGGGGATTTGGTGATAGACAATGCATGTGAATAAATGAGCATTAATACATTTTACAGGTGCTTTGTAAGTCCTGAGTTATTGACTTGTTATTGGGTCCTTCAGGATTTTTGACTACAGACTTAACCTCAGTCACCAGTGTTCAGTCCTTCAGTGTACTGACAGATCTCTGACCTGCTATTCTGGACAGGCCAGAGATACCTGGGAGGAAGTTGAGATTCACATCTGAAACTTGAAGGACCATGTGTAATGAAAATAACGGCAGTCTTTACAGGTGGTGACAGCATTGTGGCCGTAGAGTATTTGTCATGGTGACCCCAAATGTGCTGTAAAATACTCAACAGCTGATTTAGCAATCTCCATCTAATTTTATGTGTCAGATTTGATTTGACATGTTCAATTAGTTGTGCAGCCGTACTATCACATCCTGAACCTCTCCCAGTGACTTCTGTAATTTACTTAGTGTACTCGAGGTTGGCTGCTCAGAGCATTTAAATCTCTCAGCGGCTGCTGTTGTTATATAATGTAAACTGATGTCAAGGAGGTATTAAAGTATTTCTACTGGCTGAGAACTGTCTGTTGGAGATGAAGGTACAAGAAGCCTGAGGTTATGTGTAGTCATAGCAAAAATACATGGCTTCTTTTAAACCCAGTGATATTTTAGATACTAAGTTTGCTTCCTGTGGTTCTTCTTTGAAAAGTAGATGCACATGAATGATATTAAACTTTCCTATTCTAAAATATTTGTCTGATTCTAGAGGAAAACTCCTCCAGGTGATGTCATCTGGGGGTTTTTTTAAGCTAGAAGCAGATAGATATTTTAATATAGGGAAGATAGAGGAAAGTTATCATTCATACACATGTCCTCTCTAAATCAGAACCATAGGAAGCAAGATGAATTTATTATCAAAAATATTGATGATTGATTGATTAGTTCATGGTTTCAGCTCCAGGTAACTGTTAAATGTCTGCTGCTGTGTGTGCTCTCTGCGGGTCTACAGTGCCATTTGTTCAGCAGAATAGCTGCAGATTTGGAACTACAGCAAAGGATTAGACTCACTGCAGATTCTTAATTCACGCTGCTATTTTTTCACATTACACACAAGTACACAGAATCACCCTTGAGGAGCCTTGAAGAAGAAGCTCAAAATGTTGCTGTAATTATCGATTAGTATTAAAATGCCTACATTTAAGACTGCTAACTTGAGTCTGAGGGGATTCACTCGAGGCCTGTTGCGTCTGTTCACCGCTGTGTTTGGGATCGCCTTAATGTAAATTTCAAGGCCTTTCGCACAAATAGATCTCTTCCTGCTTTTGTTACTCTTGATGTCTTACCAGCAAATTTTTTTCCGACATTAACCTCCCTAGTGAGGGATGACCCCTCCACCACCATAGGGAAATCCAGAATGAACAAACAAGGTTACTTGCTGTCAAAATGAAACCACTGCAGCATTAGAATTGATTGAATTTACAGATCATTTTTCTTTTTGAGTCTTTGTTTCCAGATGTGATTTGAATTACATCCTGATCCAGCATTTTATGTGCTCAAAAGGAATCGTTTGTTTGCTCTTTGAATATTATGTTTTCCAGTCTGAAGATATTGCAACACACAGCTGAAAAAAAGCTAAGATCCCATTACATTAATTATAAGGTGCTTCTGTACAAGATAGTGACAATGAAACCTTTTTTCCAAATAGTCTTTTTAATGTGGTCTGCATACTGTCGGGGTATGTGCAGGTCTAGACGCTCCCCTCCAGCAGTAGGCTTTGTATCACGTGATGCATGACGTCTCATTCATGACTCTTCTAGTGGTGATTATGTCATTTCAGAGAAGTGTGTTCAGATGATATCACACAGCAGAGCTAGGTCAGCAGCTTATCAGCACAGTTACAGGTTGACTAGACTGAACACTTTCCATCAGCACTCTTCACTGGCATTATTGTTGTGGTCGCCTGTTTGGACAGTGATTTACAACCTTTCTTCCCAGCATGCAAGAGTCCATCAGAAATACAGGAAGAACAAGAACATATAGCAACATATACATTTTTTCTGCGCTTTTCATTCTCTGTTCTGTACTCCATCTGCTCTCTTTTTGTCTCCTTATGCCACCGTTTACCCCCACGTGACCTCTCTGTCTCTAGACATGGCTGAGGATGAGGTGACTCCGGAGCAGCTAGCAGCCATTGCCGCGGAAAACGAGGAGCCAGAGGCTGTGAACTACAAGCCCCCTGCCCAGAAGTCGGTGAAGGAGATCCAGGAGCTGGATAAGGATGATGAGAGTCTACGCAAATATAAAGAAGCCCTGCTTGGCTTTGGAGTCGCTGAAGTTGGTAATGCAGTGTGTGTGTTTGTATGTGGGAAAGAGGGGAAGCAAGAGAAAGTAAGACTCGGAGTAAACCTCATGTTAGCCTAATAAACTGGCATAGACTCAACTACGTTCTCTAATTCAGCTAGAAGCATTTGTCCCAACACATTAAAAATATGCTGCAGGGGAGCGAGGGAGCAGTTTTTCACTATATGCATGCTTATCTTGTTTGACAAAAGTCCCCTTTAGGATAGCATTTAGTTTATGCAGCTGCCCTGCAGCAGCTCGGTTTAACATCCAAATACTGGAGTTTGAAATTCTTGATTTTTAAGCAGCAGGTTGAAAAAGATGAGTTAATGCATGTTCAACAAGTTTAACTGAGACATTTCAACAACAACATCCTCCAGCTGCCATTTACACATCCAACATCTACTGAGCTGACATGTGCCCGTTGACCATTACTGCAGACAACAAATTTCCAATATGCTAGTCTCCAAGAATCATCTTTTAACAGACAGTGACACGAAGAAAACAGGGAAACAACTAAGTTTTTCTTAATTCTACTAGAGTGAAAATTAGCCGCAGCTGAGTTTTGGTTGTAGTTGCAGATTGTGAAATCACTGCGCTGTCTTAACCTTTTACCTCCTAAAGCTTAACATACAGTCAAGTTGGAGTTAATGCAGTTTTTGAAAACGTGATTTTGATATAATAACTGAACTGAATCAGAAACCCCCCTTTTAAACAGATTGCAGCATTTTGCGTGTGAAGTTAACCTCTGTTTAAGACAACTTGTGATGTTTATGCTAAGAGTTATTTTAATTATTTTAGTTTTATTTAAGTGCATATGAATTTGCCAGTGGGAAATATTTTAAAATCGTTTTTCCCACTTTAGCACTTGTGTGGTGTGATTAGGACAAAGTTGTGAAGTAAAGATCAAACATGACTATGATCACAGATTCTATATCCTGTGAGGGACTTGTTCATGTGGTAAAATGTTGGAGGAGAATCACTGCGATGTCCAGCTGAGAGAGGAGGCAGAGGTAACTGTTCAGGGTTTGAGTAAGGCTGGAGTCACAAAAGATGGAAAAACAATTGTGAAAGATGACATTATTAACATTTTAGCTGTGACAGTGCAGTGCGACTGCAGGTGGGACAGTTGGCAATTGCTAACTGTCTAAGAACCCCAGGGTTGGTGGTTTGCGGACGGTCCCTGCCTAGTGCTGGGAGGGCATCCAGTGAGAAATCCTTGCCAAATGACATATGTGGAGTTATTTGCTGTTGTAGCCCCAAAAGGGAGCAGCCCAAAGAAGCTTTCTTCCATATTATTGACATTTTAAGACCAATTTCTGTTCTGTATGATCCCTGAACGCCTCAACGCTGAAATACTGCCTCCTTTTACTTGGTGTAAAGCCCCCACACTAACTAACTCACATCATATTCACTTTATAGTATAGTCACATATAGTTGTCGTGTATACAGTCGTGTTTTCAGTCCACCATCAAAACTTACAACAATCCATCAGCGATGTACTGAAAGTCAACATGTTCTCCAGCATCAGAGTTAAATCCGCTTAGACTGAGCAGAGGGAGCTGTGTGTATGCATTCACGTCAACCTGTGACCTAGTATTTTCTAGTATCCCGCACCCCTCTTAATGAGGCAGCTGCCTCACGGTGAAGATAAAAGGTTGCTGCATCGGGACTGAGAGCAAACTGAACTCTAATTAATGCCGAGACTGTCCCAACTACAGCAGAGACGTCCTGATTCTGGCTCCCCCGAGCCCCCGCACTTGGACAGCTGCTTGTTATGAAACGAGTCGTGTGCAGGACTTTTGTAAATGTTTATAGCTCGGTCTAAATTGTCCGCATGCAAGTGCCGTCACAGCAAATACCTGTATGTTATACACACATGCACACGCAAACATTTTTGTGTGTTATGATTTGTCTAGTTAATTGGAGTTTTAATAACATGACTTTAAGAATAAAATAATTCCTGTAAACTTTAGCATCCTGGACAAATGTGCACGGTGTGAAGACACTGTGTCTACAGTTACATGTGTATTTGTTCTGTGTGTTGAAGCGACTGTTTTCTTCCCGTCTCAGATCCTAGCGCTCCCAATGTTCTGGTGACCCAGATGTCTCTAATCTGCGACAGCGCCCCAGCCCCTCTGATCCTGGACCTGCAAGGTGAGTCTCTGCTCAGGCTGTTTAACGTAGATTTACTTACCTGTTTACTTGAATATTTGCATTTAGGTTAAAAAAGAAGCAACTTTTCATAGATCATTGTAACAGATAATGGATCCTGTACATCAAACAAAACATGACACTGAAGTCTGAAGTCACTGAAGTTCAAATTCAGCCTCCTCCCACAGAACAAAAAAAAAAGCCGCCCTTTCCAGATCTAACGTTTTCCCTGCATGAGGCAGAATCATTTTGACTGAGCCCCCCGTGGTGTGAGTCCCACAGAGGTTCATACAGAAGTGAATGAGAAGGGCTGGGTTTTTTTCATATTGTCTGAGCAGCCTGAGCCTTTAGAATAACCAGAATCGACTGCTTGTTATTCTTTTCACAGCTTTTCCACACACAGATATTTTACTCCGTATCATTCTCCTTAATTCTTCTTTCATCTTTCAAAGCTGCCTGTTGAAATCTGACTCTTTTTGTTTTGATAGCACTGCTTACAGATGCTTAAAAAACTTTGAACCCGAGTGTAGATAGAGGAAATACTGCACAGAGGTTGGTTTTTATTCTCTGTTAGACTGCTGGCTGTGAAAACGTACTTTGGATATCCCTGGTGATGATCTAGCGGTTAAGACCCCCCGCCTCTGAATATGCTCGTGCCCCAGCTGGCCTACATTTTAGTCATCCAGAACATTCTGTCCTATGTCTCTTTCACTTCTGATTCTCCCACATTCTCTGCTAAAAACAACTGTTGGCTTCATAAATAAAATTCAAGCTGTTTTTGAAAGTCCCTGTAAGTGTCCTATAATGGTCCTGACATTCATTTATTTATACTATTAAGACGTATACATATTCAGTGTTTGTGTAGAAAATAGCCTGAAAAAAGGGTCCGCCTCTCAATGCAGGGACATTCATGTTTGTGTTTCTGCTGACTGTGAATACAAACTTTGTCATATGATTTACTTTCAAGGCAAATCAGCAGCGGTCCATAATTTAACAACATTAAAAACGTCAACAAAGTTGTAGTTATACTACTGATATTGATGAGGAGTGGCTGTTTGTAGAATGTTTTACACAAGTTGTGGCAGTTACAAAACTCTGTAGTAGGACGTGAGGAGCAGGGTCTACTGCGAGGGCTGGAGCTTAGGTCACAGAAACTAGGTCCTGCAGTTGAAATGCCGGTTAAGTGTTCCAGTGCATGATCAAAATGATCATATACATGATGATCATGTTGCAGTGTGTGTGTGTGTGTGTGTGCTAGAGCCAGAATCCCCCAAAAAAGACTGAAATAGCTAAAAACAGACATTCATCCTGTCTAATAACATATCAGATGATAGAAATGGCATCAGGTTTTGTTGTTTCTGAGGTGACAGTAAAAGCCTGCTCAGAATGAGTCATACACACTCGGTTCCAGTTAAGAATCAATGCAGCTTTTGTGCACCAGACCTATCTGATGTGTAATATCATGAAACTCAGGTGTCCGTTTATGAGGCATCAGAGGAAAAACCCGAGGAAGAGGAGAACTCGGCTCAACAAAAGCCAACGCTCAGACCAGCACTTTGTGTATACTTTGTGTATAGAGATCTGGGAACTACAGAGCAGCGACTCTGAACATGGTTTTCAGCACCTATGGGACACGCAGATATTTTTAGAGGCCTGTGGAATCTAAATGTATTGCTATAATGCTTATATTGTCTACTTTTTGTTAGTGAAAATACTCAGTAGATTAAAGCCTCTAGGCATCTTTTGATAATCACTGAAGGATTAAGAGCTCAGATCTCGGAGGCTTGCGTGAGTATGGACAGACACGAGTGAAGGGGAAAGTTAGTACGTGGCAGTGCTGTAAATTTGTAGGAAGTCAGTCATTGACCGACCTGCTTACCAACACAGGCAGCTACAGTGACTGTGAAACACAGTTTATGGAGTCATTTAAAGATGCTCTGTCGCTGTCAACTGCCAGGTAAAGTCATAGTGCAAAAACAGACAAACCTGCAGTGACCCTCAGAGCCACGTGTATATCACATGTATTGTGTGATCAAGTGGATACAGTACATAAAAGATAGAAATGTGCATGAAACAAACGTACAGTTAAAATCCTTTTATTACATATGTGCGACTCTGAAACCTGCTGTTCGCTGATTGTGTTAAACATAGTATACAGTTTCTCACATCAATGTGCTTCACATCAGTCATGTGTGTCACACATCGTTGATTAAGGATTAGAATAAAAATCACTCAGCCCAGCAGAGAGTTCCTTCTCGCTTCCTTGTAAAGCACTGACTGGTGATGGAGCTTTCCTTTTGCCAGTGACTGACATTTCATTAGTCTGTGTGTTAATGTTTCCAAAGTGAAGCAAATGTTGATTGTTGAATTTTACGGGACCAACCATTCATTTAAAAGGCCTTCAGATTCTTATACAGTCAAGTTACGTTTTCTGTACACTGCCACTTTGAATTTGTAATGAAGCACGCACTAAGATGTGAGTGAAGTCAAGAATTACAGCTTTAATCCATCAATTCAAAGGGTCCAGATTAGACTTTGATAGAACACACATTTGGGGGGGGGGGGGGACTTATCTTTGTTACATTACTTATGAACCAGACTGTGTGTATAAGCCATAGTCAAAGTAGCTTAAAGACGTGAGTCCAGTTATTTATGAAGTAAACTGCTCGTCAAATACAGAACACTGGCTTGGTATTGTTTAACGTTGTCCTGCATTCTACAGATAACAGCATCACTGTAAATACTGATGACTCTGCATGTTTCCCTCTTGGTTTCTAACAGGAGACCTGGAAGCCTTTAAGAAGCAGTGCTTTGTTCTGAAGGAGGGCGTTGAATATAAAATAAAGATCAGCTTTAAGGTGAGAGCTGCTGTAACTCAAGCTGTGTAAGTGCTCAGTCTGTCTTGTTTTATTGCTGCTATTATGAAAACAGGTTTGTCCTTATACGTCACTCAGATTCAGAAAGATTGAATATGACATATGAATAATAGCAGCACAGACTCTTCATTAGTAAAAATTCTAGTTACAATACAATAATTTCTTCACAGCATATACAACATTCCAACTACAAGTCTGCACACTGAAGTCAACAGTGTGATAATATTCAGACAAGATTGGAGACGATCACAGCTGCAGCAGTATGAAAATAAATCCCAGGACTTTCCTAGTCCCATGTTGATACTGTCTTTGTCTATCTCTGCTCACACCAAGCATTAGTTTGGAGGAGTAGCAGCAGTAGTGAGAAACTCTCTTAATACTTTGTGACCGCTGCATCAAAGAAACCAACGACGTACAAGTCATTTACATTTTCTTTTTATCTCAGTTTAAATGACAGGTCCAAGGCCAAGTTTTTCCTCAAGTCTGCGTGTATCTAATCCTAGTTAGTACTCAGATATGTACCAAGTTATTTCAGCAGATGTCTTGAATGATGTTTGTGTGTCCTCAGGTGAACAAGGAGATTGTTTCCGGTCTGAAGTATGTGCAGCAGACATACAGGAAAGGAATGAAGAGTGAGTTAACAATGCTTCTTGACCCGCAGGCACATCCACATCCACCCCTGTCACACACACGTTTATGTAGCCCACTCATGCTTATAAGAAAAATTCAAACCTGACATACATTTTAGGATCCAATTTGAGACTGAAATCACCATCATTATAAATAATACTTTATATTTTCTTAAATAATAATTTATGAGTATTTCATATGAAATACATCCTGTAAATCTGGCATCTGTTACAGTGAACATACAGATTTGTTGTTAATATGCACATGCATATGAGTGTGTGTGCTCCAGTCTGGCCACCTCACTAAAAAACGTTCTGGTCTTGCCCCTGTATTTGAATGAAACAATACAAAATAAAGCACATTATTCGTAAACAGCATCATGAGATATGAGACAATGCAGCCGCTTAACGTCTTTTGTCATTTGCTGACAGTCGATAAATCGGACTACATGGTGGGCAGCTACGGGCCTCGTCCCGCTGAATACGAGTTCCTGACCACGATGGAGGAGGCTCCTAAAGGTGTGCTGGCCCGCGGCAACTACGTCATCAAATCCAAGTTTACCGACGACGACAAGCACGACCACCTGTCCTGGGAGTGGAACCTCAACATCAAGAAAGACTGGAAAGACTAAAAGAGGCCTTTGTGTGTGTGTTTTGGTTTTGTTTGTTTGTTGTTTTTTTGGGAGGGGGGGTGGGTTCCTCAGCCACTCCCCTCATCCCCGCCCTGGTCCACACCATTTCTGCCTTCTTTGTTTTTACTGGGTCGTGCATTTCATGCTGTCATGCCTTAGTTCCCGCCTGTCTGTGTTAACACCCCGGCCTCCCTCCCACCTCTGTAGCAGCAACAGTAGCAGCAACAGCCCCCACCCTCCCACCACCCGCCTGTCCGTCAGCCAGTCCGTCCATCACATCCTCATTCACTGGTTGCACACAAACCACCACCTGTCCACCAACCTACCATCCTCCCTCCCTCCACCTCTCTCACCCCCACTGAGCTGTGTCTTGTAGCACCTTACTCTCTTACCTTCTCCAGCCCTCTGCTTTTCTTTTGTCCCCCTTTTTTATTCTTTTGCTGCTTGAAGAGATTAACCCCGCCTCCCACCTTTACAGAATGGTGTCTTCCTCTCTCAGTATGAAGTACATGTGGAAAAGCAACTGTACAATCAACTTTTGTTTGCCTTTTTTTATATAATTGTATCAATGGTTGTGTAATGTGACTGTATTCACATCACTGTTAATCAGCTGTTGTGTTCATATAGCAGACCCCACCACATCCACCTGCTCCCCCGTGCTTCACTCAGCGTTTCTTTGCTTCCTGTCTTTTTGTAATTACCAAAACCTGCCTTGTAAAAACAATTCATTGAGAGCTGCTCTACAGCGCCTCCCTCCCCTCCTCCCTCTCTTCTAAATGTATTCAGCCACTCCAGTTCCAACGAGGACTTGAGCCAAAGTGAACACAGGAGTAAAAATGTGTTTTAATTTAAAAAAAACAACAAAAAACGCTGCCTTATGTATCAACTAATGTCAACACTTTTTAGCATGCCTTGTGTGTACGAGCTGCGCTTGCTATCTGGTAGACTGTATATCAAGGGCTTACTCTCGCTACCAACTAATCTGTAGCCCTGTTGTAGTGGAGACTGTTTATACAGCTTACTCAGATACAGCTCTGCACATGCCCACCAGACCATCAACCCCCCCTCCCCGCCTCGCCCACTGAATACACTCACCTTGTAATTGCAGGGGACTGAATGTTAAGAATTGGACGACAGAAACCAAACCCAGTGATAACCATTATTGACACTATCGTTGCTTTCAGCCATGAGGCCTTAGCACTAACTATGTGGAGTAAAACGCTCACAAACACTACTGATTGAATCTTTTTGCTTTAGTTGTTTCCCCCCTTTGCCTTAATGTACATCACCCCTCTACGAACGCCTGTTCAATTCACTTTGTAACTCGTAGCCTGCAGTCAGGAGAACCAAGTGTAGAGGAGAGTGGTATCAGAGAGAGCTGAGCCAGGCACCGTCTGCTGCTGCTGCCACCACCAGAGACCTCGACGGTGTCTGGGCTCAGCCACAGACAGCTGGCAGTGAGGAGAAAACTGACCTTCAGGCCTTCAGCCTTTTTATTTTTAACCCTGTGACCCTTTCACACAGAGACCTCAGTCATATGAAGGATTAAGTGACACTACTAGAGAAACACATGCTCAGTATTTCATGAGAGAAAACACAACTGACCAATAACATTAAATTGAAATCAACTTGTACTGTACCAGAACATATGGATGTAAAACTTTTAATTTCTTCTGTCGATGACTGTGTATTCCTGCTCCATACATTCCTTCACATTGTACAGTTTCTATGAAAATGCTGGCATGCTGGTGGGGTTGTATATTATCATCATTTGTGATTGCTCTACTGGGTCAATAAAGATTTTGCTCAAATTGCTCCCTAACATTGTGGTGTTATGCAAAGGGAGGACTGCTTTGACATGGGTAAGCAGGAGTATTTTGTGTAAAATTAGCGGACTGTCCCTTTATGAACCATTACAGTAAAGTCCAGTTTGCACATGAGGAGTAAACAGCTTGTGAGATATCCTGTCAACATGTAGACATTTTTCAGGTAAACCAAAATGTGCTGTTCTGGTGCATTATGGGAAATGTAGGAACCAAAGTTATTAATACAGGTTATGACTTATGATGTGAGTTTGAACTGATGTTTACACGGTCAATTGCCACAAATATTTGATCAGGACAGTCAGTTCCAACAGGGTCAAATGTGAGGTGCGTGTGTGTTCCCAGATTTAACATTGTTGCACTCACAATATTTGTGAAGCTGTGAAACATTACAGCCGACGCTCTGGTAAACAGACAAATGCCAACTGTTTCTAGATTTCTTCAAATATTGTAGAAGAATAAAAAAGAAAAAAAGACTGTTCATAAGAAACGTCATGTTTTAAACTCACGTTTTAGAAAGTGAAGAATTACCAAGAAAAAACAACAGAGCCTTAATCATTTATTCCCAGATTGTATTTTATACTTAACGGTGTACACTTGCCAAAGCAAAATAGAAATATTACTTACAAATGCATATCGAAAGGCACAGCATCAAAATACAATTAGACATGCAAGATGTTTCTTTTTTTTTTTTTTTTATTATCTAAAACTGGAGTAAACATTCAAAAGTGAACCCATCTGGTCTGTCTGCTGAACAACAGCAGTCGTCCATCACAGGGTGAATACTTAGCTTAGGGGGTCGTTGCTGCTCCAGGCGTCCAGTCAAAATGGCAAAGTGAAAGTACTACTGACTTACAGTACTAAGAGAAGAGAGCATGTTCTCACAGTCTATTGAAAGATCGGACGTTTATAACAAACGTCTTCAGTAAAAATCCCCTCGAACATGAGCTGCACCTGACGTCCATGACTAGCACCCAAAACTCTCCGTCCTTTGTACAAGAGACACCACAACTACACCTTTACATCACTGTCAGGGACGGAGGGGGGGGGGGGTGGGGGGGGTGACCCCTGTACATAAATATACATGTTAAATATACATTCAGAGGAGCAGGGAGAAAGGAGCATGCAAATTTGGTCCATCTTTACAGCACTCAGCTAAGACAAACAGCATCGGACTAAGACTCATCCTGAGAAACAACACTGACCACTCCGAGTTTCCCCCCAAAAGGAGATGCAGAACTGGGGCTAGTTTTTGGCACATTTTAGTTTCTTTATCCAGTAGCCACCCCCCTACATGCACTGATCATTATTTTCCCTCCATCCCTTGAGAGGTGAAGACAGCTATCTAAAAACATCAGTGTGAGCTCTCACTGTGCATGGCTTTAAAGTCTCTTAATACAGAGGTTTATACAAAGTATCGCAGAAGCAAAGCACATAAAATATAACGGTTAAAAAAAAAAAAATACAACAATAAAAATGTAATATAAAAGTGGACGTGAGCAGGAACATCCTGCTGGTCCACAGGAGGTGCTGTTCAGCTTGTTGTACAGTAGATCTGCCAAAACATAAAGGCCATAACACTGGCTAATGACCCTGATATCTCTACACTGTTCCAGTTACTGCTGAATGTGCTCTGCAGGCATCTGATGCTGCATATCTCTCTTCCTAGTTTGTGTCTTCTGTAAATCTTGTAATACTTTTTATTTTTTTTATTTTTTTATTTTTTTAATATCTCCATGTAGGTGGTTTTCAGGTTCATCTTGAGAGTTTGCTGATGACTCGAATGAGGGCTGCGTTCTCATCCTTGAGCCTCTGGTTGTCGGCTCTGAGGTCTCCGAGAACCTGCGCACACGTTATTAAAGATGTTGACGTTTGTACCTGGAACACTGTATCAGCAACAGTTTTTACACCAGCTGCTCGTCATTTATTTTTTCCCTAACCACATTTCTAGAAGAGTTGTGATGGACTGATGTAAATAAAAGCAGAAATGCAATGATTTAGCAAATTATTTAAAACCTAAAACAGCTGGTGGAACATCTCACAAGTAAAGATGGGTCAAAGTAGTACAGTACTGTAGTACAGTAGTACTTTGTATCAAAATGAACGTGTGTACCTTCAGTTCATCCTCCAATTCCACTGCTTTCCTCTGGAGGGCCAACTTCTCCTGTGAACAAGAGTGTGAGGAAGTGATTTATTTAAATGACAGTTCACACATTTCCTCTCATGTTTCTGACACTAAGGCTTCATGTTCTGCTTAATCTGAGTGAAGCACAAGGTAAAATCAGAACATGTCAACCATCGCAGCTTCACAAAAAAAAACTAAACCTTCTAATACTTAACTGAGAAGTTTTGAGCTACATTTTTATTGTATTTTCCATGTATGTGGATTATTTTACATATATATTTTGTACATATACAATAGAGGAGGTTAGTTTCTGGAAGACTAAATGAACACTTACAAATCTCTCCAGCTCCAGCAGGGCCGGTCTGTCCGTGCTGCTCTCTTGACTCTGTCACAGAAAGAAACACTGATCATTTACCTGCTGCAGGATACGACAACTGCAAAAGATGCTGTATTAAAGATTTCAAAATAAGACACTCACAACATGACAACAGCAACAAAACAACCTACATATATGTGATCATATATGTGCTAAAAATATATTAACTCCTTTAAACAAATTCTTTATTAGATTTGGATGTTCTCGTTTTAAAAACACAAACAACCGCTGAAGGATGATTTGTGCTGCTGTCCACATCCACACACTCTCTTTGCTTTGGCTGACTCAGATAAATGTCAGCACCCACATAGCATGAGCGTCTCATACACATACACACAGTTAAAGGTCAGAGGCAGCAGCAAACCTGCCGAACCTGTCGGAGTCTCTCCAGCTCCACTTTGTTTTGACTGAGCAGCAGCTCCATCTCCTGCAGCTTGTCCTTCAGAGCCAGGTTGTCCTGCAGTTCCTTAAAGTACAGCTAGAAAGAAACACGCACAAGAGTGTGGTTAGTGTTGACTTCTGTCTAGAGCCCGCTGGGCATCATTCCTGTCCTGGTTTGTCTACATCTCTGTCTATCCCTCAGGTGTGGTTTTCAGGAATGTCTTTGAAAAGAGGCTCAGACACGTACCGTTCTGTAGTCAGCTGAGGAGTCTCCCAGTTGATTCTCACTGCAGAGACAACAGACTGTCACCCACAGCATTACAGGGTGAAATCTTCTCTCTAGCTTTACATTACAGAACTAAACGTAAACTTTTGTTCATGATTTCCTATCATATCAGTAGGTGAACATAAAAGTTTCGACTGTACAGTTTTGTAAAGGGAGATGAAGAATGAACACATGACATGAACTGAGGGGTTCTTCTTAACAGTGAGACTCACTTTGAGGTACTGTTACTTTTTGTATCATTCAGATGAGTGTCCTCGTCTTCATTCTGAAACCCACAAAAACAACCTCAATGTCACCTACAAAACACCAGTTACAGTTACACAGTCAAGGCTTATCTTATGTCGTACAGTATTGTTTTGTGTCTGAGTCTGTGGTACTATAGGGACACTTGGAGCTAGAGCTGATTTTACCATTTTAACATATTCTGCCAATTGGTTCATCTATAATAATACACTATAATGGTGTGTAATATAGACAATATTTTCTGGCATTTTTGGCATTAATGTAAAATGTCACAAAAAAATCGACAATGTCAAAACTGCTTATGTTCAGCGCCTAGGTAACTTAAACAGTCAGCAAAGTTCCTCTATTGACATATTATGCTTATCAAAGAGGAACTGGTCTGGGTGGCTCTTCATCAACCTTCACTAGACATTTAGGGCTAACACTCCAACTAGCTGTGAAACTAAAATGTCCTCTGGCCTGTTTAACATAACGCTTTCATCTGATTGGCAGGAAACTTATTTCATACCTCTCCTTCTAACTGAACAATGCCGGTGGAGCGCCTCTCTCTTCTCACTCTCCTCCTTTCCTTCACTCCCAGACGCTTGTCTCCCTCTGGCTCCATCTGCTTCACTGGGTCTGTATCTGGAGGAATATATGGACGAAGGTGAAAAACACTTCTAGCATTGACATTTGGTCAAATTCAACAGAAACACCAACGATGGTGCTTGATGAAGCTCTTTATAGTGAGCCAATGAGTAAGGTCAGTTACTAATTTATCTTTGTGTGATATAGGAAGCCACCTTATCTTTAGCCTCAGGCTTTTTGCACCAACCTGATGCATCATTTTTCTAAAGAAGTCCTGCGTGTACATGCATCTAAGTAACTATTGCAAAGCAATAGTTTAACTTTAACAGCCAGTCTCGCTCCACGCTCAATGATCTCTTCTTTCACGCAGCCCCTCATGTCAGACAAACGGACAGCGCTTTCTCTAAACCAGCACCAGGCTTCTCCTTTACACGACAGTAGAAGTAATCGCTTGAGAGAGCTGCCTGAACAGGTTATTAAAGTGCGTTTAAATTCACTGATTGTGTAAATCTTGCATTTGAAATGAGGAAATGCTGAGTTCTCTATCAAAATGACCAGTGTGGCGTGTGGGAAAAGGTCACAAAAGACACAGAAGATGTACAGAACACTCAATAATATGGTAGCAACCCTACCACTTAAACCACATCTAATGTTCTACGCAAGCAGTAGCCCCGATTGAAAACCTCATTTCCTTTAAATACTGTCCTCAAAAGTACTCCACCCCATGTTTTCTTAGTACATCTTGTTTTTATTTGGCAGTCTATTCATAGTAAAAAGAAGTGAGACTATAGCTAGGTGGCAAATAATGATATGATAAAATGATAAAAATCTAATAACCTTACACTGGTTGTTGTCTTTTTAGAAACATCCCTCTTTTGGAAACATCCATTTCTAAATTATTATGACGGATATGAAGGATATGTCATCGAAACGTAACAACCACACTGTTTCTAAACTATTATATGCATCTTTAGCATTTCTGTGGTACACTTATCAGTTTATATTATAAATATTCACCAAAACCAGCGTTTCATCCTCACTCACCTCTTTCAGCAGGTGTGACAGTGACGATGGGGCTGACGTGCTGGATGTTGCGAGGTGGTGGATCTGCAGATTTAGCCACAGTTTTCTCAGCTTCTTTCAGGTCTGTCAGAGTCACACCCTGCAAAGAGCAAAAAACAAAAATCTGCATCTGCATCTTGTTGGTTTGCAGCATGATTGTCTACAGCCTTACACGGTTTGCATGCACACATTTATAAGTTTATGTGAACAAGAGTCAATAAAAAGGGACAAAAATAGCTTTTGGTTTTAGCAATCACAAGTGTAAATGTCTCACTGGTCAAATATAGCTTGTGATATTCATAGCAGTAACACACAGCTCTGTAATAAAGTTTTGAAAAGCATATGTGACAATGAAGTTCATAAAGTTACTAAATGATGCTAGTCTTGTACTAAAGGTGCGAATTTAAATAAAAAAATCCATTCAACTTAATGAAAACGATGCTCCTGAGCTTAAACAATGACTTTGCTGTCAGTATTTGTTGCTGTTTGTTGTTTTAGCACCCAAAAATCACCCATTAGGGTGTTTTTTACTTGTAAACATATCATAATAAGCAGTACCTGTGTAGAGCGTCGAGTCTGGCGCAAAAGCCGAGAGCGAGCTTTCCTCTGAGACTCAGACTCTTCATCTCTGCCTGGAGCCTGAAACCTAAACACAAGCAACCACAAATGGCATAATATAATTCTGAATCATTTTAGGCACCATGTGTCTGTATGAAACTGTAGGAGAATAAACATTATTTTTCAAATGATCTTGTGTTGAATATGAATATTTGTTAGCTTCCTGCTTCTTACTTGCGCCTGTCAGCATTGGGGGTGTTTGGACTTTCAGCTGTTACATCCTTTGTCTGAGGAGTGGGTTGGACTCGAGCGGTGCGGTTTGCCTTGTCCTGCTCCTTCTCCTCCTCCTCTTTCTCCTCTGGTGTCTGAGCAACATAAGACAAAACATGAATAGTTTAATTGTATTCAGCTAAGCCACATTTTCAGCTGAGCCACACTTAGATTTATTATCCTTGTGAGGAAACAAAATTAATGACAGTGTAATATTGAAATGTCTTTTTAATTGACATGTTTTGTCCAAAAACCTTCATGTGCAAAGTTACAACACATCTTCATTAAGGGCGTTTCCAAAACCAGATCAAACTTAGATTAGACAAACTGTTTTCAAAAGAATTTGACTCGGGTACTTCCCCAGTGGGAACAGTTATTATATGTGTTACATTACATATTATCCTGTATCATAATATCAATAACGTCACTTGATGAAAGTGACAAAGACAGCTACTGTGTAACATACTGGATTATATTAAATGTCTTTTACCTTGTCAGCAGGGCTGACTGTAGACGTGGTCACACTCTCTGTGTCTGGACTGGACACAGTGGAGCTTTCTGTGAAACGAGAGCAAGAGTCTTTTGGAATAAGCACAGTTTCACATATTGGACCGTAGCACTCATGGTCAAACTGCCATACAGTATGTGTTTTACCAGGGCTGCTTTCTTTTTCTTCGCTCAGCTCTACATCCCCTGAAATGCCCCTTTCTTTAGACTGGTCCTGCACGTTCATCTTGTCTTTACTGCTCATCCTGCACACTGAGCTCCTGGAAACATAAAATAGGCACAATGACTGCATTTACATGTATTTCTCACTCAGAAAAATCAGGTAACGCAGGTAATTGAAGAAGCACTTCAGTAGAATGGTTACTGTAAACAATAATAATAATAATAATCCTATAGAGACCAAAGGGATATTGCACAAAACCAAGATATGGGATTAAGCTGGAAATTTTCTGTTATCCTGGCTGAATTTAGCCTTGACTTGGTTGTACAAAACCAGGATAAACCGGAATTTTTCCAGTTATCCAGCTTTTTACATCTTTCTTGACTTAGCTGGTCTTAACAGACTGAGCCCGGATATGCTGATCAGACTAGGTCAAGTCCGGCTTTTTCAGTTATCCCGGATTCTTAATTCTACTTTTGTGTGGATACTAACCTCCGCCGTTTGTTTTGTGCATTTGCAGCAGTGGAGCCTTGTAGGTTTTGCCTGTCCAATATGGACTGTTCATTACGCCACTGATGGAGAAAGACAGAGCAGTTGGTGAAGACAACCAATCTTTCTTCAATTACATAAAGTAAATACATATAATACCAGGTAAACACTTTCTCACATTGGCTTGTTTCTGTGATAACTCCTCCAGCAGCTCTGCAACACTTTCATCAGCTACATCAAACGGTGTCTGACCCTGCAAAGTTTATTTCACATTAAGTTATAACATATATATATATAACATAAAAATGTTTGGTTTTTTTACATGTGATAGAATAAAATGACCATTCAAAAAAGAAACGTTGTTCTTGTTCATAAAAGATCACACAAATTATAAAACACACCTATATAATGTAATAAGAAAAGCTTAGATAATTATTTTGGGCCTCACCGCATTGCTGCGGGCCTCCATATTGCACAGCTGTTCAGCCAGAATGTGACAAGCCTCGCCTTGACTCCAGTGTGCAGCAGCATGGAGAGGTGTCCAGCCATCAAAGTCCATAGCTGACACATCCAGCCCACACTGACACAGTATCCTGGACAATACAAGAGAAGATCCAAATTTTAGATAAAACAAAACCTGTTCACTGATACTTATGTTTATCCTACAACAAAATAATCAAGTAGGCAATTTAAGCAGACTGCTTACTTTAGGGCCTCTAGGTAGCCTTTAGCTGCAGCCACATGCAGTGGGGTGGCCCCAGTCCTAGGGTGACGTATGTCAGCAGGTGGACCTTCTGTCAGCCATGTGCGGGCATCTCTCATGATCTGCTCTTCCTCTAGTCGCTTAGCAGCCTCTACGTCCACACCTAAACACAATCAGAAAACGTCATGCATCTCGTCTTTTATCTGTGTACACTGTATGATAGACAGAATGTACTTCTTGGTAGTTTGACAGCTTGACTTCCTTCCCACCCTGTTCTTTTAATAAATGCTTCTAAAACGTCATACACAACTGACTCCAACGATACGCATGTCTGACAGGAAAGACTTTCAAGAAAGGTGCACCAGTATCTCTATTTAGCAAAGTGAACTAGTCAAACCAACAAGAACACTTCCTTAAACATTCTGTCCTTTCACCTGCAAACTGCAAATCAAGACATTCAAGGACAGTTGAAATCATTAAGACACCAGTAAAGGCATTTTTCAATAACAATATATAAACATAATTATGAAAAAAGGCACAAATGACATAAAATGATGAATGAAACTGATGTTCAACGCATTGAACTGTGATTCGTGGCATAGATTCAACAAGGTACTGGAAACATTCCTCAGAGATATTGTTCCACATTGACATGATAGCATCACGCAGTTGCTGCAGATTTGTCCACCACATTAACTTTGTAATGAAACTTTTAAGATGTGAGTGAGGTTGAGACTTTTAGCTTTAATACAAAGGGTTTGACAAAACTGTGGCATCAACCATCCCAGAATTCATACAGAAACACCTATGTTTGGCAGCTCATGAAAAATGGAATCAAATTAAAAGAATTGTAAATATGCTAAGCTTTTTCCCTCAAGATGCTTTGCCAGGCCTTTACTGCTGCTGCCTTCAGCTGCGGCTTGTTTGTCTTAGTAACATGAAAGTCATGCTCATTTGTTTGGGCAGAGATCAGGTGGCTGACTTTGTGGGTTTATTTTGGTTTTTTTAGCCTAACAAGGGTCTCCTTCACCCACACAGACACCTCTTTGGACATCACGCTGAGGGTTTCAGTAAACCGCTACTAAATGCAAATGTACCAAATGTAACACTCAAAACCACCTCTATGCCTTTTGTCTGCTTCATTAGTCATGGAGTAACAAGCGAACAGGCCACCCCTGGCCATGCAACTGCTTGTCAGCCATTTTTGCCATTATTTATGAGCACCCAGAAATTGGGGTGATGAAAATGGCTGTTATTCGTAAATGATTAATGCCACGGTATTGTCACACCCTTTGAATTAAAGTTGAAAGTCTTGACTTCACTCACATCTTGAGTATTTCATTCTATTTAAAATGAATGTGTTAGTGTAGAAAGGACAAATGACAACAATCTTATAATCACTCCATTATTTATAGACATTTAACCATCCTGTTAAATACTTTTTGTGTCAAATATTACACACCTTGCTCTGCTTGCTAAGGCTGCAGTAGAGGAAGCTTTAAAGGCTTTTTCTCATGTAGCATGGCTAATGTTAGCTTGACTGACAACCACTGAACTACAAAATAGCAAATAGTGAATTATTGGCAGCGATAACTATGACAATAATTTTACCACACAACGCTAATGAGTCATTAACACGAAATTCTTCAACACATTATTCCAACTTATATGTACCACAGAGGTTTTATAAAGCAAATAAAACATATTTAAGGTTCTGACCATTTCCAAAACAGAGATGAACTTATTTAAGTGCAAAAGGTTGCTTACACCAATGTACAGTAAAACATTTATGTTGTTTAGTTTTATAGGCCTATAAGAGCACAAACAGAGTGCTTACATCTGTAAATATGCTAAAACGTGGTGTTGCTATACTAGCCAGTTGCATTTACTCTATGGAAACCTCAGACAAAACTCACAGTAATAAAAGGCTTATGCAAATGTCTCATCATTTTGAGGTCAAAGAGCGCTAGGAGATTTTCGTGACAATTCAGTTTTACAAAAGCAAGTTGAGCATTGTTTTATCAGTTTTCTGTTTAATCCCACACTTTTGATGATCACATTTTTGGGATTAAGATGCCTTTTAAGTATAAGAAAATGATGGAGAGTTGCCATAATTTAGGATGAAAATAAACACTGACACATCAAGAAATTCTTTGCAAATCTACATATTTACATCATCAATTACATTGATGCATTGTTTCAGCCTTACAATGCACAATCCAACCACATATCCTTACCATTAGTACAGCCATGAAACTCACAGCTAAATGGCTGGATGAACATAAGAAAAATTAATGTCTCAATTTACAAAACAGCGCTTTTGTGAGATCATGGTCACATTGTTTCTATAACATGATATATTTAGAAAGTAACACTGTGTCTCAAAGAAAATACAGTGTGAGCTGTCTGTTACAGAGGGAACTCTGGTGAACTATGCTTCAGGCGTTCAGGGGCATCACAGACTGTAGGTCATTCATGTTCTGAAAGTGCACAGAGCCCAGTAGGATTTAATGTTCCAAATATTTGGTGATTTAAGCACAAAACCGTGGATCAAAACTCAAGGTCTCAATTGAACAGTGGATTTGGAGAACAGTTCAAACATATAGTGGTTCATGGCCAAATGCAAAGGCAACCACAAAACTCTGCTCACACTATTGCATTTTTAGAGTCACAAATCATACCAGCATACATTGATATCAAAATGCTCGCAATGCAAATGCAGGTCAGTACATTTTTCTCAAAATCAAGCATAAATACATGACTGAACATACTTTTTAAAAGGGTATAATGTTGCAGCGCTTTGGAAGCTGAAGGGTTACTGCGCATGCCATATAAATGCATCATCCCCGCTTTGAGACTGGCTGAGGACCTTTGCTGCATGTCACACCCCCTTCTCTTCCACCATTGTTCATGCCAGCCTCTCTACTGCTACCTATCAAAATAAAAATGCCCAAAAAATATCAAAAAAAAAAAAAAGAAAGAAATCACTCACCCTGTCTCCGAGTGTAATCTTGAAGAAGGGACTCAGTGGTCTCGTCCAGGGCAATGTCCAGAGGAACATCACCGTCACAATTCACAGCTGAAAGAGAAGCACCTCGCTGCAAAAGGAACCTGACAAAACAAACACACAGAGAGTGAGAATCCATTTAATGGCAGAAACAAAATCCACACAAAGGCAACCAATATCTAATCAGAGAACACTGAATCCAACTACTTTATCTGCATCTTGTGGTGTCATTATATTCAATTATACTGAAATGCAAAAAATATTAAATCTTTTGATTTGCATGTGTTTTTGTGCCAGGCCAGCCCACACATGCTTAAGCTGACTTGTTGTCCTGCCAAACGCAATAACAATGTTAGTATTGTTGAATGTAGAAATACTCTGGCACCTACGCTGCACTCTGATGTTCCTACAGTGGCAGAGAGTGCTGTAATACGCAGCTACTATATTGCTGCGTTATGTTGTGTGTAGAGAAATATGTTACTCACTCTGCAATGTCAGCATGGCCGCAGGAGGCACCGACATGCAGTGGTGTCCATCCCTCATTGTCAACCTGGCTGACATTGGCACCACGCTCCAAAAGGAAGGTCACCATCTCCATGCTGCCATCTATACAGGCCTGTGTATCACAACAACAAACATGAATAATTCAAATGTTCATCATCAATAAATTCATCAGCCAGCACAGCAGGTAAAGCTACCTCACCTGGTGGAGAGCAGTGATTCCATCTGCATTAGAACAGTTGATAATTTCTACCACATCCTCCCCATTCTTTCTTTTGGTCTCTTTGGCCTCCTTCAGCATCACCTCTGCCTCTTCTATGTCCCCACTGGCACAGGCAGCCAGGAACTCTGCAGCCCTGTCAAATCTCACCCTTTTCCTAAACAGAAAGGACATAGCAAGAGAAGCTCACTGGTTAGCTGCTGCTTTAAGATGGTAAACAACTTAGTTAAATGTACAACTTAATTGTATGTATGGAATTTACAAAGCAAAAACAAAAACACAGTCCAGTTGGCTGTAGGAAAAAGTGAAGGCAATATTGAATAGTCTATAGTAGTTTGTGGTATAATAGTATAAACCTGCAGGATTTGTGACTAACGAACCTGCCACCAATACTGCCACTGCTGTGACATCAGACAGTCACAAAAACTTAGCTAATCACTTAGCAAGAGATTACAAGAAATGTCCACATTCTACTTTAGTGATAGACTGGTTGAAAACAAGTACTGGTAATGTATATAAAATGTCATATTTGCAACACAGAAAAAATACTAAGAAATGCAACCAATGCTGAAAATAGACCCTCGTCAAAACTGACTCCTCCTAGCTAGCAGGTTAGCTAGCTAGCTAGCTAGCTAACATAAACACTTCAAACCCCGGTCCCAGAAATAACTATTGCATTGACAGTTTCAACAAAAAACTGAACACAACAGGTTTAATCCAATAGTAACGTTTTTAAAGAGCTAGGGGGGCGGTGTGTTATATTGTACGATGTTTCTTTTTTTGTCCACCTCCTGTCCAAGCCCACGCAAACATCCCTGCGCTAGCATATCTTAAAATGTTTGAGCTAAGCTAAACGGCTGTTTGCTGCTCGTTGTTTTAACATCGTTTAACAAGCAACGATTCCGTACCGTCGTTTGAGGAGGGGGCTGGTTTCATCTCTGCCCAGGGACACTGGCTTGTCCCTCGGCGGGTCGCTGAGCTCGGCCTCCGGCTGCCCTGCTCTGTCCTCGGCATCTCCCCGCCACCTACGCCTGGGCACGGCCGGTGCTTTGTCGGTACAGGAGCCGTCCCAGCGCTTCAGCTGCTCCCGCCGCTTGGTCCTCGCCGAGTCCCCCATTTATTTATCCGTGGAGGACTGTGTTTTTAAAAATAAAACATCTAGTGGCAAGGAAAGACACACCCTCCATGTGTGTACTTTCACTTCCTGGTTCTTGCTCCGGCTCTGGATGCGGAGGAAGCCTCGGCTCGTACTCGCAGGCGTCGGGACCGCGCAAAAGCTGCGCCGGTCTGTCTACAGAGGTCAGGCCGCACAAGTACTGTCGGTAAACGTTAGTTTCCAAGTGTTGGTAGTGGGCAGAGATCACCGTTAAGGTTAAGGCGAAAGTTAGGGGGGGTTAAATATAATAAACACGACTGGCTAAAGTGGAGATTAGGCTCAGATTAGGTAATTGTAAATGCACATATACAAGGAAACAGAGTTCACTTCTGCCAAGACTTGGGCTCTAACGCTATTATCCGTCCCTGTGTGTGACGTCACCGCCGCTGCTTGTAGCGCATCCCTGAGTGGGACTACTAAAATAACTTCACGCCTGGCCACTGTACACTTATAGTAACTAACTTCCTGTCATTGTGATCCTTAGGAGACTCTGATCAGCTTCATGTACATGTACAATTTGGAGACATGTAACAGGAATGGAAGACATGTATGTCTTTCTAATGCACTCTTCTATTATTATATTTCAGTTATAAACAATTAAAGGGTAGGTTCCCAAGTTTTCCATTTGTTTGGTTTGATTGCTGTAACGTATCATTCCTTCTTTTCATAAAGGCTTTAAAAGAAATCATTTAATTACTTGCAGTGTAAGTTATTAGGGGCTAACGCGATAGTTGTGGTTCTCATTCCAAAGTTCATATGACACTAATAAGTGGCTACAGCTACTGCCTGTGTCAGACAACTTGTCAAATAAGTTGTGTTTCTGTCCCCCCACCACAGTTCAGACTTATGAATACAGGGGGAAAGTTGTACTAACAACTGAAGACTGTAATTCTTGCAGTTATGAACATTAAGACTTTGTTGGCGTCCAGATAATCTGCAGCTTTTGTCAACATGGTCAGAGGTCATTTCAAGATCTTTCCTATGCCAAAACAACTAACTCATGGAGGAAGATAAACTGCTGAAGTCAGTATTTTGCAACCCAAAATTTATTTTTTATGAATGACTTCTAACTGACCTGTAAAGCACCAAATTGTTTATTACTTAACCATTATTAAAGCCATTAGTTACAGCTCATAAACCCGCTATTAATATTATAGTGTTTACTAAAAGATTATGTCATGTTTCAAAATCTGAAGATAATGAGAGCATATAGGTGCAAAGTTCCCCTTGCTGACTTCTTCACACAGAGACACCAGACTGTCTCAGTCTAACACTGCTCATCCTGATGAGCTGGAAAAACTGAAATAGCTGCTAAGTGTGCGAGGTTAACCTGTGATTATAACGTTAGCACCGGTGTTTAAAAAGCAACAGCCCCTGACGGTAAGAGCGATGATGAATGTTAGCTTCCTGCAGGCTGACTTGTTGGTATCGCCCTTAGCTGTGGTAGATGTTGAAATGACTTTCCTGTGGTTAGCACACTGCTCATTGCCACCACTCATTAGGGGCCCACAATGAGATCAAGAAGTGCAGGCCTGAAAATGACCTGATGATCAGTTGTGTAATGCCAGTTTTAGAAAAGTTGTAGACCCAGTGCCACAGATGACAAACAGTTACATATAATATAACCACTTTAACTCACCCAAATTCAAATCATAAAGCGGAGGAGTTGAGGTATAAAGTGTTAGGTTTCTCATGTACAGTCTGTGGGTAAACAGGCTTAATATAAATGTGATGCACAGCCCTAAAACCATTAAATGGTGTGGGTTATTTTTAGCTTTGGTTAAAACACTCAATGATAGCCCACAGTGCTAACTCTTAGGTAGCTTGTAAACATTCCAACCTGCAGACAAGGTCAAATTCCACATCACATTTCTCCTGTGGCTCTGTGTGTGCAGCGCTGCAGCTCTACACTGTGACCAACACATCAACCAGAGCCCCTGAAGAAACGAGGTAAATATCCAATTTGCACTTATTAGCGCTGAGCTTGGACTAGTCATCTATGAATCTGTCCTTGATATGACAGATCATGCTCTGATTGTAAAAACTGGTTGTATACCAGTGGAGAACTTTGTCCTAGTTATGACACAGCCAGTAGAGATTTTAGAGTTTTTTAGAGGTGCTCAAGTTTACCTTTAATCTCGGCACCCCTAAAACATAATAATTTTTGTTACTATTAAATAGTAGTAGGCGACAAACTACTTTATTATAAGTGTAGTCCGCCATGACAGTAAAGTAAAGGAGGAGAGGTAGATAATGGTGGATTTAAGTAAGTAAAAACGATATTAAAATAACAGGTAAATGTTCTGATAAGAGAATGATGGATTAACACTACACTGAACTGTAAATACTGTGACTCAGAAGGTGTGTGGTTGTAGTTAAATGAGGTAGTTCACTAGCTTATCAGCTAATTAGCTCTCTAAGCTAGTCTGCTACATGCACGCGACTTAAACGACTTAACGCCACGTGGCTAATTGTAATGCGTAAACATGACCTTTGGGCTGATTAGTGTTAGCAAAACACTGCAGTACAAGAGCAGTGCTTCATGTACTCAGTACATTTCATTATACATTATACATACATACAATACATTTAAGGCCACTGGCGTTATGGATTGATATAGATCTCTTTATAGATTATAAATTCTCTCCGAGAATAAATGAGGGAGACAGGAGGATAGAGAGAGAGAGAGCAGGATGGAGTGCTAGGTGGAGTGCTGAGAAACTAGTTAGATGATAGCAACTTCTATAATGTTTTTGTCACCTGCCTGTCAAGCATGAAGTCTGTCATGTCTGTCAGTCTGTGTAAGTTCTGCCTCAGTGATCTGTCATGTCTGTCTGTGTCCACTGCTGCCATTTTCCTCTGGAAACAGTGAGTCAGAGGAACAATGCTCTACTGTGATCGTAAGACAAGAAAGCACTTTTGGAAGTTATTTGACTAGACCATTCTTATTTTAGTTTCATCTTTCAGAACAGCTAATTGCAAATAAAACCAAATAGCATTTCTCCATGCACACGTTTCAGAATGTCTCCACCCAAACACTCAGCAGCACACACCATCCCACCTCACGCTTTGACCCGGTTGGCACGGGAGTGGCTGGAAGAGGACACACCAAACTTTGATCCTGCAGGGGTGTGCGTGGGGTCACAGGAAGTCGAGGCAAGGCTGCTGTGTAAAACGCCTCATAGCATCCTGGCAGGGACTCCCTTCTTCACAGCTGTGTTCACTGAGGTCGGCTGCACGGTCGACTGGATTTTTCAGGAGGGAGCTAAGATTGGTAGGTATTAGACACTTTATGGCACAGATATACTGCATTTGATAAGTTCACAGGGGAAACTACACACCGGGGAAGATCTACAGGGCTGCAACCCCTGTTGTAGCACTTGACCCCCAGCTGACCTGACTCTCAACCAGTCCCACCCAAAGTGCTCAGTTTCTAAAGCAGTTATTGGACAATGAAATGACAAATATGTCCATAAATAGTTAAAATCACTGGAACAAACAAGACGTCTCACTTATATAGCATTCATTCAAATTAGCACTGGCCATTTTCAGGCAGAATTATTTTCAGTACATTTTATGTAACCTCCACAGGTCCAGAAGGTGTTGTGGTCACTGCTGTCGTGAGAGGCCCAGCGAGGTGTCTCCTCCTTGGTGAAAGGCCGGCTCTCAACTGCCTGGCCCGGGCCTCGGGAATCACCAGCCGCTGTTCTCAGCTTCAGGAAATTGCAAAGGCGAGAGGTTGGCATGGAGAGGTAGCAGGCACACGCAAGACCACCCCTGGCTTCCGATTGGTGGAGAAGTATGCCATGCTGGCTGGTGGCGTGTCCATGCACAGACAGGACTTGAGTGGAATGGTTATGCTGAAGGACAACCACATCTGGGCATCGGGAAGTATCACAGAGGTGAGCCGCTGCCTATACATGTGTACAGTTAAATGGTTAAAAGGACAATCCACATGTATATAGATATATGTATTATACTTAATTGAAAAGATTGAAGAGAGTCTGACAGCTCGTAGGTTCAGCTTCAATCTTTTTGCTCTGCAGGCTGTGAAAGCTGCCCGCTCCGTGTGCAGCTTCAGCAGTAAGATCGAGGTGGAGTGTCGCTCTGCAGACGAAGGCCGAGAGGCGGCTGGAGCCGGAGCAGACATTGTCATGTTGGACAACTTTCAGCCTCAGGTAGACAAGTTATTTCTCATTTCCATTTGCCTGATTTTCAGTGCCTCTGCTACCGATCTTGACATGAAATTTCACACCCCTCCCCCACCCCGACTGTCACCTACACCTGTAGGAGCTCCACGTTGCAGCTCGTGCACTAAAGGAGGAGTTCCCGACTCTGCTGATAGAGGCGAGTGGAGGAGTGACTCCAGAAAACTTAGCCATGTATTTCTCCCCACATGTGGACATCATTTCTCTGGGCTGCATAACACAGGGCTGTCCAGTTGTGGACTTTTCTCTGAAGGTTCAAAATCCTGGTGCTCACTCAAACATCCTCATATCAGATAGGATGCACAGACAGTCCCATGACAGATTCTTATGACTTTATATTCTGATGACTAGAAATGTTTTTTTGTTTTTTCAGAGAAAGGGGGTTCATTTATTTCCAACTTTCAAGTTTACGCAGTTCGAATGACCTACGGTACATGTGTGAAGTTGATGAAATAATCCACATCCTGTTTCTTTTAACTCTTTCATCACTAATTTGATAACAGTCAAAGAAGAATTGAAACTAAACTATTCTGCTTGTTCCCTGAATTTCCAACAAGCAACAGCAGCTGCAGGCTGAAACAAAACAACAGCAAGGCTTTTACAGTAAGGAGAGAGTCCATAGTCTAGCCACACAGATAGTTTACTTGTTTTTTTTTGTGTATCATAAAAATCTATAACGTTTATAATGTTCAGTTTTTCTTGATGTTTTAAGTAAATTACACAATAATTATTGAGATCATAATAATACTTCTGTTTGACTACATTATACTAAGAGGTCTTAACACTCTAAAGAGGGAGAAATATTAGAAACACCCACTCAGATTAGATTTTTTATCCCTATAATAACCTTATGAAATAAGAGGCCTTTTTATATATTCTTCTACTTGGTATATAAAAAGTACAAATTATCTTAGCTTAAAGTTAAATTAGTTAAAAATGTTATATCATAGTTACAAAACCCTTTGTGAAAATTAAAAATGTACGTTAAAATAATGTGTTTATGTATAATAATGTGTTCATTTTAAAAGTCATGTCTTGCATGAATAACTGCCTGTTTCCAATTGCTGCAAGTGTTAAAAATGTATACGAATATATATGTATATCTTTATATGAAATGTGATTTCTCATCATTTCAAATTATACTAATTTATTACAGCCTCTTCTTTCTGTTCTCCTTGTGATGATTATCCTACATTCATTCATAATTCTATGCCAAGTACCTGCATTTTTCTGAATATGGAGGAGTTGGCACCTGGGGTAGCCAATCAGATTTTGAGCCCGGTGCCTGGTGGGTACACAGGAAATCAGGAGCCTCAAGGAGACAAAGATTCTTCAGTGAACATCTTCTTATAGTAGTCGGTGGAGGCCCAAGCTAATAATAATAAGATGTTGAACTACGAACAATCACCAAACAAATGCAGGGATTAAAATCTAGTGAAACGTGGTGAATTTGAGACTTGGTGCAGACATGCGTACAATTACTGTTCATCGTCGCCTTGTTCAGTGTAATCTCCTTTTTGTTGACTCAGTAGACTGTATAACCACAAAATGTCTGCAGCTGTTTGGTCTTTCAAAAACCGCCACGTTTAATCAACACCATTTTTTTCATTTCCTAAAAAAATGTCAAACTAAATGTTTTTTTAACGACATACAAAGAAGAGGATTTCTTTTATTGCAAAAGCAGAAGTGTAAGGGAGTGGAAACATTTTGCTGATAGCAATATTGTGAGAACAGAAGTGTCACAACCACCTGTTGCAGTTACGCCCTCGTTTAAAAATCACACAGGAAGTATTGCACAGCCATATGCCTCAGAGAAACAGCAGCGCCACTGTCAGCCTCGAGAAGAGTGATGTGAAAGATGCAGTGGCAGCGTGGCATCTTCCTGCTCACCTCCATGGTGGTTGTCGGTAAGGTCACAAACTTATGTTGCTATATGTTGAGGCAGTTATAGGACCATATGTGGCTACAACAGGAGAGATATAAACGCTTTTAATGTATTTGTGTGAGTGTGCTGGGTGATGGTGGGGAGGGGGTGATTCTGAACTTTCAGATCCTTCAGACATATTACAACCCATTAAATTTCACTGTAATTCACTGTATTTTTATAGGTTGTGAAACCTTATGAGGTGTGTTTTCCACCTGAATATTCACCATATCACAACTGTAATCCTATTTCATTGATTAAATACTCAAGTTTTAAAGTTTCAAAACTCTGATAAAAGAGAAAATAATGTGCTCAAAGAAGATGTTCAGGAAATCCTTCAAGACCACAACCTCATAGTATGCACAGTTTGAATCCTGTGCGCAGTCATACGCAGCTTCATGTGAAGACATTAAGCTGTTGTGACTGAAACTAGTTTTTACAGAAGAAGCTGTGCCAATAGGAAATGAAAGGATCCACAGAAACTAGGACACTCTGTCAAATGCAAAAACCACTCATATGGACAAATGAAAAAGAATTTGTGGCACTAACCAGCTTTCTCGTAATTCGATTCGAGTGCTCCACTCCTGTTGTACTGTTTGTGTCATGAACAGATGAAACAGTTTTCTCTTTGAGGAGACAACACCTTCGTTTTACTTCATTATAATGACCTGATTTGATTGAATTTGGAGTTTAAAGTGGGAGAATTTTCTCCCTCCTCTTGTTGGATCAGGGTCTATTACCAGTCTCAACAGGGTAGCATCACCTACTGTAGGCTGGACTATTCTCAGTTGATATGAAATGCACCTATTAATAAAACAGAACAGCTGTTTTTCTGATTTGGTGAAACAACCTTATAAAGCATATAAGCGTATGTGATTAAAATATACAGTGTCTCTCTTAGCTGCTGGATATTTTTGATCTCAGCCTTTGGGCGTGGCACAACAAGCTGTAAACACTATAGAATCTGCTAATGCAAAGATACTGCTTATTCACACATTTAGTATATACAGTTTAACGTTACTATTCAGATCTTTCCACCTGATGAACATTTTTTTACTGTTCTTTTAGCTCCAATGTCTGAGAGATTAACTGGGCCTTTACCTGCTAAACGTTCCAGTGGTTCTGTCCACTATACTGAGTTAGCAACTCAATTTACACTACACATGCAAGTGAAAAATTTGTACTTAGAGAACACACACATCACACAAAAAGAGAGTCAGAATCACTGCAAGTGTGGAAATATCCGGGAGAAACAAGTGACCGATGACTTAATGTTCCCTGGAGATTTTTTTGTGTGCTGTAAGTCAGCTGCATTTCTTCTTTTTACTGATGCTTCTGTTTTCGCTGTGTCTTTGCCACATGGAAGGTGGTAAATGATTTTCTCACATTGCTTGTGTTACACTTATTTTCAGCCTTTCAATTAAGAAACAATTTTCTGTTTCATTTCTGAGGCACTCTGGGTTCTAGCTTTTAACATTGACATTCATATTTTGACTCTCATATCCTGGCTTCTTTTAGACCTTGTGTTTTTTGTGCTGTTCACTAAGTACAATAACACTTTTAGATATAGTCTTCTTTCTTTGATATAAATTTAGAGATAGATTTTTGTAAAGTTTTGATCATATACATGGTATATACATGGGAAGTACTGTCACATATGTGGAAACATCTGTATAAAGGCTTTAGGCCTTGCCACTTAACCTTGACTCAAGTGATGTCACTTGAGTGAGTGTAGGTTGGGCCTGAAGTTTAAAAATGGAAAAAAAAACAAAGGGTGTAGAGTAACCAGACTACTCAGCTCAAAGCTAACAGCTCCAGGCTACAATAGCTGCTAGTGAAGCAACCTCCCCCCACCCCCCTGGTCTGTAGTTGAACTGTTGGTGGTAAAGCTGTGATGTGATGTGATGTGATGTGAGGTGAGGTGATGTACAGTGCTGCGTTATGTGTGTGGCACTGACTGGAGTTCATTTTCAAATAAATTTGTGTACGATGACACTCGTCTAATTTCCGGAAAACATTTTGTTCTCTCAGCTGAATTTAAGAGATACATCAGCATTAAATGACAACATCAATATATAGTAACTATAGCACGTGTAATCTTATTTAATAAATGAATTATCAAAGTGTGCTGGTGCTGATCAAATTATTTTTCTGAATACATTTTTTTCTTCCAAATTGCAGCCATCCCTGTTTCTTTGTCTTTCAACATTGAAATATCAAACACCAGTGTCTACACTGGTAAACAACAAGACTTCTTTGGGTACAAAGTGCTTCAGTTCATGTCTGGCTCAGACAAAGGGTAAGTTTGTGTTTGCAGCTAAGTATTTTAATTTTGACTGTTACTGCTAAAATTACTCATCAAGCAGGTGCAAGATGATTCTGTTGCACATCGCTAGATGTGCTTGTGAAGAGTGATATGAGTTGTGGTTTGCCACTTAGACTGTTATTGTGATGCTGCACTGTGACTAATCTTCCTGTGCCTGCACAAAAAGATCGCTCTACAGCCCGGAACACACAAAACATTTTCCTTATGATTACTGTTACCATCCACAGAATAATCGTCACTGCACCTCTGCAGCTAAATGGATCTGGGGGAGTATTCAGTGCTTACAAAAGCCAAAGCCACTGGTACAAGCCTGAAGGTATAAAAATAAATGTGGTTCTGGATGTCACAATAATTGCTCACAATACAGAAACACTTCACTGTGTAATTGAAATGCGTCTATTTTAAAGTACTAACCAAATGCTGCCGTTGCAGAACTGTCTGTAAATAACGAAACAATCCCAGTGAAGCACGTGGGCCTGACCATAGCTGCAAACTCCAGAGGCTCCAGCTTCACTGTAAGGAAATCATAAAGCTTTGTGATTTGTTTCACTTCTTTAAAGTCCTGAGCATGGTTCTCAAAAATAAGATTCATTATGGTGATTCAAATGTCTCGATGCTCGGCTCCAGGTTTGCAGTCCAAGTGTAGCCCATGAGTGTGATGGAAACTCGTATCTCAATAGTGTGTGTTACACAGTGACACCTAACATGGAGCAAGTCTCAGCTACAACACCTGCGTTCCAAGGTAAAGGTCATTTCTTCCATGTTTCCAAAATGTTTTTGTCCTGGCAAAATGTCTTTTACAATTCTTGACTCTATACATATTTCCATTTTTTCAGAATGCACAAAAAAGACAGTGGACCTTGTCTTTCTATTTGATGGATCAGGGAGTATGACTGAAGCAGAGT
>JAUYWH010000001.1:22189868-22202488 GCA_034779795.1 Ctenopoma multispine
CCCCCTCGAGGACGAAAACAGGGGAGCTGTGTACATCTACCTTGGTCACAAACAAAGTGGGATACGCAGCAATTTCAGTCAGGTGAGACAGACATAATATCAGATTGTCTTTTTTGTTGTTGATGATCCTGCAGGTGGACAACTAATTATTTTCCACTTGAATCAACAGTGCATAAAGGCACCATAATGGATTTTAAGAATTATTGCAGCATTTATGGTTCCTTTTATTTTTGGATAGAATTCGGTCTTTATATGCATAAAAGCTAAGCATCATCAATCACAATGTACAGAACACATTTTTTATGATTATCATTATTATGATTATTATTTGAGCCAGTTTTCTAGGATACAGTTGAGGAAAAAGTAAGTAAACTATTTTCAATTTCCTGGTTTTATGCACAAATTGATGATAATGATGATGGGATGTGATCTGATCTTCACCAAGGTCACAAATATAAACAGACACAATATTTATACAACTTGATGGGTGTCAGATACTGATGCTTTGTCAAGCGCTTTGGCATTATATATCTATACTGAAGGCACCCTTAAGCTTCAGTATAAGATACAAAGGGGTTTAAATTGATTCCAGGATGTACATATTCTATATCTTTTAACTTAACCTAACAATGATGTTTTTGTACTCGACCATAACCCAGTTGTCTCTGTGCATAAAAATCAATCAAACCGTGATGTTTCAACCCTGTAATCAATTATTGTGAGGAGCGGTCCGACACCATTATTGCCATGGCATCAAGGAGTGACGCACCTGTTGGACCATATAGTCGCTCCAAAGGGTACCTTTAGTATCAGTATTGAGTGTCGGGGTTTGTAGATATGGCAGACCCAGTAATCACAAGTGGGAATATTAATAAAAGGAACTACAGAATTAAGCCAAAATAAACAGTGCAAACAGAAAATCACTGCACAAGGGGCAACGCTACTAGACATGCAGCAAAACGAGACCATAACTACAGGTGATGACAACAGATAATCCAGCAAGGAAAGAGTGACTGAGGACTAGAAACACGGATGAACACGAGAGGGGAGTGACATGGTGTGAGTGTGAAACACAGAGGGAACACAACAGGAGAAAAATAGAAACAATAAGAAAACACCAGGAAACCAAACCAAGGCAGAATCGTGACATGGAGACATAATGTGATGCTGTGAGAGTATTTATAATTCTACTGTCCTAAATAATAATTTTATTCATTTTGGAGGGTCCAAATGGAAACTTTAATGGGTGTCTGGACAAAATCTTAAATAAATATAATAATATCAAATGTAATCCTAAAACAATCCAGAATGGTCCATTTTAGTGTCCATAGCACACACAGCACACAGTTTGTTGTACCAGCTTTGACCACTTATTAAATGAAAACCTATAAATGCAAAGCAAGCACTGTTTCAGTTGTCAGCTCTCTGTTATTGCAGAGAATCATGGGACAGGAGATTCAATCTGGACTGAGATTCTTTGGGCAGTCCATTGATGGGAGTGTGGACATGGGGGAGGATGGACTGCCAGATATCGTGATTGGATCACAGGGCGCAGCAACTGTCTTAAGGTATGGTTACTGTGACTGTATGTGGTTCAGTATGCACAACTGTTAACCAGTAGCCTACAGAAACCCTTGGGTTGAGCCATGTAACATACTGGCAATCAAATTTCTCAACAAAAAAGCAAAACAAAGGTGTGGAAGAAGACCAAGGCCAATTGTCTCATCTAGTATTGACTATGGTACATGATGAGTGTCAGATCTGCTATATTAGATATAAGGAAGGGTGTATGATTTAGAGAATAAAAAATTACCTATATTATCTATTATCTCAAACTTATTCAACCATAGCTTTAGAAGGAGTGAAATCATGGACTAGAAACCCCTTCATTCATTAGTGAAAGTGTAAGATAAGATGTGTATACAGGTACTATTCTAATCATTTTGATGAATGTCTTTCAGGTCGAAGCCTGTCTTTGATGTCACAGCACGTCTGTCTGTTCTACCTCTCAAGATAAGCATAGAACATTTCGACTGTCAGAGCCAAACTGACAACATTTTACCTATGGTTAACTTAACAGTCTGCTTCAAAATGGTAGAAATAACAAAGAGCAAAGCAGGTAAGGACAAGAGTCAATAACATGATCCATTAAACAGTTGCTACCGCTGCACTCCCTGTCGACTCATTTCCTTAATCTCACTGTCTCAATGTCTTTTCAGGGGCAATAAACACTGCACTGAATCTCTCATACGCACTCGACGTTGATCCAGCGAGACAAACATTTCGAGGTTTCCTTAAACCAACTGATAAAAAAGCCAGGAAAATGACTTCTCTGTTTGAGCTGAGGGATGAGACTTGCTTCAAACACACCATCTACATGACAGTATGAAAATGAATTAATAATATTCATGCTCACACTGTACTCGTCAACTATGTGACCATCGGTGTATCTATAAATGCCATCCATGTCTTAACTTGTGTTTCATTAACACTTGAAGTCAAAGATAGTTTTAGAACATATGTCAGCTGTTTTACATATAATATGCAGATGACTTTTCTTTATCCTTGCAGAGATGTGTGAAAGACTTACTAACACCAGTACACGTCAAATTACATTTTACCCAAACTGACAGTGATGTGGCAAATGCTGTCGTGAATGTGGACAGCAAAAAGCAGACATTTGTTGAAGTATGTACCGCAACTACAGTCCCTGCATTAATATTCATCCACTCAATTTCTGTGTTTTTACATGCAAAAAAAGACTCACGTTCCATAGTTACATGTGTCATCTACACCATTTTTCTCTCTTGTTTCGTGTTTTTATATATGACATAAATTCTTTTGTACAGATTCCTTTTGAAAAGGAGTGTCAAAAAAATAACACCTGTGTTGCTGAACTTGTGGTGGATTTCAACTTCTCGTATGTATATTTTCCAAACACGTTACACCTGCTGTAATATTAACATCATTTTACCAGATGTAAGAAGTCTGTTATTTCTCTTAGGACTCCCACATTGTTAGTGGCAGAAGATAACTACTTCAACATAACTGTAAAACTGACCAATCAAGGTGACATCTCGTACAACACCAGCCTTATAATGGAGTATCCTGCTGGCCTCTCTTTCTCTATGATGGACCCTATAGAGGTGAGGTTTGTTTTTAAAGGATTTATCATCAATGATTAGTCTTTGTTAGGGCCATGCCACACATAAAAGTGTGCTCACAATTGTTGGTGAGTACCACTGTATGCACGATTAATCAAAAAGAATGAACCCATACGAATGAAAGAATGGACCTTATTTCTCAGTCCTCAAGCATCTTCACGGAACGAGTCTCCGACCGTTAGAAAGAGTAGGTATCTAAGATCTGAATAGTTGCCAACAGGGCACGGTGAGTGCATCATTTCCTCATTGACACCTGAGTGTTGAAGATTTTTTGGAATCAAAACCTGCCTCCGTGATGGATTGGTTGGAAGGTCTGTGTTTGGCCTCCTAGATTCCTAGACCTCACTCCGTGTGACCTGTTAAAGATAAAGGTTTTGTTGCGCCACTACCTGAATGACCCTAAACATTGAATAAGAACAGCGATCACCTCAGTGGATTGTGATATGCTGCAACACATGGTCTAACAAACCGTAGTGGCACGAGCAAAATCATACTGAGCACAATATATTACAATAATGTTATGTTAAATATGAATTACAATATCATCAGATAAATGTATTAAATAATTGTTAGAACTGCCACTGAAGGTAACAACTACTACAATACCCACTTTTTTCACATCTTGTCCACCATTTTCTGTGAAGAGGAAAGAGGAAGAGAAAATCTCTAAGAGGACTTGAAACCCACACAGGATGTGTGGTTTGTCTGAGACGTAAATGTTTTTAGCTTCAAGCCTGTGAACGAATGCTTTTTGGAAAAGAAACTCACACCTTACACTTGCCCTAGAATTTACAGTTGACCTTACCTACAGTACATCAGTAAAGTTAAAGAAAAGGTCACACAGCATCACAGCACTGAATTTAAACAATGTTTTTTATATCTTAAAACAGGCAACAAGACCAACGCTCTCCAGCTGTAATGATTTAGAAGGACCCAAAACTGTGTGTGGTGTCAGCCGTCCTGTGTACCGCAGTCGATCTTTCGTGAGTCATACTTGCACCTTCACAACACAGAAGTGATGTTTCATATGAAGAACTATGACTGTTTACACCTTTCACTCCTTTTTATGTAAAAGGCAACATTTAAAACATCTTTCCACGTCTTGAGTTCTGCTGAGTATGAGTGGAAGGACTCCATCTCAATGACCGTTACAGGGAAAAGGTAAATGTATTCTAACACAATCCATTAAAGTTGTTCTCTCTGTCTGTTTTAACAGATTATTGTTTATCATTATATATGTCATGTTTAAAATTCACATACAATTATTTTTGCATCCTCAGTGATAACACAGGAAACGATGCGAACAGTTCTATGACCAAAAACATCCAAGTACAATTTGAAATCAAAATGGAAGTAACACTGTAAGTGGTGGTGGTTCCTAAACGTGTCCAGACACCTGACAATTATTTTGTGATCCACTTATATTATCACACAGCTCCTGGCATGTTGTAACAATATTGCATTGTTTTCAGGGATAAAGACACCATCAAGTATCTGAACTTCACACCAGAAGATTCGGTACCAAAAAAACTGGAGATCATATATCATGTAAGTTTTATATGTAAAGAACAAACTCATTATCATTGACCTGGACATTAAACACTGTTGTAGTGAGTTGATTTTTTTTTTTTTTACAAAGGATCTCTATTAGCAACACAGTAGTTACAATCTACACTTCACATAACTTTTTTTATTTTACATGTATATAAAATGTAAATAATAATAAATGAGATGTTTTGTGTTGATATTTGTGACTTTGATCAGATCAGATTACATTACAACTATCTCATGTGACTCAGAAGAAGCGTACGTCCAAAAATGTTTAACTGTTCTTCTTAAACTGGACCAACTGACTCTCGCTATTCACAGGTAGCCAATCCTGGCTGGAAGTCTTTTCCTGTCAATGTCTCCCTGGTCTTCCCAACTGAATTGAAACATAACTTTGAAATCAAGAATTATCAAGTCTCTGTCGAGAAGGTAATTTGGTGACGATTTATTGACACTGCTGCTGTGCATATAATTACAAATCCTTAATTCTTATGACTTTTTCTCTTTTAAGAACAAAACTCAATGCACTGACGTAGAATCTTATGTAAGTAAAACACATTTAGTATCAAAATATTATAATATCTGATCATGTCAATTAAAATCCCTTTAAAAAAAACTGTTGTTGTGTTACAGCTCTGCTCATCAGATCTCCCCAGAAAAATCATAAAGTGTGACACTTTTATGCTGGAGAAAGAATCAGTCACAGAGTTTAAATTGTCAGGAGATGTACACTTTAAGGACCTCAAACAGCATGCAGCGGTAACAACTCACAGAGACACAGTACACACCATGTGCAGCGTGCCACTGACAGCGGTGGACACATCATTCATTGACGTTTGCTTGCTTTGCAGAATCTCGCCTTTTTGAAACGGTACGTTGGAGACGGCGGAGAGGTTAAATTTAAAAACTTCATACACGTCGGCTACGACAAGAAGCGATATGTGCTGAGTTCTCATAAAACAGAGGTATGCTGAAGTTTGACCAGAGCAATGCCATTTCAGAGGGTTTTTAAATCTTTCTAGTAAAACAGATGTTTCATATTCTTAACACAGAATAAAGGTTTGCCACATAAGAGATCTAAAGAAATCTGCCTGGAGAAAGACACCGGCCCAACATTGCAATGGGTACATTCAGTCTACACACACACAGCCAAAGGTACAATCAGTTTATATCCTCATCCTCATTTTCACGTTTCATTTTATCCGCCCGCAGACTGAAGTCCAGGTTGAGTTCATCATTCCCTTGGACGAAAAGCTGATTGTTTTAACTGGAGTTGGATTGGGACTGTTGTTTTTGATCATAGTCACAATCATCATGTTTAAGGTGAGAGTGGATCTCCAGACTGAAGGGTTTCACTTTGAACCACATAAAATACCAGTTAAGGGCAAAACTCTGCCTCCATATATACAGAAATGTTGGTTTTTGGCGTGTGGTGTAAAAAAAAATTTCTTATCTGTCACAAGTTGGGCTGCTTCAAGAGGAGAAAGCTGCCTGATGATGATGAGGAAGAAGATTCTCTTCGGGATGCTGTACTGTCTGGACCCTTACCTGCCCTAAGTGAGGAGGCAGTCGGCCAATCAAAGGCTGACAGCAAATCCGAGCCTGAACCTTCAGAGGAAAACAAACTTCTTGATAATAATGAGGCAAATGGCAGCACCTCAGCATTATCACTGTCAACATGGGCTGACGTATAGTACTTCATGGTGATGGTACGCATCAAACATCGGCTGTCTGTGAACACGGTTACAACATCAACCTGGGAATCGGTGGACAAGAAGACCACCAAGAGACTCTAGAGAACTTTAACAGCATCGCAGACATCCAAGAATCAATTTCTGGTCAAATGATCACTGCAACACAACTGGTTGTGCTTGGAGATGGAAAGGTGCCAAAGAAACCTCTTCCAGCACAAGGACAGTGGTGACCTGATGGAGATCTTGTGAGAATTAGGACAGTTGTTGTTATTAAATGTCTCATGTGTTAAGTGTCTTCTTTTGTGTTTCCGTTGGTTACATTTCATGTTCTTCATCTATAAAACAACGAAAACAACATGCATGTCCATCACATCTGTCTTCTCCAGACATGACGGATATTTTCATATAAAACATGTGTACATGTGTAAACGAATAAAGCCCCCCATGGTTTGCTTGCTTTGGACATGAAACACGTCTAAAAATATATATTCTGTTTGCTGACGACCTGTGTGGAGAAACAGCTTCAGCCAGCAGCTGTGCAGCTGCAGCCAGCAGCTGTGCAGCTGCAGCGCTGTAGCTATAGGTGGTGCAATTTATTTAAAACATGCTCTCAGCAAATACTCTACTGCAGTTTGTATTATCTATGATGTAAAATGATCTTTGTTAAGACATCTTGAACTATAATAAATATATTAATATTTTAATTACTTTAAAGTGAGTAAATGCTGTCCAGGATGTCCGGTGTAAGAACACTGAAGAACGCTGCACTAAACTGTGGTCACACAGAGATAAGGCAAGAGGAAAAGAGATTCAGATAACTGATGAGATGCACTTTATTTGTCCCCTTATGCAAATGTTGTTTTTGTGCACTAAGTAACATGAAATAGCAGCTAAGCAACAGCACAACACACAGTAGAGAAAATTGTATTCCTAAAATGTCAGCACAACATGTTAGCACCATGGCAACATGGTTGGGAACTTGATGAGGAACTGTGTGGCCAGCCATAGCTTACAAGAAATGCTCTGTATCATAATAGAAAAAGGAATAAACTATTCTTTGTGCTTGCCTATTCAAGGTCTATTCATACACGAATGTAAGGGAAGGTTCTGGTTTTCGCCAACATTGGTTTTTATGGCAGATTTAATCGACTGGTGCATCTCCCATACCGAGCAGTAACGTCTGTGGGGGAAGGTGTTTTAGCAACAGGTGTTAGAATTTTTGGAAGACTGGGCACCCCACAGGTGTTAATTCCTCTGTACGTGCTTTGAGTAAGAGATATATAGATATACCATCTGAACCTCATGAGGATCAGTCATCAGCCTACTAACCACCACTGAGCAACTGAAACTTACTAAAGTCATCAGCTTGATAAACGTTCTCATGTCCTTTATTACAGTATATGTTTGCTACAACAGGCTGGCAGCCAATCCAAATAAGCAAACAAATCCACCACACGTAGACAGGTCAGACAGCGAGTCAAAAAAATGAACAGCGAACAGGCAGAAGTGGAGAAGTGAGATGTCAGATCAGTGGAAGCAATAACACACGGTCTGCACTTCTAGTTTTGTACATAGTACGTTTCTCTCTTTTCTGTACTTTCAGGTGTTCACACATTCACACGTGTGATCACTGGACATAAACTTGTGTTTAGTTTGTTTTATAGAGTTCACTGAATCTTTTCATATAAGTACAAAGTGTATTTTTGTTTGTGTTTCTCTGTTTGTGCAAGAGTTACTGGAACAGATCTACCAAATTAGGGATTTGTTGCAAATATAGGGTGAGGAGGGAAAAAAAAGGTTATATAAGCTCTCCTGCTTTCAGCAAACAAAATCACAATCCCCTCCTCTTTCACCACCCACTCCTTCCTCGTTTATCAATTTACAGTCCCCTCATCAGGGGAAGACTAGTGGAAAAGATGCATGTGAAGAGTCGCTTCGTCTGGCTCACCTACACGGTGGCTGCTGGTAAGAACTAGAACAAGTTTATTTCTCTACATTCCACACTTCACGCATCATATTACAACAACTGAGATGTAATGTTTTGGTTCACACGACCTTGTGGTCTTATGTCTTCTCTAGATAACTACAAGTGATGATATCTAGAATAAGGTTTTGAATAAACTACTGTCAAGGAAACATGTTTGAATGACGTTTGTGCAGAGAGACGATTAGGAGGAGGTGTGAAAAACCATGTGCAGCTCACACCCACGTTAGGAAACAAGAGATTAGTTGGTGGTTTTGTATCACTGGATGGATCCATCCTTAGATCTGGGAGCTAAGATTAGCAGTTAAATGAGGCTGAGTGAGTTCAGCAAAATCTCAGAGCTCCCCGGACCTGCTTCCATACTGGCTGCTACCTCTTTATTTACACTAGCAATAGTTAAACGTTGTCATTTCTATTTACATATTTCAGCCATCTCTGTATCTTTGGCTCTCAACATCAGTACAACAACCTTCCACGTCTCTACTCTGGAAAAAAAAGATTTCTTTAGAAACAAAGTGCTTCAGCTCTTGTCTGGTGAGAACAAAGGGTGAGTGCTGTGGTTTTAACTCAACCTTACTGCTGGTAATATATCTGTGCCTTGTTACAAATGGACTCCAAAGATGACTATCCTCACAGTTTTTGACCTCATACACAGGATGTCTGTCACATCAAGTGGATCTGAAGAACTATCCCCATCTGAGCTAAGAGAAACCCACCAGTGCCTCCTTATCCCAGGTATATGTGTAAACTGCCAATTACACAATTACCTGGAAAAAAGCTACAGATTTATGCATTTTTCTTCCCTTTCTCGGTTGTGTTTCAGTAGATACATCATTAACACTTGCTCCATGTCCCTTTTAACATCGGTGCATTAATTTACAACAACGAACCTGTAAAACTGCATGTTATTAAAAAATTATTTAGTCTAATCACACCTGAAACATTCTCAGTGGCCATAGTATAAGCAGGTACAGCTCATAGATAGACAGGGACATCACCTAAATAATGCTAATCACTAATGCTAATCAGATGCTGCTGTTGCAGACATGTCTCCCGCAGACACACCAGTGCCTGTCAAGTACTTTAGACTGTCAGCAGCTAAAGGCTCCACACGTCGCCAAATGACTGTAAGAAAATCACAAGGCTCAGTCATTTTGTTTGTGACGTGGCTTCAAATTCTGAACAAATTAGTCTCATGAATCCACGTTCTAGCCTCTGATAACATCTGATCTAGGTTTGCAGTCCTAATGTGGTCCATGCCTGTCACGAGAACTCTGATCTGAACCATGTGTGTTACAAGATCACAGATGTTTCCCAAGGTACATGAACATTTACGGAGTTACTTTCTCCAAATCTGTGATTAGAACATCTTTACTGAAATGAGTTTCCTGCAATAAATGATTATTCTGAATATCTCAATAGTAAATGGTTTTTTTTACAAGCTTCTACTGAATCTCTTTTTCAGAATGCACAAAAAAGACAGTGGACCTTGTCTTTCTATTTGATGGATCAGGGAGTATGACTGAAGCAGAGTTCAACAAGAATAAAGATTTTATAGTGGATATAATCAACAGCCTTAAAAACTCATCAATCAAGGTCACTGCAGCATTAAATCAGTTATACTATTTATTTGTTAAATTATATACAATGAACATGAACTTATTACTGTGATGTCTGTTTTTTCTTCAGTTTGCAGCAGTTCAGTTCTCCTCAGATTACAGAAAAGTGTTTGACTTCAGTGATTATCAAGCTGGTACTGCTCTCCACAAACTTCAGAAAGAACCTCACATGAAATATCTCACCAACACTCACAGAGCCCTCAAATTTGTTCTGTAAGTTCTGTTATATTACACCAACAGTTTTCAAGCTCTAAATAAAAACAATAAAACAGCTGTTAATAAGAATGTAACAATAATAAGAAACTAGGTGAGGTTAGACTGTGAGCATCTTATGTGTTGTTATAAGAAAGTAATACTTTACATTACATTAAACAAACAGTTCTCAAAGACTTTGAACAACTGAATAAAATCAAATTAACAGTGACTGTTGAGGAGGGAAACTCCTCAACAGTCAACAAGAATATAGCACTTTTTCAGATTCTGAGCATTTGTTAGTTGATGTAAATGTTAATTTATTCATTTTTATGTTGTGTTTATTCTCAGCATCACTAATCCTACTTTTACATTTATTTCAGGGAAAACATCTTAGAAAATCCAGCTGCAGGTGCTTCTCCTGATGCAACTAAGGTTCTGGTCCTAATCACAGATGGAGATCCCAGTGATACTGACACAAGATATAATATTATTCAAAGATATGATAAAATGAACATTATTCGCTTTGTCATTGGGGTAAGTGTGATGTGATATAACATTGTCTCATTAATCTATTTGTTCAACTGATAAAACTGAAACAATGATTACATTATTATTATTATTATTATTATTACACATCTTATTTTGTCCATTTTACTAATGTATTTGTCTAAAAAGTGAACTCAAGGCCAACTCAATTTTATTTGTTTTCTTTTACATAAAAAAAACTAAAAGAAATAAATGAAATATATGAAACTGAAAATAAGTATTCACTTCTTTTTAAGTAACCTAAATCATCACTGGTGCAGACAATTAGGTAATTTGGAAAGTCCAGTTACTGTGGATTAGTATCCTGATAAACTGAACCATGAAGATAAACAAACACTCCAAGCAACTCTGTCAGTTGCTGAAAAGCACAAGTCAGGGGATGGACACAAAAAAAAGGTGTAAGTCACTGAATCTCTCTTAGAGAACAGTCACATCCATCATGAAGAAAACGAAGGAAGGTAGGTGTCACAGGTTTCTGTGATGAGAGTCACTGTGTAGACAGTCTGTCCAGTGTGGTCTGTCAGTCTTTAAGTATGTGCTGCCCTAGATTTACACACTTCTTAACCAGTTGACTGCACCAGTCATAATTTATGTGGGTTTTTTAAGGATTCCATACAGAAAGTATCAATTATTTTCAGTTTTATGTTTAAATAATTTATCTAACTTTGTAGAGATCGGTTTGGTCTTTTATTTTGTCAAAAAAGCTCAATCAAAATCAACCAGGATTCATAAACTATGATTCATGCAACTTAATTGGGGGCTTCTTTGTATGTTTTTTTATTTTTCCAACTTCATAATGTCAAACAATCTTCTGGTTTCAGGTCAAAGGTGCTAATCTGGATAAATTTACAGCCATCGCTTCACAACCAACAGATAAATATGCCTTCAAAATAGAAAACTATTCTGGACTCCCAGGAATACTAGAAACCTTTCAGAATTTTTTCTTTGAAATACAAGGTAATGTAGAATTAATAATAATAATACAATCCATTTTATTTTCCTGGTGTGCTCTTTATCTGAAAGCATGAAATCCTCATGTTTCATGTTTAGACTCTCGGGCTCGGGCAGGAGACACGAATGATGAAGTGTCTCAGCGTGGACTCAGTGCTGTCTTCTCCAACGTGAGTAGTCATTAACACAAAACCCGGACACGTTTGAAATGTTTTACCCACATTACCATAGTGTTTTCTAATGACACCTACAGGTTCACATACCGTTAGACAGAAAGGAATCTGCATTTTTACAGGACGCATGAAATAATGGATTCATTCATGTTCATTCATTTTAAGTAAAGCTTTGCAGTCTTACCTGTGTTAAAAAGTATGTGCTCTTACAAACTGTCCCAGCATAACTACGGTTGGTTGCTCCACCAGCTCACTTAGACTTAAAAGACATTTATTTCCCCCCTCAGGACAAAGTATGCAGCAATAGTTTTGCTTATTTTTGTTTATCAAAGACCAACTTTAGTTTATGATCATACAAGCTATTCCAATCTATATCTAACAAACTAACTTTTTTTTTTACCATGCTAATTATACATGTTCTGATCTAGGCTGGCAGACCAAATGTAGGCAATGCATGTTATAAGAAGTCATATCTGAACAGTGTGTGTTACAAGATCACAGATCATCTTCAGCAGGTCTCCTCTGTCACACCTGCTTTCCAAGGTAAAAGGACATTTAGAGAGAATGTTTGAGTGTTTTTCTCACAGTTTCTCAGTGTTACTATCCTAATAAAAAAAGTTTTTTTTTAATATAATTAATCTCCATTAATAAATTTTTTTACTTGATGACTTTTTCAGAATGCACAAAAAAGACAGTGGACCTTGTCTTTCTATTTGATGGATCAGGGAGTATGACTGAAGCAGAGT